>VMRN01000004.1:2217853-2284524 GCA_010277015.1 Poeciliopsis turrubarensis | reverse complement strand
AATAATAATAATAATAATAATAATAATAATAATAATAATAATAATAAAGGCTCAGCCTTTATAAAAAAAAAAAGAAAAAAAAGTAATTTTGAGATATCTGTTGTAAGAACTCAAGCACTCTTTGGGGCCCCCTGCTGGTTCGGAGAACCCAAGCAGCAGCTTACTTAGTTCTGTTTTGGGTCAGCTATGAACGTGTAAGGATGCAACATGTGTTCTGTAAACAAGTTCATGCTCTTTGTACAATCTACCGGCACATTACAATCAGCGAGTTTAAGTTTAGAGCTATCTTCATGTAAATAACCTCTAAACTTTGGCATTTTCTTCATTAAAACTGTGGTTCCTCTCGCAGTTGTATCATTTCTTTGGCTTCTTGATGGACCATTTCACCCCAGTCAGCAGTGAAAGTAAGACAGTAATTGTCAGCTGTAAACACTTTAACCCTATATCCTTTATTTATCAACAATCTGATCCTTATTCCAAGATTTTGATATTCATATTGATCCAATTCCTTTGTACCTCCTGTGTGTTTAATGAAGGAAACCTAATATCTCACATCTTTCGTGAGAATGAGGTCTGCCATGATGCAGACTGGGAAAGATATTTCTGCTACAAAGACATAGAGGTACCGGACAGCTACTGCGGCCCCCACTTGACTTTCCCCATGACGTTCTGTGGGGTGTCCAAGCTAATGGAGGCTTTCAAGGTGAAACAAGTAGGTGCACTGGTTCATAAAGATCTAAGATAGTAGATTGAAAAAAAAAAAAAGCCAAACGAGAAAAGAAGATAAAAGTAGGTGTTTCTAGGTTTTCTTGAATGATTTATACATGTTTTTCTCCCTGTAGCAACTCCACGCTCGTTATGTTCTGCAGATTCTTGGAGAAACTTGGAGACTTCTAAGAATCCTTCCAAACATCAATCATGTATCGGTCTGCCACACCAAGGAGATTACAATATGTGGTACACTGAAGCTGCTCTTTCTAGGTTCTTCCACTAACATTTTATTTTGCTGTTTACTACAAATGTTTTTTTTTTTGTTTGTTTGTTTGTTCTTAGGAGATTTGCATGGGCAGCTTGAAGATCTGCTATTGATATTCTATAAGGTATAAAAATATATATGAAAACATATCTTCAGTCAGAATGTCCATCTTAATTTGTTTTTTTTAATAATTTTTTTTATCAGAATGGTTTACCCTCATGTGAGAAACCTTACATCTTCAATGGAGACTTTGTGGACCGTGGCAAGAATTCTTTAGAGATTCTGCTCATCCTGTTTGGGTTCCTGCTTGTTTACCCCAATGAAGTGCATCTGAACAGAGGGAACCATGAAGATCACATTGTTAACTTGAGGTAAAAATCTTCACTTTACCTTTACTCTCCCGATTCCTTCATGGTGCTTAAACTTACAACATGTCACGTTACAAGCATAAACATCAATATATTTTGCAACATTGCAGACATTTGTGAAGTAGAAGAAACATAATCCAGAATTTTATATAAAATACGTTGCATATATAATTTGCACGAGACTAGTGTTCATAATCCTTGTGTGGTTTTATCAATGTGTTCTCTTCAGGTACGGTTTTACCAAGGAGGTCTTGGGAAAATACAGAGTGAGTCTGCAAATTTTTGCAGCTAATAGCAACATGATGAAACCATGGAGTTTAGAGCAGATTATCCCGTATGTTGAATTGTCTGTCAGGTACACGGCAAGAAGATCCTAAAGCTGCTCCAAAAGATCTTCAGCTGGCTTCCCCTGGCCACAGTGATCAACCACAAGGTCCTGGTTGTCCATGGAGGAATCTCTGACTCAACAGACCTCGACATGGTTGCCAGGATAGACAGACACAGAGTGAGAGGAGCTTCCAGTTTAAATCAGATTAGAGTGTTTTGCACAATACAAACTCAGTAAAGCTAAAAGTGTTGAACCTTTCACTGCGCAGTACGTGTCGGTTCTACGGCCTCCTAAAGTGATCCGTCCCACACCCAACGGCAACAAAGCAAAGAGCGAAGACGCGTCTGGACCAGCAGAAGGCCGCCGGCGGGTGCGCTCCCTGACCAACACCTCGGCCCCGGGTGAGAGGAACAACGTCCCGCGTCGCTCC
Organism: Poeciliopsis turrubarensis; assembly: GCA_010277015.1. Lineage (NCBI taxonomy): Eukaryota > Metazoa > Chordata > Actinopteri > Cyprinodontiformes > Poeciliidae > Poeciliopsis > Poeciliopsis turrubarensis. The sequence continues at coordinate 2,282,422 of VMRN01000004.1, read as the reverse complement.
CTCCACAACCTGCCCACCAGCGGCGCCCAGCTGAACTGCTCGGTGGAGGACGAGCTGAAGAAGAGGCGCAGGCTGGCTGGGTTCGATCAGACCTACAGAGAAGTGAAGACGTTGGACTCTGACTCAGACCCGGAGTTTGGAGAGCCCACAGAAACACACGGGCATGAATGGAAACAAGTAAGACTGTAGACATGTACAGCAATTCTCTTCTAACGAGTGAAAGGTCGATGGATCATAGTGCTTGAACTTTAAGAGAGCAGTTTTTGTTTTTGCAACAAAACGCTTTAGTTTAGCACCATATAGAGGGTAGTGTGTATTTAACCTCTCATCAATTGAAATGTTTTAACATTTAAGTAGCTTGTATTTTTTAACATTTGCTCATTGTGATTAATATTGACGTCTTTTTTTTCCATTTTGCCCTGATATTGTGATACTGGGAGCATGTTCTTATTTTCCGTGCAGTGGAGTGGCTTACTTCAAATTATTTTCAGACCTCTTTAATGTTTTACAATCTAAAGGCCCCATGACTCCTGTGTGGTCTTCATTCTGACTTCAACACTCTGGCGTACACCAGACTAAATGTTGCTTCAAAATACTGAGTGATGATGTTTTCACTTTTCTTGTGCCATATTTTAAAAATGATTTTAAGAGACCCATTTGTCCATTAATCGGCGTCCTATTTTTTCAGTGTTAATCAATGTGTTTTTCTCTAACGAGTGATGTATGCACTCAGATAGTGGACCTTCTATGGAGCGATCCGATGCCTCAAAACGGCTGCATTTCCAACGAGGTGCGAGGCGGAGGCTGCTACTGGGGGCCGGATGTGACTGAGGAGGTGCTGGGAAAACACAACCTTCAGCTTCTCATCCGCTCCCACGAGTGCAAGCAGGACGGCTACGAGTTCTGCCACAATCGCAGGGTGAGCACAGAAAGAAACACGGCAAAAAAATAATAATAAAAAAGCAAAAACTCGAGTTCTGGAGGAAAAAAAAACAAGACCTCAGAGCGTTCCCTCTCCCCCTCACCCTCCATTGTTACGACAGGTGCTGACCATATTTTCAGCCTCTAACTATTACGAGGTGGGCAGCAACAGAGGAGCCTACATCAGGATGGGTCACGACCTGGTCCCTCACTTCATTCAGTACCAAGCCAGCAGGACATGCAGGGAGCTGACCCTGAGACAAAGGTGAACAGCTTTAGCAAATAATCCAACTAGAGAACACCATCGAGGCTCAAATTTATGAATATGGGACTTATTAAGCAGCACAAAATCTATTTATTTTGTCACTGAATAAGAGAAACAGATTATTTTATACTTTTGTTATAGTAAAAAATGGTTCTGCTTTCTATTCTGTTGTCTAACTTTAAAAAGAAGTTTCTGATGAAGTAAAAGCGCTTCTTACTACTAATAGCAAGAACTCTTGCAATTATGTATATCATTTGATACTATATTATTAAATAAAATCAGAATATCAGATTAAGTCCGACAATCCGCTTGACATCAAATTATCCACGGATTTGAGTTGTAACAACTATCTATTTTATATAGCTAAGAATTTATTCGATCTAAGTAGGTGGTAATATGTTAAAACAACAAAATCAAAGTTATTTTAAAATACCCAATTATTTTGTGTTGGAATTTCAATTTCATGTTCAGCATCAAGGATTCTTTTCATTATTTAAGTAATTTGAATTTTACTAAACTGATGTTTTTCCACCAGCGTGGGCTGGACAGAGAGATCCGCCCTGCGAGCGCTCAGGCAGCAGCTGTTTGTGCACAAGTCGGATCTCATCGGTGCCTTCCAGGAGTTTGACCCGAACAACACCGGTACAGAAGTAGCAGAACCACTGATCTTAATACAGTTAATATTAAGATATCGCATATCTATTTATTTCAGGGGTGATTTCTCTACGCCACTGGGCGACAGCAACAGAGAGAGTGCTGAAGCTGGGTTTGCCTTGGAGGGTGCTGCGGCCCCAGCTCATCAACAGAGCCCACCACGGCATGGTGGACTACCAGCAGTGGCTACGAGAGCTCTCCATCACTGAGCCCAAACCAGAGGTGTCTTCTTTAAAAACGTCTTCCACTCGCTGCTCACTCTTGTCCTCACGATTACTTGAAACACGAGAAAGTAACTTCAAACTCCTGGCAGGTGTCAGATACCAGCATCATGGAGACAATGTACAAAAACCACTCCAACCTGGAGACCATCTTCCGCATCATCGACACAGATCACTCAGGTGAGCAAGACGCAGCGGACGTATTTTTCCATCTGTGGAGGGTCAAAGAAACGCTAAAATGTAAGAATAAGTAATTACGTTCTTACTTTGATCCTTCATAGTTAAATTTAAACAAGAAATAATTAAATCTATGAAATAAACAAAATGGATCTGCGACCAATCATTTACTGATCACTAAATTAAAATTTAAAGGTCATTGATGTCATATTGAACCAGTTTTTTTTCCTGGTTTCTGTGGTGCGTTGCCACTATCAACTTCTGTAGAGTTAGCCATGACTTTTGAATTATTACTGAAATTGTTTAAAAACAAACACAAACATAAAAAAACCGGCACAACCGCCTGAAAAAGAATACCCAAACGAAGTCAAATTCAATTCAAAATCACCAAAATTTTAACCAGATTTGGAAATAAAAATGCATAATTTCCTTCACTAATTTTTTTATTACGTTTAATGAACTGTGCTGTAGCTTGCAATTATGAATAAAAATTATGCCTTTTTATTTCCAACATATTTTCCAACCTTCCAAAACAATTAATTACCATTTATTTGTGATATATTTGAATTCTTCCTGCACAACAAGAACCAATGTTCTTAAATACTGAGATATTTGTGCTTACTAAAATCCTTATCAATAGATTCTAGACGCAGGACTTTAAATGAATCTGCTTCCATCTGTTATACTTATACAAATCGGCGTACAAGTCGATGATTTACACACCAACCCCATCAAAACAATGGTTAAAGTGTACAGTTCTCCCATTCTTATAGGCTTGATCTCTTTTGAGGAGTTTCGTCAGACTTGGAAGCTCCTGAGCTCTCATCTTAAAATGGAAATCAGTGATAAGGCCATCACTGACTTGGCCCAGAGCATGGACTTCAACAAGGACGGCAGCATCGATATCAATGAGTTCATGGAGGCCTTTCGCCTGGTTGACCTCTCCACACACGCCTGATGGAGAGAAGTTGGAGTAATAGGTTAGATGATTTTTTATTTTTTTAAACCACCAGTGTGAAGATCAGGCCGAACGCCTTGTCAACCTTAGTTGTTTTTAAATGTGCTGCGTAAATAAAATGGACATTTGACAGTCTTAGCTTAGTAAAATCATCTGGACCCACTTTTTCTAATAGGTGGGTCATCTGAATGCATTATTATTTCTCCATCTGTATCATGTTTCCTACACACTGTAGTTCTACTGTGATTTTCTACAATTTTGTACTTAAACACTGCCTTTTTAGTTGGTGAAAGAAAGTAAAGACATTCTCTGATCAACCATGGTATATTAGGTCCCAATATTTGATGCTTAATATGACTTAAAACTTATAGCCAGGCCTGCAGTTATTCAGTCATTTTTTTTCCAAGTTGTTCACTGGAAAAAAATGATTAAGAGTTGTCCTTCAAAATGAGAAGGAGAAGACACCATCAATAAGTCAGGAAACACTGACTACAGCCGCTCACCTAAAATGATTCATATACAGTTCAGAAAAAACAAAGCGGAAAAGCACTTCTAACCCATTAAACACAGTGGGTGATGCTGTGGGTCTGTTTTCTTCTCCACAAGCCTTGGAAGCCCATTTTAGGATAACCTGATAAATATTCATATCAAACATCCAGAACTCTTCACCTCGAAGACCAGAACCGTCTATTGAACATGTCAAACGTCCCATTTGTACGTGTTGCTATTGCACATATCAATAGCAACTCATGCAAAAAATAAAAAAAAAGATTCACCTTCGTCATGTCTAATTCTCATAGCCTGGAGCTTTTTGTTTGGAAATGTTTTCCAAGGGTTATTTTGTCTGTAGAGGAAGTTGCTATAAATCCATTTCTGTAAAATTTGTTCTTCTATTTATAAACACTGAAGGCATTCTATAATTATGTGTTGCTTCTTCTACACATCTGACAACATGTTTACATCTTCGTGTGCGCTGGGTAACACTACAGACCCTTAGCACGTGGGTGACCCTGTTGCATGAGGGGATGTAATCGGTTTGAAGGAGCCTAATAAGTTCAACTGTCAATCAGCCTTTTCATTCCAGTAGAGGATGCAAATCCAGGACATAAACCTATCAAGTGAAGCCCTGCTTTGATGAGATGTAGGAAAGCACTAATCCAAAAAGGTAAACAAGAAATGAACCAATTACAGTAACGATGCAAATCAATAAATGCAAACGCGCGAGTAAAGAACGCAGCCGAGAAATGACTCCACCACAAAAGAAAACAAAAAGCTTCTACTGCTCCAATGTATAAAAGGAGATATAGTCGTTTAAATTCAAAGATTTAATATTCTACTAGCATAAAAAAAGAAATACAAATATGTATTTACATAGTTTTGAATCATGCTGTGTTCTCCTACAGCTTACTTGCCAGACGTGTTCCATAATCTGATTTAACATGAGGGACGCCTGCTTTTATTAGACACTGTTGAGTCTTCTTTAAGCTGTTTAAATCTGCCCAGACGGCAGAGAATGACCACTCATCCAAACACTCAATTTTCACACCTGCAAAAAAAAAATGAGACTTTAATATCCTTGTGATGAAGGTTGATCTGGGTGAGAAGTGTCCCTTTTCAGACTGATAGAGAGTCTGAACACGTGTTGAGGTTGGACGGGCGTCCTCAGCTCAGGATGCCCCCTCTCATGTGGCCGCCGTCGCTTAGTCCATGTTCTATGAGTTTGATGTCCTCCAAGTCATCTTTAATGACGCTGATCAGGTGACTTAAACCTTCTTGTTGCTGCTTTAAGTGCTGGAAGTGTGAGGCAAGATAAGAGTTACAAAAAAAAACAAAAATCTCATCGAGCATCAACTCATATTATGCAGTCGGTGTAAAACAGGCAAAAATATTTCTGATTAATTCTCATCAATCTGATAAATAAAAGCATTAAGATTTACAAAAAGATTTCGTACTTGTTTGATTTCTCGGAGGAGATCTGCGTCGACGTTGTACCGCTCTTCTGATCTCACGGCTCCAAAGTGGTTCTGCATTCGAATTTGAGACATCAGCTCATTCAATCGACCCTGGATAGGATTAAAACCAAACACAACTTACACATGGAATAAAAAACGTGTCTAAATTACAACAAGAGTTTGATCCCTGAGTAAGAAAGACTAATACACTACTTTAGATTGACTGTTGTAAGACTAGAACTAACATTATTCTATCGATTATTCAGATGATGAATCAGACAAAAAAAAAAAAAAATTAGCACATTCTGTTTCAGATTTTCACTTAAGATTTTATACAATATTAGAAATGCATAAAAGAGATACAAATAAGTAATCCAATTTTTTTTATTAAATACGAAAACGTAGAGCTAATTGTCCAAAGTGCAACAAGCATTCCTTTAGTGAACATTTGATCATTAGCATAAACCAATTAATAATTAGAAGCAAACGATGCTTCATAGGAGAATATGGATTTTACAGGATTTGATCCAGGAGAAGCTAAAGCTATGACAATTTCAGAGTTCTGGGTAGAACATTCTTACAACATATTTTTTTAAATCTTAAATGCAAAATGTATATATTTTTGTACAGTTTTGGTGTAATTACTGTTCTGACAGTGTCGTTCTTTCAGCAAATGGCCTTTTCTTGAGTCTGTATCCTTCAGTTAATGATTCATCAATCAATAAATTAGTTGACCATAACTGATTAATTACCATTAATCGTTTCGGACCAATACCGACGTATTCAAATTGTAAAACCTACAAATGTGATAATATCCAAGTGACATTATAAGTCCACTTAAAATGAAACATTTATAAAAAAAAAAGAAACATATAAAAAAAAAAAAAGGTTCTTATTGGACAGGACACACTTGCCTTGAACTGTGTGGGTGCATTGAGTTCTGACTGAATGGTGTCCAGCTGCACCCTCAGATGCTCCTCATCCACTTGGATAGCGTAGCCGCTTTTTCTCTGAATCTCCTGCTTTATTAGTACCTTCCAGGAAAAATATGCCAGTTATTGAAGATGAATTTATAGAGCTGGGAGAGAAGCGGACAGCGCCAGGACATTCCAAGTTGATATAATTTACACATGCTGCTCGATGCGGTTTTGCCATTTGTGGGAGAAAGAAGGGATCTGAAATCTACTGGAGAGAATATGGGTCAGTAAAGTGGGGTGGAGGCTACTTAAGAGTTGCGTCTGTGTCATTCACAGTTTTATGTTTTTGTTAATGAGACAAATGAAACGCACATTTTTAGTTAAATTGAATGCAGAAACTACCTGCAGCACCCTGTGAGACAGATCCATCAGCTTCCTCTTGTATTGAGCGATCTTGGCTACAGTTGTTGCCTGATTCTTCTGCAGCTCACTGATGTCATTGGAGATTATCTGAAAGTGCACAAAGGCGGCAAACAAAGAATTCTCATTAAGTATTTGTATGGTTTTTTTTTTTTTTACCTTTAGACTTTACCACCTCCCTGCATCCAGCCCTCATTGTGGCCTTCACTCCTTTCGACTTGTGCAATAACGAGCCATTGTTATGAAAACTCCCTAGATTTGGATATAAAAGTTAAAAATTTCTAATCCCATCTACACAGGTGCTTTTTGAATGTTTTTCCGCCTCAAGTTAGGTTTCTAAAGTAAAATCCCAAGTCTTCTGTAACTAAACCCAACTTTGTAGTCCTTTCCCTTAAGTTGCATCCAAATTAAACCACACTGGAGTTACAAACACAAGGACCCAAGGTTATCCAAGACTTTCATTTGAAGTCTTCAACAAGGAAACATTTTCTGAAACACTCTTCCTCCCGCTGATTGCTCTGGTATTTCTAATATTTCATGATGAAAACAAGCAGCTGGCAGTGAGGATTGAATGGACATCTGCGTACCGACCTTGACACCAGAAGTCTGCCTCAGAATTCCTTTTCTGTTAACCAGGTGGCTTTTTGTCCATTTTCTTGCCTTTTCTTCTAAACCTTTGCTAAATGTAGAAACAAAAAGCAAAAGATATTTTTACTTACGTCCACTCTGGTCTGGTGTTGCTTGGTCATCTGCTCCTGGATCTGCAATCTGCGGAGCAGCTCCTTGAAACCCACCATGGGTACTGGGATTAACCTAAACATTTATGGAAGGTGGTTCAAGGACAAAACCTAGGATGATTTATGAGCTCTAGATAGAAGTAAGAAAAAAAAATGAATAAAAAAAAACTCATTCCAACGTACTTCTCTGGGTCAGGGTTGTCCACCTTAGCTTGTTCCCAAATAATGGGATCCACACCTGGTGACGGCAAAAAGGAGGCAACACGGTTAGCTGATTTTGACAACAAAATTACCAACCTGTTGGTAAACATATGTGCACATATTTACCTGCAGGAGCGTTTTGCAGCAGCTGCTTCAGCTGTGCTGGGGATAGCTCTGTGCGTGTTACTGACATGACCACTCCAATCTGGGTGAGCTGAGCCTTGATGTTGGCCTGCTCCAGGAAGGTGAAGAGTGTGGAAGCTGGGATCCTCTTGGAGGTGCCATTGGGGGAACGCTCCACCACATATATGATCACTTCTGACCTGGAGAACAAATGAAGCAGGAGATTATCGTTCACAACGACTTTATAGTCTGCAGCATTTAGGAAACCATGTAAAGTGAGAGAAACTTACTGATCGTTGGGCAGAGCTTTAACACCCTCTACATTGACAGTAAGAGTCTGGTTGCTTCCCAGAACCTTGTGCAGTGACTCAACCAGCTGCTGCTGCTGAGCACGAACGTCAGGTTCCTTTTTATTCAGAACCAACACCACGAAACCATCTTCGTCCTTGCTTACCGGGACACAGCTGTACCCCACTGCCTGCAAAAAGACCAAAGATTAATAAAGAAACCGAGGGCTGCCTCGGTAAGCCTTTTTTATACAATGTTAGACAAAAATGGTCTAATATAACTACTATTGTGTTTTTAAATATCATTTAATTCCCAAATCCAGTTTCTGGATGTTTTCCTTTTCCTTATCTGAACCTGCAAAACACTTCAATTTTAGATTTTTCCAAACTGCGGATGATTAGTAAGAGTAGAAAATGAGTGAACCAATTATCCCTAGTTTACCTTGAACCTGCAGAAAGGGTTCTCCTGAGTAAAGTCCACTGGTAGGTTGTTGTTAACATAGTAGCCCTTTCCTGTTCCCCAGTAGGCCTGCAACTGGTTCCACTTGGCAAGAATGGAGTCCCGTTCGTCTCCCAGCAGAGTGGGGGCTGAGAGAGCGGTCACTTGCTGGTAAAGCTGGGTTGGCTGAGCTTGACCCTGCTGCTGGGCCGGCTGGCCAAACAAGCCTCCTGTAGCAGGAATAGTAAAAAAAGGGGAGTGAAACACATAGTCACACTGAGATTTATGTGCAATCTAGTTAATGAAATGTTAAAAAAAAATAAAAAAATAAAAAATCTAATAAAATCATTTTATCCACATTTCTTACAAAAAAAAAACCCTAACATTTTGAACAAGCTATGGTTAAGGTGCAGCTATAAATTTCTGCATTTGCTCAGATATTCTCAAAACCTATTTATTTTATTATTGACCTTGCTGCTGTTGTGTCGGCTGGATATTAAAACCTCCAAAACCAAGGCCAGTTGTTCCTAATCCAGTTCCAAAGCCCGTCGCTCCAGTAGTGGCACCAGTTCCGAGTCCAGATGGGAATCCAAACCCTTTGTTCTGTGTGTTACCAAACAAGCTTCCTGAAATACAATATTAAGAAAATGATCACTTACGAGAAAACCATCTTGCGGTCGGGAGTGTTTAGAAAATATGTCAGTCAGGCTTTTGTCCCATGTTCTGGGAGACAAATGGTGACATCTAGTGGCAGGTTAGTTTAATTCATCAGCTTGTAATATTTAATAGTCTATGATTGATTGGTGATGGACAACATAGTTTTACAGCCAAGTATTCTAGATCATTACCATGAACACATTTTAATGCTATAAGGTTTATATTTAACATGTCCCTGTATTTTTAAGAGGTCATGATGCATTCCAGTTTAACCAGGTTCCCAGGGCCTTCAGAAAAGAAACAGGCCCACAGCATCACACCACCCAATCATGTCTGAATGAAGTGTGTGTGTCGCCTGAACACTGAAATCAGGTGTGCTGCTCAATGGGTCCGCTCCATTACTTTTGACTGGCTCTGCAGTAACCACTTAATATAAGGAGTTGTAGAAACAACTTAAATTTACTGTCCATTGCTATGATTCCAAATTTAAATTTGGAAAAAGTAAAGCTGGATGTTTTGAGCTCCGTTACTGACCTGTTGTGTTGGAGGGGGCAAAGTTGAAAGTGGATCCTGGTGCAGCAGCAGTTGTCGTAGTTGTCCCAAAGCCACCAAACGTACCTGTGAAGCAATGGGAATGAGTTCAAGTTAGATGAACGTAATGATAAAATGAGGATGAAAGAAAAGAGAATAAGAAAAAAAAAAACACAGCAGAGAAAAACAATCATGACAAAACTTTCACAATAATTGGAAAAGAATTTGACAAATGATTTCCATCAATTTTTTTCCACCTTAAAAACACATTCCTCATTGGCGTCAAAGGGCATGGGTGAAAAACTCAAAATATTTCATGCAAATGTTGTGACTTAGAATCACCAAGTGAGATGAAAGAAAAATAAAACATCACTGCACCACACTGAGGTGGAAAAACTAAATAATGCATGATTGACAGGCACAAAATGAACTGAATCACAAAGATCCTCTACCTGTGCTAGCCAGGCTATTACCAAAATTGAAAACAGAGCCAGTTGTGATTGCTGTGCCGAAGCAACCTGCACTGAAGCTGATTGCTGCTGGGTTTGCATTTAAACCAAACCCCCCAAAGCTAAACCCACCAGCTGTGGTGCTTCCAGCTCCAAGCCCCCCAAATCCTGCAGCCAAAGCAGGCAGGCAGCGAAGAGAGAGAGAGTAACACAGAGGAGATAAATAACAACGCCAGAGCTCAAAATTACTCAATATTATTAACAACCTCTATGTGGTTATGAGGAGGGCGATCTAAAGAAACAATGAACACATTTGATGCTTGAAACAGGACCTTCATCTCACCTGTGTTGGAGGCACCAAAACTAAATCCCGTGGCTGGTGCAGCTGTAGTCGTGGCTGCGCCAAAAGCAGGAGCCGTCAGAGCTGAGAAAGTGAAACAAGTCGGTGATGAAAATGTTACACAGCTGTAAATACAAAATAAGACAAAGATTCGTTAACTCGTATGTAAAATTTTATACATGTTATCATGTTAAGAGTGTAAGATTGAATGTATTGTATTAGGATTATGTCATGGACAAACCCAGAGTACAACTGTTTAACTGAAAAGCCTGAAAAGATTTGTATTTGGCCATTTTACTTCACAATCCAGTAATAGTAATTCACTTTAGAAGTAAGCTATAAAGTCCACCAGTACGTACAGTACTTCTTGTCTCAATATCAAATACAGTTGTTGTGTAAAGGCATTTATTGAGGAGTGAAAACTTTAAAAACTCCTGTTTGCCACAACATATGTGGTGAACACAAACATGGGCAAAGGTGAACTATCTGAAAAATATAAATAAGTTCAGGAAGCATGCATATGTAAGTGAGAACATGGTGGATGGCCGTCCTGTCCATACTTTAAGCCCAAATTAATTATGAGTTTATGTGTGGAGGTCTTTGAAGATAATTCAGGAGCTGTGGGGACTTACTGCCAAACCCTGAAGAAGCGGTGGTCGTGGTCGCTGTGGGGTTAAAACCAAACGTTGTCGAAGCCGTGGTTTTGGCCCCAAACTGACCAAATGAAAACCCGGATGTCCCTTCAGAAGAACAAACAGAGTTCAGTTACAATCACCTCGGCTTGAAGAGAGAACTTAAGAGAGGCATGGTCAGCACGGAGCAAATGAAGACACGTTCTACACCCTCTCAAGCAGCAACAGAAGTCAATACATGTCTTTACTACAAATTAATTTTTTTTCCCAAGCCATATGTGTGAAGGCCACACGAAATATCTAGAAAGTTTATCGTTAGCTTGGTCGAGACGTCGAGGGTTAGCGGTAAGTTAGCAACGTTCAGCCAATCAGTTGTATGAACATGTTATGAATTAATTTCACTGCAACCCGCGTTTGTAACACAGATGTGACATATCCTGAGGTGAACAAAAAAAACTCAAAACCTTAGTAAATATTGCTCATACCTGCCCCCGTGTTAGTCGCGGCACCGCCAAAACTGAACGCCATGTTGACGACTGTCACTGCAACCGCTCTTCTTCTCTCCTTTTTTTTTTTTTTTTTTTTTTTTATGGCGGTTGGTAAATAACTTTTAGGTGCACTACCGCCACCTGCCAGATTGGAGTATGTTCCAGACATAATGCAGGATCTATTGCACTTCTGCCTTTTCTAAATCCAAATTGACAAGATTTAAACTTTTTCTTAGATTCAAAAAAATAAATTAATCTATTATTTACCGTTATATAGGTAATCTCGAGTTATTGGTCTATAACGTTCAGCTGAATTAGGATCTTTACCAGTTTACAAATGGGTATAATGATGGCTTCTTTTCACTTATCAGGTAATATCCCTTCCTCCCACACCTTATTATACAATTCTGATAATATTTCTTTACTCACATCACTAAGATAATTTAACATACTATAACTGACTTGATCATTCCCACGAGTTGATTTACTGGATTTCTTCAGTGCATTATTTAATTCTATCAAAGAAAACTTCATTATTATGAAATAATTCAATATGTCTCTGTCATGTTATTTCACGTCCTCTTTTTTCTTTGTTATTTAGATTCTCTGTACCTCTTCTTCGCCTTGTTCTCCAGTCAGTAATCACTCTAAAAAGTGGGGAAGTACTGCCACCTTGTGGTCGTAATTCAGATAAAAATGAATCGACAACAAACAGAATAGAATAAAACAGAATACGGAAGCGCTCAGATTCACATAAAATAGGGAATAATAATGAACATAAATTATAGACAGTCATTTAATATGACTTAATAACAACACATTAATGCGAAAATGTCAATATACTTATAAAAAAGTCCACTGTCTCCTGGCACTAGTCCACAAAATCTGGTAATTGGAGAGTAGTTATGAAGATATCAATCTCTTGTTAGTCATTGTCATTGTAATATTCATCATAATATTTGTGTCTTTAAGACACTGAATATCTCTGTTGCTTATTCTTAAAATATAGAATATTATAAAACACAAACAAAGGCAATGCTTTGAACTTGTCTTGCACTGTTGTCAGAGATAGATTTATTCACACAGCAGTGCTAAAACTGTTGGTTTGTCTATTGATGTTGCAAGTAGCCATAAAAGTGATTTGCACTCAAAGTCTTCACATTTTTATTCATTATAGTTTAAAAGAGCATTTAATCTTCAATTGTGCTACTTGTGAATGCTGTTCCACTCAGAGAAGAATAGGACGGTGGAAGTGGGCAATACCCAAACGAAAGTAATCTATCTGTCTCCCGGTTCTGCTATCTATTTCACTGCTTTTAAGTCATTGCTAAACAAAAGGGCTACGTTTCCATTCGTTCGTCTATCTGTCCATCCGTTGATCTAGCTATGCATCAATCCATCAAATCCATGTAACTCATCTCTCCGTATTTCCCTTCAAATCCGGTAAGCTAGACTCTTCATTTTTGTAACTTTAAAATGACCAAACTGAGAGGCAAGCAGTGAGTGGCGTGAAGTAATGAGGCTCATCTACTAAAACTACGCTTTATTGTTGCGAACACAGTAAAAACATTGCTAACAGTCAACATTTCAAAAGCTTACAATCAGAGCAATATGTGGTTGTAGTAGTAACAATAATTTCACAGAACAGAATATCGTGATTAAAATTTGGTACAGAGAACCCCAGACTAGTATCTACATTATCAGTGTTTTGGTTTTGTAAGTGTAACAAAAATAATTTACCCTCTTCCAGCCATTTGACAGATTTCTGTTGTATAATACTGCTTATTTTTCCTTTACAAAACCAACAACATTTCTATCATGTCTATCCAGAAATGTGCTGCTCACATGAAATAAAAATTGCAACAGCATTGGAGCTCCATTCAACTTTTTTTTTTAAAATTGTTTGTAACTGGTTTGATCTAACATTTAAAAGAAAAATAAAACTAATGAAGAAGGCATAAACTCTCCACTGTTGTCTGATATGTACATTATGATTTTTCATTTATGTGCATAGGGAACTCCTACTCAGATCCCTCCTGTCATGTTTTAGGAGCAGTCATCACAGCTGGGGCTCATCACAGTTTCACTTGAATCATTCCACAGCATTTTCAAGATTGCATCAAAATTCACGTCAAATAAAAACAGCCTCGTGTCTCTGATTTCATTACAAAAAAAAAAAAGACAAAAGAAAAAAAACTTCCATGAGTCTTATGTTCTACTTTTGCTTGAATCTGGAAGAAGTCAAATCCATATGGCATAATACTCCATTTATAAAGAACAAATAGAATAGAAGGCACACAATAATCCTGATCTTTACAAAGGCACCACTACAGCAGTTAAAATAATTTTCTGAATAACATGTTGGTTAGTAAAGGCATTTGAACAGCGTATTTAAAAACTTTCTGATAAAAGGGACGGTTCAGGTTCAGGATGAAGTTCTGCAGTAGATACTTCATGACGTCTCTATTTAATATGAATCCAGTTTTGTGATACTAGAGAATGAGGTGTACAAGCAACAATGACCTCCTTATATGCAAAAATTGTACAGAGAATGTAACGGTAAAAAACAAATCAAAGCTTTTTTTTTTACTCTGCCTGACTTTTCTATTTTGCATCTATTTTGACTTGAAGAGCTTCAAATGTGCTATTCCTATGTTGATTTCTTATCAAACTAATTATATCGTTTTCCGTAAATAAATGTCTGATGTAAAATACAAAACAGTTTAAGACTTCTCAAAATAATGTTAGGGAGGGAAGGGAGTTTTTTGGGCTAGCCATTACCTTTTGCTTCTTGTATTAATTAATCTGGATTCATTTTAAACAAAATCATTAGGGTAGCTATCTACTGCAGAATACATATTAGATTAAGGCTTTTTAGCAAAACTTTGCTGCAAAAATCCTGAGTTATCACTTCAAGGGCTTGAGATGCTCTATACTCAAATATTTCCACATTAACATTTATAGTAAAAACTGCATGAAATGCTTAAGTTTACCAAATTTAAACAGTCCAAATACACAATGTTTTGTTTGAGTTTCGTCCCGATCACACACTAACAACAACAGAAAGTTGTTCAGCTCTCACAGTCTATACAAAAAGCTCACTTCACATCATGACCATATGTAGGTAGTTCTAAATGGACTACATACATATAAAATAGCAAATGTTTTGCAACACTGAGTGAATAAAAGGGAAATTGGACAAAATAACACTGAACTGATTGAAATGTCTTTAGAATAAAAAAAAAAAAAGATTACTTGCAGTTTTGTGTCTCTCCTGCTTTAATAATGTTTGACAGCAGCTTGGCAGGAGACCCCCTGAGAATGACAACTCTAGCTTACAAATACTACATTTACAGATGCCAATGAGCTGCTTCCCTAAATAACACTTGATGCCTGGCTTAGGAGCACTTCATAATCTGACAGCACTGAGCTCTGACCAAGACAAGAATCCAGCCAGTTTAAAACAGATTGGTGGCACAAAACCTAAAAAGAACTGCTTTTAGGATTCCAATGGCTATACCTGGACTGTAGGTGGCATGTGCTTAATCAAAAAAATTTAATACATTGTGCTTAAAATGAAAAGGATGCCACACCGCATTCCCTTGTTATTGCTCCGTTTTAGTCGTCATGCCAATGTAGTTTCCATTTTGGCCGTCGTCTTTCTCCTTAGTGTTGACTCGTGAATAGGAGGTGTCCTCTTCAGTTGCGGTCTGCATGATTGAGGAAAAGATACAAAAATATATACATCTTCAGTTTCGATTTTATGTTTTGTGTCTTTGGCTAAAAGACACAAAACATAAAATCTTTTGCACTGATAAGCATTTAACATTTCTTGTAACGCTCCAGCTTAACCAAGCTGTGTTAAAGTGTTAAAACCAGGAGTGAGGGTGTTCTTTACTGTGTGCTGAAAAATTAAATGCATTTCCAGAGAGAAGTTTTTCATCACTAATATGGGCAAAAATGTAATTATAATCAGGTCATATTAACCCTTCTGTTGCAACAGATGTTAACAACAGAATAAAACACCTGAACCTGTACCATGAATTCAAGTTTTGGTATTTTGCTCCAAGATTAAACTGACCCACCTCTTCCCACGGCATTTAAAACGTGCTCGAGGTGCTGCTATATTCTAGTTGGATATTCAACCACTCTCATTGGCACAATTGCTAGATTTCATTTCAACAGTTTTGCTTAGTAACAAGCAGTAAGCTTTAAAAAATATATCTATTTTTTTCATATATTAGAAATTAGAACTTTAGGATATTGATAAATTCTGCCCAGGTGAATAGTCGAGAATCCTGCCAGAAATATCAGAAAAGCTTAAAAACTGTCTGGTTCAGGTAAATCTCGCTAAAAGACATTTCATAGTTACGTTATGTACCATGTTATGTATTTATTTGAGCCTGCATTTATAATCTTTACCTCTGTGGATAATTAAAGATCCACAAAATAATTCAAACATGTGCAGCCAACTCTCGTTTCTGAAGCTTATTGATGTTGCACTTCCTACCAGTCCTGCAGGAAATAAGTGAATGGTTGAATAAATAATTTAAACCACAAAATTCATCTCCACAGTGAGCACAAGTAAACTTCTCACTAGAACTGTGCGTCATGCATTTAGGCATTAAGTAATACAACAAAGAAATGAATGGATTGAAACAATGCAGCAAGACTTACAGCATAGGCAGCCTTGGTAAACACAATGCGCTTAACTCTTTTCTGCATAGAGATAAATGGTGATAAACACATGCATACAGACATTGGTGAGGGGTTAAAAAAATGTAATTAACAAGGATTAACACAAATTACGTTTTAGGATCGAGCAAACAGCAAGGGGTTAGAAAGATGCCTGGTTAAGGAGGATGTGTTTTACCTTCTGTTGATGGGCCCTAACCAGGAGGATGATGAAGACAATAAGCATGATCCCACCTAGTCCCACAATAATGAGAGGGAAGTTGGAGCCCACATTGACAATCATGAGCAGCTTGTGCAACTTTGCTGCTGACGCATCATCGATCTCCACACTCTGAAATTCAAGAAGTAGGTCATAGAGTTAAATGACAAAAAAAAAAAAAGAATATGGCAAAATAATCTATGATAGCAGCTATGACCTGTTTTCATCAAGTCAGATAAGGACAAATTATGTAATTTGGTTGTATTGAATTCACTGTTTTAATCGTGATGGGAGCTCATTCTGGTAGTGAGGTTTAGGGTGCTGAACGAATTTAGTTAATGGCATAAATAAACTAGTTAATGATATAACATATTCTGATAACAAAAATAGAGTCACTGTTTCACTTAACATTTGTGAAAGTAGAAAAACTACACAAAAACACTAGATCAAATACCCCCAACTACCTGTCATTTCTCACCTCATTGAGAAACATAACAGGGAAGATTGTGTCTTTCAATGATTTAGTCTCCCTGTTGAAAAAATGAAAAGAATGTGAAGATTCACATAAATAATATATAGGTGCAAAAAGACAGCAGCGTTTATCCTAAACTGGGATGCAGATACTCACGGGTATCCAGAGATTCTGTTGATCAAGATGTTAACCTGAGCTCTTTTGCTCGCACGCACAATCACTCCAGTTGTCTGTCGGCAAAAAAATTACCAAATATTTATAATTATTATTATGTTAAATAAAACGCATAGGTGAACCTGATTAAGTTTTCTGTCATATACTATAAGTGAATGTATTTCAGGAAATAATTTCAAAAAAGTTGCTTTTTAAATGACATGTTATTTGGAGTCATTGCACACACTCATTGACTGAACGTTTTTTGTGTGTTAATCTAGATTACTAGAGTTTATAGCCACTGAAATCCTAATATTAATCTTTTTATAAAATTAGACTGTTACATAAGATCATATAAAGAAAATAAAAAAAAACTACATTTCAGTATGAAATCGATTCATTAAAAGTCCCTTTGCTTTGCTTTATGCAATACTGTAGTTTTCTGAAAATCTGAGCTTTGTTGTTTCATGTTCTCTAAACCAATAAATGCTTGAAATAAATTTGTGTCTGGAAGCTGCAATATATAACTTTCACTTATTGAACTGAATTAGTGAAATAAATTGTTTTTAAATAATATTCCAGCCTGCAAAACACTGTATTCAAATCAACCTCTAATTATGTTAAGAGGGGGAAAAAATGCCTTATGGCCTCTGATGTTTCAGAAAATGGTTGCACTACTGATTTTGAGCCAGTAGGTGGCGTAGCAATACATCTTTTTGGCATAAATAGAAGACAGCTGTGTGTTCTGGTTGCTTACCGGGTTGAGGTCTAAAAATGTTTGGTGATGATGCCTTTCAGGGGACATTCCTCCAATCGCTTCTACATATTTGTCCTCTCCCAGGTAGAAATGAGGAAAAGAGGCAACCACAGGGGCACCTACAAGAGGAAAAATGATTGTCTTGACAAATAAGGACTACTTTAACCACAGTGTTTTTTTGGCCAACTTACTGATTAAATACAGGGTATCCAAAAAGACATTCATTGGCCAATATATTAGGTATACCCTGCAACTTCTGGTGCATCGTCCAGCTGGAGGCTGGAGGTAGGCACCATAGGATAGGTGCAAGGAGTGGATATGTTCAGCAACAATACTCTGGTAGGCTGAGGTGTTCAAACAATCCTTGTTTGATATAAATAACAATAACAATATGTTCCAAGAACATAATCCCCACACCAATATGCCGTCAGTCTACGATGTTGACTATAGGAGGCAGAACAGATCCATGCTTTCATGTTGTTTTCACTCAGTTATGACCTTCCCCACTGTCTGAATTACGAAGCTGAATTCAAGATTCATAGCACCAGGAAACACCTTGTCCAACCTGGTATTGTCTAATTGTAATGAATTATTTGACCCATTGTTCATGATGATCTCAAACAAGTCTTCCCATTCTCCCCTTACGTCAACAAGGAGCTGTCATCCGCGCAACTGCTGCCCGGTGAATACTTTCTCTTTTTTGGCTCGTTCTCCTTCAGCGATACACGAAAATGACAGGAAATCAGCAGTTGTTGAAATACTCAGACCAGCCTGTCTGGTACGGACAACAATACCACATTCAAAGTCACATCAGTCTTCCCCATTCTGTTTGCAATTGAACAGGTGCAATTGATCTTGTTCTTTATGTTTATGTGTCTCGGCACACACGGAGGTCATGAAAGTGAAGGCACACAGCCACAAACACACACACAGACATACACACAGCTTGATAACTGCAAACACCATTTTATTTCCTTACTTTCACGCTTGATTAAATCAGAATGTAACTTGGCCTTGGAGGTTAGAGATACAATCTGTCCTCAAAAGTTAATATCCAAGACAAAAAACTAGCAGTACACGAGGGGGCAATAAATCAACTTGAGTAATGAATTAAAGGCTGTCTAGTATTATTCTTTATCTAGACATTACTCCTTTTCCTCTTATTCTTATTATTCCCTTCCTCTTATTGTCAGCAGAGTCCCGTACTAGATAACACGGTTTAAAGGTAAAGAGAACAGACAAGAAAGATTTCTTTTTTGCCTGAATTACTTTTGCTTGGACGTCATTCTGAGCAAAATTAATATATTTCACAGTTTGCACACTGCTCGTGTTTGCTGACAACAATAACAGGGGGAAGAGGGAGAGGTGATGACAAAGTGGGGCAGAGGTGACAGATTTCCTTCTCTTGTGTTTGGCAGTGGATGCTGGACAAGAACATCGGCACACCCGCAGTCACCTGAGAGCAGTCTTCACGTGACAACCTGCAAGGTCACTCTAGAGCGAGCACGGCACTCACTTTTTTTTTTTAAATCAACACAGCCACGGGTGACCTTAATCCTCCACTCCAAAACTCCTTTTTGTAGGTGGCTAAACAAAACTCTTGACCTCTGCCGAGCATTGACTTTTGTGAACTTTCAACATGTCTTCTAATCTTTCACCACTTTTACTGCTGGGATTGTCAGCGACATTTAATTTCTATTCATGTGAGAACACAATGTATAAAAGTCTGGTTTAACTATTTTTTTTTTTTTTTTGCTGTGAAGTAAGTTGTTTTTTGAAATAGACTGCCTGGTAGCGCCAATGCAAGACAACATATGAGTGATTTAGAGTCCAGAAACAAAGGCAGTAAGGTCATTCCTGATCAGATTCAAAGGTACAATCAGGTGACAGAGCTTACTGCCACATGCTGCAGGCCCAATCATGGTCAGATGGTGCCTGAGGCGTGGCCTGGGCTGCAGAGCTGCATCACGTGAGTCCTTCATGCTTAATTTTACTGCTGGTGACATAACTGAAACCCTACACCCCTTTGTCGGCAATCAAAACAAAATCAAAAAGGAGAGTAAAAAAGAAGAAACAAATGCTACAGCTGAAGCTCTTCAGATTCATGTAGGAGTTCAAACACTATTAAAGATAAATGTGGCACACAGGGTGAAAATTACCTTTCCGACAGGGGCTGACTTTGAGGACCCCAGTTCCCAGGCACTCTTTAGGGGTGACGCAGAAACCTTTGTTGGCCGGGTTCTCGTCCTGGCTGGCCAAAACAGAGCGGGGAGGAGTGAAGCGGTAGGCAGGGATTCCTTTCACCTCAACATCCTTCTCAAACTCCATGTAGATCGTCCTGGAGAGTAAAGAAGAAGCTAAAAATGTTTTTGAAGTCTATGTTTTATTGTTTTAAAGATCAACATAAATATTATTGGACAATATCTTAATTAGTTTTTGAGCATTCAAATTCTTCCTATAATTTCTAACCCGCATTTGAACGTTTCGATTTGATTAATTATCGACTTAAATGTGGTTTATTCCTCCATGCGACTGCCATACAGCAGCAAGGTAATGATGATAAAATTACTCTGATTATTAGTAAGACCTGAGGGAAGGCAAATCATCTATGTCATTAAAATAAAATCACTTTGTTAAAGCTTAGCATTGATAATATGCTCTGGGTTGCCTGATTGAGCAGCGAGTTCAACAGCACCAAATCCTCCCGAATCTTCCTTTGCTTTCTCTCAGCCCTGTTCAGAAAATGCTTTATCAGCTTCTATTGTTGCTTTTTGGTAATTCACACAGACTAAACAGAAGGAGCTCAGTGCGACATTAGTGTGTGCTCCCACAAGTCTTTCAAAGTTACTAGCGTCAGTAACAACAGTGCCATTGATTGATGGATGTACTTTCACACAGGAAAAAAAGTGCAGAATAGGCACATTAGACCTGGCTTGAAGTGTGATGTGTAGCAATGATTGGCCAACAATTATACATATTTTTATATGACATCCTACACAATGGAAAGCAAGATAAGGCTTGTTTCAATTTTATCCTCTAATAAACTCTGCAAACTGTAGCCTTCATTTGTACTCAGCCTACTTTAAGCCGTATGTTTGAAAACTAATGCTGTATGTAGCATTCTCACAATAAAAATAGTGGTGGCAGAATCATACTGTTAATATTTATTTTTTTCAATAGGAACAAAGAAGCTGTAAAAAAGACCAAAAACACTTCAAACAGATTCCAAGCATGACCATTAGCTACAATAAAATGGTTAAACCATAGTCATGTCTCTTCCCGGCCCAGTCAAAGTCCAGATCTAAATTAACTTGAGAATTTGTGGTAAGAAAGAAAGAAAAAAAAGTCCATCCAATCTGCATGAACTGAAGCCAATTTGAAAAGAAGAATTTCAGTGCTTCAATTGGTAACGTTTTCTAAAACTCTATTTTAGAAAACTCTTCATCCTCAATGACCTGGATGAGTAAAGGAGCTTAAAAGACAGACAAAAAAAACCTCTGACTGGAACATCCCCACAAAAATGAAATGCTTTCCTTATTCTCTGTCACAGTAGTGACTTTTTGTGCTAAAAGAACAGAAAATCAAATGCAACTATCCACTTCCCAAAACTTGTTCACAAAGCCGTAAAGCATACAACTTGGACCTTGACCCAACAATGTAACAACACACAGTTGTGACACCAGAAAACTAATTTTATAGAAGAATTTGTTGAAGTTTAGTGAGATTCCTGCTGGATCTGATATGTCTAAACTGTATCATTGTCCCCAAAAGTACATTTGGATGAAATCCTGCATGCATTCTCTAGCTCAGGCCTGTCCTCAAGCATCAAGTTAACATTTCTAACATATTTGAATGTCTTACTGAAAATGGTTTAATAGTTATCATTTAATACATACGTAAATAAACAAAAACACAATTTGCCGGAGCCCACATTTAAAAAGCAGGGCCATTTAACCAAGACAAAGCTTCTTATTAAAATGAATCGTATTTAACCTTTACTTGATCTTATTAGGGTTTTATTTTTATCTGTCTTTCAGTTCTGTTTCTTTATGATAAAAATCTTACAACACTTGACAGGAGAATCACATTATTGTGAGGGGCCCATCCTTTTTCTGTGAATAACTGCGGTTATATAGTGTGAGGGGAATCTGGACCATCCTCAGCGAGAACAAAGCCCTCCATACACTGTCTGCCAACTGACTGGGAGGAAACAAGGCACACCAGTAGTGCAACAACACTATGTAGACCTTTTCTCTTGACCTTTGGGAGAAAAGCCAAGGAAAGCACCTAAAACGCTTTCCTTCAACTGGACTGGGAAATTCTGTCTTGTACTCATAATGAGAAACAAGCACCAATCTGAAGAAAGCTTAGATCAGCTGAGTAAACACTTAAGCTTCGGTTGACTACATTTTGCCGTAATTGCAGCAATCTTGTTGGTATGCTTATCCCAGCTTTGTAAATATACGAATATTTGCCCATTCCTCTTGGTATCTTTGCTTCAGCTCAGTCCTATTGTTAGGAAAACATCCCCAAACATCAATTTTCAACTCTTGCCACCGATTTTCAATTGGATGTAGGTTTACAGCATTACAGCACTTACAAGGGTCAGTGCTGGTAGAGATGGTTCCACGTTTATTGTTGTTCTATGAACCGTACTCTGTTGAAGTAAAGCTTCTCCACAACATGATGCTGGTACCACCAGGTTTCACCAGGGTGATTGTGTATTCGGGAGGATGACCTACTTTCCAATTTATTATTATTTTTTGAGCTCAGCAAATTCTTCTTGTGTCCGCCTACATGGCTTGTCTCAAACTTAAAACAGGACTTGTGAATCCCAGATCTGTTAAGTGTGTGGATAATAGCTGCTCTGTTGAATAATCCTCTCCTTGCCTTGGCTGTCAGTTCAGGTGAAGGACTTTGTCTTGTGAAGTTTGCAGCTGTGCAAGCCTTCCCTCACTTCTTCAAGTTGAATATTGTTGTACAACTCAGCTTGCTCTTCAAATTGTTAATAGTCAAAGATGTTGAAAATGTTTCTTTCCACTTCTCAATTATGTTGTAGCAAAAAAAAAAAAAAAAAAAGAAACCCAAAAAACTTTTGAGAAGTTGGTTGTACTTTGACACAATGTGAACAAGTTCAAGGATTATGAATTCCTTTTCAAATATTCATACTTCATCGCTTTATAACATTCTGAATTGGTTATTTATGATTCAGGGGAATCCAAAAGGATCTTCAAAACCCTCAGTGGCTCTGGGGGAAGATAAACCTCAGATAGAAGAATGGTATTTAAACAATAACACCTGTCTGCAGTTTGTCAAAACTTTGCAGCTTTTGCAGGTCAGCTGTCAGTTACTGGAGCAAAGGGTCATTACCCCACGAGCTTGCAGATGGGAATCCTGGCACTTTTTTTTAACCAGCAGTTCAGTCTCAGATGTCATTCAGCACATGTTTTAGCCACTCAGCTATGGGCGTCACACCATAGTAAGTGTGTAAAGGGTCAAAACCTTAGTTGACTAAAAGTTTCTTCTTCAAATTATTAAAAAAAAAAAAAAAAAAAAAAAAAAAAACAGGAACAAGGAGGGAAGTCTCCCCTTTGGTCATTTAAGCACAGTCAGACACAATGACATCGTTCGGGAAAAAGTAAGTGTGCGAAAGAGTTTTGAAAATTTGGGTGAGGGGTCGTCGGCACACATCCAATCAGAGCAAAAGGTGCTTGCTCTATTACTCTACCAGATTCTTTCTACACAAAACAAAAAGAGGAAGATGTGGGCCTCATCACGGATAAGCACAAAGCACATATGTTTTGCAACAAACAAGGATTAACAGTTGTGAAATCAAACTCAAATGGACTACTTAGATTGCTAATAAGTAAAAGGTTATTCTCCACACAGATCAAGCTTTGAGCACAGAGATTTCAACCTACACCTTTGTTTACCAAAACATTCGTTCCGGAAATGTCAGGCTAGCACATCAAAAAAATTATCTTTGATTGATACTAGGATACTAAGTTTTAATCAAACATGAAATGCCTCCACTGCATGGGAAGCCAGCAATTAAAAGGAGGTTAGGTGTGGACGTATTTGTGTGTGATCAGGATGCTGTAAATGGGATCCAAAACTGGTTCCGAGAACAAAACATCTTGGTATTTCCTCGCAAACAATAATTTGAACTCAACATTGTGTCAGGCAATGGGGTAGAACCCTAATCTGTTCCTGTTAATCACATTTCTGGTCATTAGAAGAGATGTGGATTTAATGGAATAGAAGTCCCTGTGCAAAGGAAAATATTGTGTCATTTCTCTACAGTGCAAGTTGTTCCTATAGTTTGTAACAGTTTTTTGTATTGATTTTAGATATAAAAATCAAGACATCAAATTAACTGGTTCCATCTCCAGTGGAACCAGCTCTTATTTTTCTACTGAAGCTTAGCACTCAGTGTACTTTAAAAACTAGACTTACAGCTTTCCATCAGAGTGATTCAGATAATCCTTAGATATAACTGTATCTACAGACTGCTGGCGAATATTATGACCATCCTGCTATCTTTCCTCCCTACTTTCTATTAATGCAATACTTGCAATTGCTTAACTTTGTGACTCATCTTCAGTATGTTCTTCTGGCTCAAAGCTTCTGGCTATACTTCCTTCCTGGACTCAGTCATTGGCAAACCAATTGCTGTGATTAACTGTCTCTAATTTCTTTGTTAGTAATCCTGGAACTGGCATTTAGCATTTAGCTTTGAATCTTTGCATGTTGGGGTCTACCCAGAGTTAGTGGTCCTGAACTTTACCTGCACAGGTCAGGAGAGAAGACATAAAGACGTTCGCTCTTGTTTAGCAAGGGATGGAAAGCACTTCCGTCTGATCCGAGGATGCTGTTGCTCTCATTAGTTGACCAGTATTTGAGCATCCTATAACACAAAATTAAATTAACATTGTTCTTTGTTGCCAACAAACCAATCACAACTGTTCATATAGCCTGTATTTCCCTCTTTACAGATTTCTTAGGTTTTTTGCTAAATTCAGCACATCGCTCCAAGTTAATTGTTGGATTGATGAAGTTATGTGTGGCACCTCTTTGTTGCCAGCATTAGAGAAAGATTTAGCAAGCTATTTTATTTTGCACAGACAAAGAGGTCACAGATAAAAGAAAAAGCACAGGATGTTTCCCAAAAATCACATTTGTTACGTCAACATGTTTGCTATACTCATCTTAGAAATGATCAAGAATGGTTTAATCTGCAGCACTTCAAAGCGCAGCATCCCTAGTGCGACTAGGTAATTATAGCACTTAAAGATAAGAAATTTGGATAAGATAAGGCTATTTGAAAGTCTTTTGAGAAAATCTTAGTAGCAGGATGTTCAGTCCAGCTTTCTGTGGTAAGAGAAAGCTTGTCGGTTGCAAGACCAACAAGAAAAAAAGTGAAAGGCAGAGATTACCCAACACACACCTATTCTATTAAAAAAATACTTTATTTATCCAAAAGAGAAATTAAATGTCGCAGCTCATATCAAGTTGCGACCCCCGACATGCTGCCACAATGAGAAGAGCAATTCTATTGTGTCCTGGGTGTGTTTGTGTGAGACTGCATCAGTGTTACCTTTCCCCTTTATATGTTTCGATGCGTGCATAATCTAAGTAGTTCTGCGTTCCGGTGTGGAAGACATATTCTCCGTCGCTGCTTTCATTTTTCTGTGCCAAACAAACATTGAGCTCATTAAAATGACATTTTCTTGTGTGACGGTAAGAGCAAGTTTAGATAAAAAAAAGTCCTCTCTCTTTTGTAAAATTGCTAAAATACAGAAGAGCTTTTATGTTGTTAAACCTGTACATACCTTGTACATGAGGCCGAAAACCCTCTCCACATCGGTACTGGATGAGGCAATGAGGTCCAACAACGCATCGTCATAACCCCAAAGTAATTCCTGAACACTTCGAGTGGTGAAGAGACGACTTTTGGTGCTTTTTATCATAATGTTCAAAAAAAGGCTCTTGAATCCCTGCGCCTTGTTCATTGCAGCCTGGAGTCAAGAATTTGAACAGATATGAGAAAATACAACCGATTTTGCAGGATATGCTGGTGGTGAGCAGAGCAATGCAGTGGGAGTATACACTCCCCTTTACCCCAGTTGGATTCCCAATCTTTTTTTCCACTTATCTCCAACCTTTAAATAAGGACTTACCCAAATGGGGATGTTGATAGTGGTGATGTTATCCACATATGGGTCACCAACAGACTTATCTCTCACGAACACAAAGCTTTTGGCGTTGTACGCCGACACCTTCGTATTATTGTCCAACATGGTGACGTTGTCCTTATATCTGTATTCTCTGTACAAACAGTCATTAAAAAAAAAAGATTACTTTTCTGTTGAATGGAACATTAAATCAATATTAAATTAGAGGGAAAAAAAAGAAAATAAATTAAAAAAAAAAACCCAGAAAAAACACTAGCTATTGGTACATCCAACAATGCCTCTAACATACAGGTAAAAAGAAAATACAGTTTTTAGTTGTTTTTTTTAAGTTGTCCAGCGATTCTTGGGACTTTTAATCTAACACCACACCTTATGTTTCCCTGTACCTTTGTGTTATAAAAAATTAGATGATCTAGATTTATGTTCAGGTGAATAACAAGACAGGTGGGAAAGAGCTCCAAAGCTCAGTGTTTAAATAACCTGCAGGACGTTGCAGGTTTTAAAATGCATCTTAATTTGTCTTGATGCCAGGACGTGCAAACTAACTATGGGAGAGGATAGAGGACGTACTCGACAAACGCCTGAATTCTAACTTTAATGCAGATCTACACCTGGGATTAGAATTCTGGGATTAAAACTCAGATTTCTTTTTTTTTTTAACTTTTTTTTTTTTTTTAATTGTTTTTGGAACTCTTCCATACAAAAGCAATTATCACGGCTGATGTTTTTTTTGGAGTTTTTTTTTGCAGATTAGCTATTGTTAATGTTTTATAAAAAAATTATAAATTTATAAAAAAATTGTTTTATAAGATGGTCCACATTTCTTTTCCCTATTACCACAAATATAAAAAGAATATTTTGTTATAACGTGATCAAATTAAGCATGTCGCTCTGCAAAAAGACGTTTCAAATTCAAACATTTCTTTGAATTTGTTTCTTTTTTGACTTACCTGTAAGTGTAGGGTCCGATCTGGTTGACTTCTGGTTTTTCCCCATTAAGGACCTCTTCTTCATTGGTCACATTAAAGAAGAAAAACTCCATGAAGACAGGAGGGGGAGGGGCTTTCCATGACTCAAACACGCGGCTACCTTCCACTAAAACAATTTCCTATTGAGAAGAATAAACAAAAATCACACAAAAATAATGAAACTATGTACAATGCTTTTTGTATCTTTTTTTCTGAAAGTTTAAACCAATGAAAAAAGAAAAAAAAAACATTCCTGAACTGCTTAAAATGTCTTAGTAGCTAAGGCTTTGCATCTGCCGCTTTTCTAGATCATTGTGCCCAATCGCAGCAAGTTTGGACTGAACATCAGACACTATTTAATTTTTTGCATCCTCTGAGCAAAAGAAATGTGCTAGCTGAAACCTTCCACATTGGAGCATACGAATGATTCGTGGAGCACTGGATGTGTTTTAATCGTATGACTCTGTTCTTGCACGATGAACAGTGCTACGCCACAGCAAGCACATGTTTTGAATCTGAAGTTTTCCCAGTACTCTTGCAGTAAAAACAACCCCAAGAAGAAAAACATCCTTCTGGGTGGGTGCAGGGGAATGTGAGTGCGTGTGTGTGTGTGTGTGTGGGAGGGGGGAACGGCTGCGTTACTGTCGGACAACAGCATTGGCTCTGAACATAAATGGTGTGAGAGGGGACCCTTCCACCACCCCATTGTCAGTCGTTTCCCATGACGACAGGCACTTGGAGAGAGCGCCTCTGACAGATCATGTGATGCATGGAGCCTGAAGCCCAATGTTTGTGGGGGACCTTGATGATCTGAGCCACATTCCTCAGGATATAGCTTTTTGAGGCCCCAGAGGAGGAGCACTGCCGACCACCCTGCTTGATTATACAGTATGATGAAACAAAGGTATTTTTTCAAACTACAACACAAGGAATAAGAATAGAGTTGGGATTGGTCTTTTTCCAAGCAGCAAGTAAAGAGAAAAGATTATATGACCTAATTGTGTCAAATTTATTGTAGGCACCAAGCAACTTTTTCAAGAGAATAAAAATCCCCTCCTATTTTAGAGTCCCTTATTACTTGCGCTATAACACAAAACCTTAACCGAGTCGCCAAGGATAACAAAGTTGTCGCTTAAAATTGCACAGCGTGCTACATGGAATACATGGGAAGCAGGAACAAAAAATCTCTCTCATCTCTGTACATCGCTACCCTTTCACCACACCCAATACATAAACACACGTGGCAGGTGAATACAAAAGCACACATAGAAACCTGTGCTTTGATGTGGCGATGTTCAAATACGTACTGGGCACAGCTGGAGGCAGTTCTTAGAATCTTCCAGTCGAGCCATAAAAGTTTTGCTGTCTTTAAAAGTGTTTGCCTCTTCCTGCAAAGCAAAATAATCTACAGCATTGTGGAAATTAAATGTAGTAAAATAACCACATTAATAATATAAGTCTAATTCAGATTTGTTCTCGCCTTTGGGGTCCGACAATAAGAGATTGAGCTGGAGTTTTGGAACAAAAGTCACATACAGTCAATTTTTTTAAGATTTTGTTTTTTTGTTTTGTTTTCTTAAATATGGCCAAATTGTACTTTTTAAATAATGATTTAATTTACCAGGGGAAAAACAAGAAATGTGGCATAATACGTAGTGTGCGGTTCAAAATATACCAATGTCATTTTGGAATGTTTTCAACTCAAATTATTTTCTTTACACATATTCTCAGCAATGTGAAACACAAAAACAGCTTTTTTAAATATTATCATACTAATACTAACATTATCATACTAATATTATGTATCAAGAGATTTTAATATATCGTAATTAATATTTAATGCTATTAAGTTGTGTGTTTACCATACAAAACCACTTTTCTTAAAAGTGTTTAACCTTCAAATGTGGGTGTTATTTATAAAAAAGTATTTTCTTTTTTAGAAAAAAAAACAAAACAAAAAAAAACATCAGAAAAAGTAATCTCATTTCCTTCTATAGATCATTTAGATGAACTGGTGGCTTTTGGTAGACTAAATGTCAAAAATATTCTGACTATATATATATATAAAAAAAAAAAAAACACAGATGAAATTAAAATTGCTAAAACAAAACTGAATAACAAAATAATTTAACATTTAAATTCATGCTATGGACAAAAAGACCAAAAGTATGTGCCATTTATATCAGCACAGCCAATGTTATGCAAAAATAAAAAATTGAGGGACACAGAAGAGTTCATAAAAAATATTTAATAACATATTTTCCAACTGAATCTTTTGAAGAGAAGAACTGCGACAAGACTCAACCAAAAGATAAAATTATTGATGCCTTGAGTTCATTTTATTAAACGGTTCTGCTAATAAATCTACGTTATTGATTCTATGGAAATGTCAGTATTCTGTTATTTTGCAAAGGATGATTTAAAAACCTCTCACCTAAAAGCAACCTGATCCTTGCAATGGAGAAGCAGGCTTGATTTGAAACCAAAAATGAAGGTGTAGTGTGTGATAACACTAACACCAGAGAGTAATGTCATTTTCCTGGCTGCACTGTTATCATAGTAAGGAGAACCTTCTGGGAAAGTTTTACAATAATATGGAGAGGTTTCAGCATCTTTAAACTCAAGGAAACTGCTAAAGTTTTTAAGGGGAAGAGGATATTGACCCTCAAAAAAATATTTATTGGGTGTAAAGAACATTGGAAAGCTGTTCATGACAATTTATCAATGCCGCA
This sequence comes from Poeciliopsis turrubarensis, assembly GCA_010277015.1. NCBI lineage: Eukaryota > Metazoa > Chordata > Actinopteri > Cyprinodontiformes > Poeciliidae > Poeciliopsis > Poeciliopsis turrubarensis. The sequence continues at coordinate 2,252,882 of VMRN01000004.1, read as the reverse complement.
GTGTAAAATCTGAGAAGTTATGTGGAATTTTTTTTTTATTTTATCTATTTTTTTATTTGTGACATGCACCTCGTTTATTCTAACACCTCTACTTCTTATTGTACATTTTGAATTCAGGAAGTAAATATTTCCACCTGTCATCAAAATTTTCAGCAAGGCTAAGGTTCTAAATTAAACGTTTGTTTATATAAAAATTACATATAATTTTTTTAAATTTAAAAAAATATCAAAATAAAATGTGGTGCACACGAGATAATATGTGTGCACCACATACTGTCTCGTGTGCGAGAAAGTTTATTTATTTCATTTTTTTGTTAAGCCTGCCTCTAAGAAAAACACTTTAAGTTGTCCGGGCTGGATGCAATTAATAGGTATTAGTTTCACTGGTTCTGAGTCACTTAACATCTTAACTGTTATCTTCAAAGTCTAGATCGTATAAGAGTATCAGTTTCCCCCTCAAAATATTGTGGCTAGTTTTATGGTCTCAGCAGAAAATCAAGACTGATTCCTAGTGGGACACAAAACTAAAACATGGACTTTGGTGTGTCAACTGTAGACAAAGCAATGAATCAATTCTGCAGCCTCTACAAATGCAGTCACACTCACAACTTCACTTCTCCGTTTCTGTAAAGTTTTCAGTTGTTTTTGCTGTCATTTTAAATTCCATCAGGCTTTCTTATCCATATTTACAGTAACTTCAGGAGACGTTGCCAAGTTCAACAGAATGGTCTTCCCATGACTCTGCTTATTTCTGCATCAACACATAAATCTGAACCCACTCCCCCAGAACGGAACTATTTTGTTAATGTTATGATTTAAGAGAAATTACTCTGCTATAATTTTAGGCCATTATGACAAGACATGTTTCCATTGCAGCGCATCGTGATTGGTTGCTGACTTTCGACAAATATTACTATTCTGATTTAAAACAAATATATTTCTCTGACACTGATCAGTTATCATAACATGAAGAAAACCTCTTGCCACACATTCTCTGCTGGATTTAGGTGTCAATCCTGACTAGCCCACTAACATATAAATGTACCTTAAAATTAAATTGTGGTGCCTAACTCTAGTCCTGAGGAACGACTACCCTAAATGTTTCAGAGTCATATATCTAATTCAAGTGTATTTTTTTTTTCTTAGCATGCCATTAAGTGCTAGAAGGTTGCAAATCAACCACTCTTTAAGTGTTTCCCAAACATTTTAGTTGGGGAAACACCTAAAGGAGGATCACTGACATAAACCATCTCTCATTAGGTCTAACTGTATGTTTTGGCTTGATGCCCTGCTGTAAAATAAAGCCTCCGGCTCAAGTGTTTTCTGAGGCGGAGGCTTTATTCCAGGGCTGCTTTGTAAAATTTGTAGAACACACACAACTAATAGTTTTGCTGACAGATTCCTTCCACGTGAACAGTGCATGTTAGCAGTCCCTTCATAACTGCCAGCTCAGATGGTGACTATAGGTTGGGCTACATCTGTTGTCTTTTAATCCTCTGTTTTGCAGAAAGAAGAATTTTTGAATATTTTTGCTGTCTCCTGTGAAAGTGCTTTGGACCAGCCATGTGCGAATCTGAGTATCTTGTGGAAACAATAACAAGATGCCTATATTGCTCTGTACACATAGTTCATTGAATCGGCCGCCTCTGGGAATGAGTTCAAACATCTGCAAACCCCTTTGAACCAAAGCACCGGAAAAGTTGAGCCAAAGGAGGCAAATATGTGTAGATGGCAATGTTGATGTTCTCTTTTCTTTGAACAGCAGAGATAAAATTCATATTAGAGCTACAGCCACTGATCCCGCCAATGAGCAAGTGATATTGTTAGTTGCTAAGGGGACCACAAACTGAGAGTTCATTACTTCAATGCCTTTGAAGAAAGGAAAAGCTTGGATAGCAAGTTGTTTACAATTGATTAGAAATGTATGAGATGTAAAGCATTACAGCAACAACAAAAGCAACATCAAAACACAACCAGACAATAAAAGATGGGGCAGAGAAGAGATAAGACATGACAGGAAGAGACTGACCAACTTTATGATCTCCACACAAAAGGATTTACCAGCTTTATGGCTAGACTCCCTCTACTGGTCACTTCCATATAGCATCCTGCTTAAATTCAGGAATAATTTCTAAACAATACAAACAAGTGCCAAACAAAGCAGTGCAGACAACACAAAGCAGATGCAATAACTTTACAAAAGACGGTTAATTAGTGATTAATTATTGGCCTACTTTTCACAACCATTACACCCTACAGACAATCTGTCTCTAGTCTTCAACTGAGATAGTCAACTAAGCCACTTTTAGTAAAACTCCTGACAATTTGCTGACTATATTTGACTGAACTCCTTGAGATATGTGAAATTTATGCAGCATCAGCAAATACATGCAGAAACCTGCCAACACAACTCTTATTTTGCAAAAATAGGCTCGATGGCAAAGTTTGTCAACACAGACTTTTACTGCATGCTGAAGGAGTAAAAAATGCTGGTTGCACCCACAATTCCTAGTAAGTCATCCGTCCGCAACTTCTTGTAAAAACTTCTACTTCTTGGTAACAGCTCAACAACTGTAATTTCTTAAAATGTGTTCCTATAAACCTTATGTTGCAGAAGTTCAATGAATTTGCTGCTTCATTTTATGAAACCAAGTTGAGCCTCTTGGCCAAAATGTTTATGAGCTAGCCATGAAAGCAAAGAGAACACAGAGATATTTACATTTTTAGGCTTTTTTTTTTTTTTTTTCTAATAAATTTAGGATAAAAACATAAGTTCTTTGCAAATATATTACTGGCCGTTGAACTGTCCCACATTACAGCAACAATTACACATTACACACCCTAACCCTTCCACTGTTGCTCTCTAGATGTATATCAAGGCTGAACAACTGAATAAGTCTCACAAATTTTCCAACTTCTAACAGGTTTTCTTCCAGGAGTCCCTGGTATTTTGTGCACCATTTATCCACAAATACTCAGACTGCTTTCCCTGCAGAAGAAAAGCATCCCTCAAATGATGCAGCCACCTCCTTGTGTTTCTCAATGTAATTGCTGTGAGTGATTATTTGGCATTAGACCAAAAAGTTGAAGATCTCAGCCGAGCACTATGTTCCTCTAGAAGTGTCCTATGTGGTCTATAGCTTTCATGCCACAACAAAAGATAGTGTTGTAAATACAAATGTCTGGAATTTTCATTCCGCTGAAAAATATTGAGGTTTCGGGTTGGAAGCTGATGAAAATATGGCATTTCTTTGTTGTTTTGTTTTCTCATAAGGCTACCCTATCATTTCACATTTGGCTTTCATTGTAATAGGACTATCCACTGAATCAAAAACTACAATTTACCATATTAAGTAGAATAAAACATCATATCATAACGATTGTGTGATTACAATCTAGTCATTTGAAATCCCTGCGTGCCAGCTGTACATAACTGAAGACAGTACAGGATCTGTAGGGTTGGTTCACACAACCACATCATTGTTAGGCTTTTACCACATGTGCCAACGAGTGAACTTTACGCCCCCTCTATATAGAGAGACAGTAAAGTCGCTAAATAAAAGTGAAACTCAGAAGATTCAAGTTGTCTACCTTTGTCAGGCGTTTGTGCATCAAACTGCGGAATACTTGAGCCACCATCAAGGCGATTCCACTGACCAGCAGGACGGCGCAGATGGCCCCCACCGTGTAGATAGCGCAGGACCTTCGCGTCATTGTTGGCAGATGCAAGCAGCAAGACTGAAGGATGGATGGATGGATGGATGGGCAGGTTAACTTCCTTTCACCGAGAGAAGTTTCACACCCTCTTACTCCAGCGCACTACAAAAATGTGCCTCTTGCTCTTGTTTTGTTTTGTTTTTAAATGAACTTTGCCCAGTGGAAAAGTTGAGAGAAAGTTTTGAACAGGGTTTGCGACAGAAGTCCCACCACGGCGCTTTTGCAGGGAGGCGCTCTTATGAGTAATGAAACCACGCGGTTCCTTTTTCTGCGTCGGAGCGAAGCACATGAATTAAAAACTGAAGCGCGGTGTATTTGTAGCGGACTGCGGAGCTTCTCCCTCCTCCAAGCTACGAGCCCTCTGATTGGCTCCACCAGTGGGAGCGCGGTGGGCTGAGGACGCTCTTCTCTCTCGGGCGCAACCTATAATAACCTTAAAACTCCCCCACGCACAACCCTCCCAACCCCCAAACTCAACAATTTCCTTGGTCGGATTCACAGAGGTGGAAGCATCAGAGAAACTGGAGCTGCACATATAAATGACATTTTATTAACCCGTTAACAGGTGCTCATCTTGAGATTATGTCTCCCTTTCATTACAGAATATTGACTGTACCTAACAGCGATGTGAATCCATGGTATTCATTGTTATGACTTTGTTTTGAGACTTTCCAAATTCGAGTTCTTCATTTCTACTCTCGCTGTTAAAACCGAACAAACTCATTTTCGGTTTATTCGGTGGCGCTGTTTCCACTCGAGGCTGTTTCCACTCGAGACTTGCTTTTCTCGTCTGAATGTGTCTCATACAAACAGAAGCAAAAAAAAAAAATAAATACATACATGATCTTAATGCTGCACTCAAAGATTATGTACACTACTCTGCATTTTATCAACCAAAGAAAAAAGCGACAGTGTGTCAGCTGACTGTCAGGCTGACACCTTGTCAGACAAGGTCAGCAGGGGGAGGATTTAGTGTGAAATGACAGTCATTTTAAATCACTGTCATCTCAAACTAAATCTTCCCCCAGTTTGAAGGGCTTGCAGTGTTCTAATAATTTCTGAAAGTTTGCAAAACAACGACAGATATCATACACATCATGGAACTGTGCCACATTCTCTGCAACTTTAGAAAGTTTGTGTCCATTGGGAACAAGTTAAATCACTGCCTTCTATAGTTCCAATTTTTTTTTTTTTTTTTGTCTGGAATTTGAGTGGGTTATTTCATCACCTTTATGCACTTTTATTAAGGGAGTTATTGGTGTGTTTGGAATCATTTTCGAGTGACATTTCCCTGTATTGTCTGTGGAATCCTTTGGGACATGGAGGAGGCCGATTCAGTGACTGCATGGAGCCTGAATCCTGTGGATAAGTCTATTCCATGCTACTACAGTGGTTTGTTTTGCTGATCAGTTCACTTTATTTCCACTTGAATATAATCTGTCCAAAATATGCCGTTTCTTAAGTTGTGTGATTCAGAGACAACTCTCAAAATTGGAGGTATGAGTTATTGTTTACCTTCGATATTCAGAGAAAACGGTATATCCAGGGAAAATAATGGCACATTTGACTATTTTTACATTTTTCTTCTTAAGTATTAAACTTTTAAGAACTATTTTCTTTTACGAACTAACATTGAGCCATGCAGAAATCAGAGCATGCCAAAATATTTGAACTCTGACATAATCCTTGGCAAAACTCCAGGCCTTAAAAAGCCTATTAGACCACTGGATTGCAACCTTTTTAAGAAAGACAAAACTGCAACATTCTAATACTTTAAACATCTGGAATGAGAAAATAGATTCTATAAAATAGAAAAAGTTGAGTTTTTGTGATAGAAAACCAAAGGTTTTAGTTCCAAATGGTGCTGAAAACATAACACTGAAATCCAATGTTTATGTACACTGTACGAAAAGACGCACAAGCTTTTTCTAATTCTTTTGCACATTCCAAACAGACACATATTTTGTTAATATTTGATCATATATTTGTTTATCCTTAGCTAAGCATTTTACAACAGTTGGCTTAGATTGTGGCCCTTTCTTGGGTCAGGAGTGGTACAAGTGAGTCATGTTCGTAGGCGGTGGTGCAACTCAGGCACGTGCAGAGGAGGGGGCACAAGGGGTCGGAGCCCCTCCCCCTTTTATCCTCGATGCCCCTTTTATCCTTTTTGATGTTTTTATTTTTTCTTTTTCAAACATTTTTTTTCAATATTTTATCTGTATGTCAGAAGGCTTGCTTGTGCCCCTCAGCAATAATATTTAGCTAAATATAATAATTGATCAAAATAAGCTGGTCTGGCTGCCCTCAGTCTAATGACACTGAGGGTCCGTGGTGAGGAGGGGGTCGGATCTGTGGCTCTAACTACCAAATATTCATAGCAATGTATGAATATTTTGTTCATTTTTAAACCTGTTCAAATTATAAAGCTTGTAGAATGATTAAAAAGCTCTACTTAAATGAATGGTTTAATTATACCACTCTCAATCTGAACTTAATATTTGACTATTAAAATCCCAGTTTTAATCCGTAGCCTCCTGAAATCTACACTTCCAAAATCCGTCATGATTAATCAAGTTCTGCAGAATTGATCTGACCGTTTCCATAGCAACGATCAGAAGCAAGACATTCCCCCAGAACCACAGTGATCTCTCGTAGCTATGACCTCACCGTCTCAAAATATCAGGTAGGAGACGAGCAACTCTTTGACCTCTGACTCTTTGTTTTTTCAACGATATTTCTACAATGGAAAACGTTTTAGTGACCCTGTTTTTTCCCCTCACTTTTGGCGCGGGCTACTTGATTACAACTGGTGTGAGGAAGGTGTGCAACAGACTCCTTCCTCACATTAAGTTTGAGACTAATAGCCATCAAGACGACTCCAATGACTATGATGAGTTTGATACCTTTCTTTTTAACCCACCTGAACAAACCTCCCCGGCCGGGGAAACCTCAGTAGAGGTAGAAACATCAGAAGAGGATTGCGTGAGTTTTCAGCCTGAACCGGCTGAAAACTCACCATCCGATTTGATGGGAAAGGGATCAGATGTTGCTGATCCCGAAGAGGAAACTTCCCCGGCTGGGGAAGAGAGTGAACATCTGTGCCCCGACCACTCGACATCTACTCTGGAAAAAAGTAATAACAAAAAATCGGTCCATTTCGCAGAACTTCCTGTGCCTTATAAATATCAAAGACCTGGATTCTATATTTGTTATGAGGAGGCAAAAAAGATGGCGAGCCAGGAAGCTGAAGAGGAAGATCCATGTTGTTGTGCTGTATGAAATGCAGTCAACATACAGCACAACAACATGCTACTGTTGCTGCAGCATCTTGTTGCAAACGTTGGAGGAGCTTCGCTTCCTCCAGTCTGCTCCAGTACAAAAAGATTTTGTGGACATTAGATAATAGATGGATGATGGAAACATTTATTTTAACTTGTTCATATGAATTATTATTAGTATGTAATTAATATAATTCTTAGTATAATAGTAATATTGATATCGCCACACAAAAAAACAGAATATCTAGTCCATTACAGTTTTATGATTTTATGGCTTGATGTTTATTTTGTGATTATTGATTAGTGATCCCTGTGGTAGATTAGCTAACGCTCTGCTGACGGTCTGTCAGAGTTGGTGTTTAAGTCGCCTTTTTTATTTTCTGTCTGAACTGAAACACAGAGTTGACCTGACGCCGGCTCCGCCCTCAGGAGGAAGTGGAGCAGTCCTCCGACAACCACACAGTTATTAGGTGAGTCTGAATTCAGGGTCTGCATCCTTGGAAGGACGGATTTGTAGGCGAATAGCGTCATAGCCCTAGGAGTTCGAATGCGAACACTCCTTCAAATCCGTCCTTCTTTTCCCCAAATTTGAAGGGACAGGTCCGGCGTGTCCTTCACGGCCCACCATATCCCATAATGCATTGCGGGTCCCAACCAGGCGTTCAGGCAGAGCGTCGATAGCGGTGAAGAGCGGCAAATTATTTTGCTATTTTACACTTTAAGTGACACAACGTGATTTGGTACAACGTTTTTAGGCGAGAATGTAGTTGTGCAAGTCTCATATATCTGCTCAGTTCATCAATACGTCACAGAATTGCAAGGTTGCTCTGACATTTTCAGACATGTCTGCTCCCTCTGCGTGCCCCTTTTTAATTTTGAGCCCCTCCAAAGGTCTCTGCGCGGCCCTGGTGCAAATGGTAGGCATGCACTTTCTGTGACACTTTCTGTGCCCTGTAATGTGTCACAGACCAGGTAATGTGGTCTGTGACACATTACCTCTTCCTGTGGAGGAAGAGGTAATTTTCCGGCGCAAAAATAATTTCTAATTGACATTTTCTGTATTTAGAAACATGCAGAAACATGTACACATGTTTCTGCATGTGTACATTATGTGAAACGATATGTATTAGGTGTCCCTCTGCTTCTTCATCTTCACCCCTTTGAGAGCCCACAATTTTTTTCTTTTGAATCACTGAAAGGGAGCTAAAGATCGAGAGGCAGAAAAGAAAGCTTTCATGAGCACAACAAACCAGAAGAGGGAGAAGGTTAAAGCATGCCCACAATATTTTCACATAGAAATGATGTAGTTGTGCCTCTGCCCGTAGGGTGCCTTTCCCTCATGCATGATTTAGTGTTTCCCACAAAGTTTCCAGTAAATTCAGAATAAATAGACTCTGAAAAATTGACATGGTGGTTCTTAAACTGCTTTCTGACTAATTTAGCATTATGAATAAGGTCATTTTCTTGTCGGATGTCTTGGTTTACTTCATCAGCCCCAAACAAAACACTTTTCATTTAGGTTGCACAATGTCAGGAAGAATCGTATTGCTACAATCTTGCAGAATATCATGGTGGTGATGGCGTGAATATCCAATTAATGGACTTTTCTCAAGATGCCATTCATTTTGTGAAGATCTCCCTTCCTTTGCAGTGTCCTTTTCAGTTCTCCAAGCTTTCACCTTTCTCTTTAAAATGCACTATTGATCACTAAGGTTATTCCCTTCATCAGACACCAACACAATGGTCATTTGCAGCACATTCATAAAGGTTTTTGTCAAAAATTATGCTTTCTAAATCTCAATGATATGCCATGTACATATTTTTGTTACAGTTTCAAGGTAACTGGTCTGATCTTGAAAACCCCTGCAGGACAAAAAAAAAAAAAAAAAAAAAACTGACAGTGGCATTTTAAAAGGAACTTGTTAAGATTTGCAGATTATCATGGTGTAAAATCCCTCAAGTAAAATAAATAAATTTTTTAAACTATTGCTTAAGAACCTTATTAAAATGAAAAACTCTATAATGCTGAGTATGCAACTCTGCTATTTGACACCATTTCCTGATACATGGGAAATGAGCAACTTGCAGCCAGTCTTAGATCACCAACACATCCTTTTGACAAGCTAAAACTTTGACACCGATAGAACTGATACAGTGAACATGTCTTTAATATTGAGGTAATTCATACTGTCCAGTCTGATAAAGCAGTTCAACACAAGACTCGTGATGTCTTTGACAAGAATAAGTTGGTTTCTTTTTTAGTGAGCAGTAAGTCAACCGTTAATTACATAAAGCTGTGATGTAATTAACATTTTTCCTGCCCAGTACATGCACTTTTTTTTTTTTTGTCGCAATCATTAGAACTGAATCCATTGCAAACTATGAGACTTCTTCTTTATGAAAAAAAGAGGAAGGAGCAGAACAACTCATACATGTTCCAACCAGCTCTTACACATCCACATTAAAAAAAAATGCTTTTTTTAATTAATTTGTCTGCTTGAAATGTGGACAAGGGTGAAAAGCTGAGTCTTAATGTCTTGAATCTCTTAAAATATCTGTTATTAAATGATAATCATGCTATATAATTTCTAAAGGTTGCTTCTCAAGCAGCCGTAGTAGATGTGAGAATGTAAACAGCACAGCTGGTAAACAGGTGCAACCTCAAACAAAGACAAAACATCTCTTCAAAGATCAAACCCTTTTACAGACCAAATGAAAAGTCGTTTTTCATCCGCTGGCCTAATTTTAAAAATAGATTTTAGGAAATGACCATTGTCCTACAGGAGCCTCCTGTGGTTTGCATTGTATAGGCTACTAATACCTAAAACTTGTGGAAGCAGTTTTTTTTTTTCCATCTTCAAACATCAACTGCATATTATATATAACAAGAAAATGTTGCTCTTCTGACTGTTGTTGGATATTTGCCACGTATAATCATTGGCTAACTGAACCTCAAGAGCACGTTTACCTTTGTATGAAGAAACAATGCTGAGTACACACTGTGTAAGCATATGTAAATATACAAGTGTCTGAGTTGAAGATCTGAGAGAAACTGGAGTCACTAGTCAGACACAAAGTAAACTCTGAGCCATTATTAAAATTTACAGTATTTAAGCATGTGTGCAACACATGAACACATGAACATCCTTTGATCTAAACCTAACCATTGTCTCTGTATCAAGATGTTCAAGATTGTTGTGCTGCTGGAAGGCAAATCTTCATCCTAGCCCAGTATTACATCTTGCAACTTTCCTTCCAGGATTTCTCTGTTTTTCTACATCTATCTTCTCTATAACTTTCGCCAGCTTCTCAGTCGTTGTTCGGGAAAAAGGTCCCCACATTATGATGCTGCTACCACCATCTCCCGTATTTTCTATTTGTAAAAAAAAAGCTTTTGAAACCATGTACCTGTCATTTGCATGTACTTCACAATATATTTTAGGTTGGTCTTTCAGAAACAGTAAAATCCCTGTAAATGCAAATTTAAGGGGATTTTATAAATGTCATGTGACAAAATGTTGAAAAGTTTAAGATCAGTTTCCGTTCTTGCTTATCACAAGGAAGGAAATGACTGTCCAAGTCAGACTTGCTTCAGCAATGAGACAATGGTTGAAGTCACGGTCAATTTATATGATCAGTCGGTAAAAGGGAAGCTAATTGGTAAAAGGGACGCATGTTCAATTAAAAGATCATTGCTTACTGCTAAAATCTACACCTAAACAAAATATCCAACTATACTAGGAAAAGCAAATCTTTATATCTCTTATTTCATGTTTAGGCAAACAGCAGACAGTGCTTGATTCTACATGTGTATTTTTATTTCTATATCTATTCTTGTGACCCATCCAATCTTTACATCCAAGTTCATATATATTTTTAAAATCATTTTTGAAACACCACTTCTTAGAAAAACTCCTACAGTGTGCAATTGCACAGTGTAGGAGTGCAACTCCAAAGATAAAGAATCCAAAGATTAATTTTTTTGTAAGCTGCAGATGAAAATGGGTGAATCACAGGTTGCAATATTACAGTTTGTGAGATCGTGCATGTTAGTGATGGTGTGTGTATGTGTGTGAGGTGTGTGGGAGGTGGGGTTGGGAACCAATTAATAAAATGAGTAATATTTTACCTAACCATTATGCGGACAATTTTATCATGTTGTAGGTGAAAATCTTTTTCTTAATCAGATTACTTTAAAGAAGAAAACAAAGTTAACATGAAAAACAAACTCTCTGCCCGTCAGAGTTAAATTCCAGTGGTTTTCTAAAACTGAACCTTTTTGTCAGTCAAATTAAAAATGCACTGAGGTCATATTTTTTTTAAAGGAAGAATCTAAAGTTTTAAAAATGTCAAGTTATTGTACTGCATTTTTAAGGCCGTAATCATACAAAGCCCTCCTTGTCCAATTGTACAAATCCTTGTACATTTGTACAAGGATTTATTATGGGACAATTGTGCAAGGATAGAATACAGCAAATCAAACAAACAGTGACCATCATTTGAGAATATTAGATTTGCTGTATTCTACAGCAAATGTCTGAAGGTCAATACTTTGTTGAGTCCAAAAAGCTAACTTTTTGTGCTGCTTTTTCATAACATTGATCAATTGAGTAAGATACCTGAAGGTGGGTGATATCTTATTCCCTAAATTATGTGATTGCACATTCTTCAGGTGCATAAATCAAATATTCTGTTGAACTTGTAGAAAATATTTCAACTTTCATCCTCACAATAAGGGTGTTTGTATGTAGTTTATGTGCCACTGAAAAAAGTCATTTGTAGAAAAGAATAAGAACAATGCCGAATTATTAATTATATAACATTAAGTTTTAATGAAAAATCATTTTAAAACACGTCATACTGACAGTCAAACGTTAACAGTGATATTGTGATGGTCCAAAGCTGCTTTGGTGCTTCAGGGAGACATAATTTTTGATGTAAACACTTTATCATCCAAGAATAAAAAGAAAAATCATCATTGTTCTTTGTGATAATTTTACCTTCATCAGTAAATGAAAAGGCTTCCAGGGCCTTTCTGGAAACACAAAACTGTCTTTTGTCTTTATTGGAATCCTGGGTTTTTCCACCTGTTTCAGCATGTGAACTTTGACCCTTCCTTCAGGGGTTCTGAGAGCAAGAAGGCTTTATCAACAGATGGCTGAGCTTCCCACAATATTGTTTCCTTGATCTTAAAGAAAAGCAGCTCTGAATAACTCTTGCCAGTGAGGGGGATCAAAGAGTCCACCAATCAGTACAACACAGTGCCTTCAGGTTTCTGCCTAGCAATCAGAAATAGAAGCAGATTTCAGCTTTCTCCACTGACTTTCAAGTTAAAAGTAATTGTCTGTGATTTAAGGCTTGAGACACAGCACGAGTAGAACGTTTTTTAGACACTCCCCTGAAACATGTATTTTGTGGTTTACCAGCGTCATCTAAGCAGATGCTTTTCATGTGCAAACTGGCAGCAAGAAACAGCAAAGAGGTGCTTTTGCTGTGTCGTTTGAATGTGTCTCAGAAACAAACCACTGTTTTTTGTTATTGTTATTGCTAAAAGATTTTTTTTGACGTTAAATGCTTTCAGAAATATCTGGCACAGTGGTGTAGCGGGTAGCAGAGTTTGATGAGAAGGAGAAAGCCTTTCTTCAGCATTTCCTTCAAGGGTCAGCCTTGGATTCTTCATTACATTCCTCACTGACTTCCTTATATAGTTAAAACAAACATGTTTCCATAAATGAGTCTTAATCTGGCTAAAATGGTAACATAATTTAAAAAAGAAAAAAAAAGAAAAAAAAAAAAAACTCCTCCAAATATTTGACCATACCTCCTGAAGAATTGCACATTTTTTACACTTAAACCAGAGAGTTAGATGAATTTATAGCATAATTTTGAAGTGAATGGAAAAGGACATATGTTTTTATTATACTTTTAATTAAAAGTCTGAAAATACTCAACCGTTATCAACATTTTCATCAAGGTTACATGAACACATATGACCATTAACATGGCAAACATATTACTTTTATTTATTTTACATTTTTTTGCTTTTGACATTTGAAATATCTGACCAATAATTTTACTTCTTTTTTTAGCTCAACTTGCTGAATATTATTATCCATCCACCTGGCAAAGGTCCAATCAGCTCTTCCTTGCAGGGCAGGGTGCCTATCTTCACCGTCGGGTGAACGGCGGAGTTCACTCTGGCCCGGTCTGCCACAGGGCAGCACACATGCGTGCGCACACACACCCAAGCACACTGCCAAGTGCACCAATCATATTTTCAGACTGTGTGAGGAATATCTGGGATCTTTCTGCAAGCAAAGGGATCACATGCAATTCCATCTAGAAAGATCCCAGAGTGGTTATAGAAGCCTGGACATCTGGAAAGTTATCATACTCATCTTTATATTCTTAGTGTGTACCGATAACTAATCTTGAGCTATCCTTTTTCCCAAAGAATCCCCACTAACCCACTCATTTAAACCTGAGCTGTTCAAAGCTTCTGACTCCACACAAAATTCAACACTTTATCAATGAAAGTTTTCCTCGATTCTCATGTCAACCTGAACCAAATCAGCAAGTCTGCAATTATTCTGGTAAAGTCAGAGCACGTTGTGAAGTGTCTGGGAAGTCTGTTGTAATCAGTGGGACATTCTGTGATAGTTGCTAATATTGCTGTCTGGCAGGGCATGTGGGGGCAATTCAGGATAGAGGGTCAGAACTGCTCCTCCCATCTGTTCTGATGAATTGGAGTACAGAAATAATCCCATTCTCAAATGATGATGAAAAAATGACACGACCTATGTAATTACATGAAGGACCACAGTAATAACTATTATGCACAAATAGGGAAACCATGGGAAAGTGGTGAACCTTTGCAGTAGTGGCTAGTCTACCAAATTGCTCCAAGAATCAATGACTCATCCAAGAAGTTCCAAAAATCTGGTTCTATGAGTGAATAAACTCTTGACGACCATTGCATTTTTAACACCAAGGCTTGAAATTGATATGAACAAGCAATTTAAAAAGCAAAAAACACAGCAATGTTGAAATTTTTGTTAATTTCACTAAGGGTTTGGATTTGCTTATATATTAAAGGATATAGTCGCAATGCAGACAAACAGAAAATAACATAAATTAATAATAACTTGTAAATTTGCATGGACTGTTCAGTTTCTTGTATGACTCTACTGCAGTAATTAGGGTCACTGCTTTGCGTCCTTGTCTAAGGAGGAAAGAATGTCACAGCCTAAAACCAGACAAGGGGAACATTCCCAAATTATCCCCTGAGGCAAAACAAAATACACATACTATGTGCCTGTGTATTTTGACATTCAACTTTACACTTATCATTCCCTCCAATGCACCAGAAAATGTATTAAGAGAAACTCTAAACTAATTACATTCTTTTTGAAGAAAAAGCAGCAGCTTTGGAGCTTAACAAGTAGATACAATATGCTGTACATAACAACGGCTGCCTGTATAAAAATCTATTCTTTTAAAGCCCCTTCAGGAGTGAACACTTCCAACCCTGGCATTGTGCCTTGATGTTCTGCTGTCTGTTGAGTTTAAATTAACACGGTCAATATGTACACAGTGTGTGTACACACTTCTTGGTGTGTTCACACATTAAGAAGTTTGTGTACATAATTTAGCCTTGGCATGAGAAACAAAGGGCAACAAAGCAACAAAAAAGAGCTGTTCAATTATGTTAGAGCACAAAGGAGAGAGGCCTTTGTCTTTCTGTTAATTAGATACATTTAATGTAGCCTATCCACCTTATTACTGGAGAAGGACCTCGCTGCAGCAAACAGAAAGGGGCGGGTACTGACCACTGTCAGGCTTATGCCTTATTATTTACTATTAATTTCGGCATCACGGGCACCGTAAAAAATAAATTATCTTATCACACACCCTATTTTTTCATTTTCGTAAGGATCTAGACTAGAGCTAATTGAATTACATGAACAATACTTTTATACATTATAAATAATATCTATGTATCCCCATCAATTATAGGAGGAACAAAAGAAATAAGGAGACATGAAAAACAACATATAATGTGCAATTCCTTAGTTTTGTGAATCTTCAGCTGAATAAATTCTATCCTCATCAACACAAGACAGCCTTTGCCCCGTCTGTGCTTGGTTTCCCCTCATGGTGATGACTCTCAGGTCGCACAGAATTGGTTTGCAGCTGAGTGTGAAGCACCTGAAATGCTATGATGGACTCTAAGTCTGAGTCCACAGTCCCCAACTTGAAAAAGGACAGCTTCCTCTTCGCAATTTCTTCCTCAAGTAGGCAAGTTCAAGTATCTCGGGATTTTGTTGATGAGTGACACGATGGAGCAGGAGTGTAATTAATGGATTTTGGCCTGGTCTGCAGTAATGTGACCTTTACCCTCGTCTGTTGTGGTCAACAACCAGCAAAGCCAAAATATAAAGATCTTTATTTCCCCGCTGGGGAAACTATCCTTGAATAAGAGCGGCTGAAGTGATCTTCCTACATAAGCGACTTTTCTTGCAAATGAATCAGTTCAGGCAGTACAGTCAACTGATCAAAAGGTTTCCTATTTTTAAAGGTTTTTCTAAGCAGGTCCCACTGGGAGGAGACCCAGAAACACCAGGGTTGACTATATCTATATATCCCGTCTGGGAACTCCACGGGATCCTCAAGAGTGAACTGGAATGCGACTGACAAGATGCATCTTGGTTTCCCCATTTGGATCTGTTGTTCCTTACTTTCACATAAGGTAAAGACAACAAAATGAATGAATGGAGAAATCTTAATTAAGCAACGTGAAATGTAAATTTGAATATCCACATTACAAAATTTACAAAATGATAGAGTCATAAAGCATTATTCTGCTCTAGCCATTTCTAAAAGAAGGGAACATTTTGAAGACCACTTTTGAACAGATAAAAAATTCATTTTAAACTGATGACTACTCAATTGGAAATACATTCCTCACAATATATGGCTACAACTTTATTACTACCAATGTTATTTTTTGAAGAAGGTGTGTCGTTGAAGACATTTTAAATTGAAACTAGAGTATAGTGTCAATTTAAAATTAGTCAAATTAGTGCTGTATGTTTTGCCTGGAGACATTTTGATGTTTTAAAGGGGCAGTCTTATACCATTTTATAGCACAATCAAGTAAGCCTCGAACCTTTAGCTGTTATAAAAATGCTCTATATATCAAACATGGCTTAAAAGAAATTTGACATCATAATTTAATGTCTTGATCTTCTGTCTCACAACCTCGCAACATTGCTCCTCTAAGAGATCATCAGTTAGACCAGTTGTTTGCTTATTGCTGTTGGCTAGTCTGAAGGAACTGAGAATCGTGGTGAAGGGCTGCTCTGCGAAGTCGGAGGAAGAACTTTGTCCTTGAAATTGGCACTTGAAAAGGACATTTCTTTTCACACATACGTTCTGCACAGGTGACTGGCTATAATGGGAGATTCAAGGATTTCTCAAACATGCGTGAAAGAAATAAAAGCAACAGTCATGGAAAGTTTTGAGGAGGGAATAACTTCTTCCTTACATTATTTATTGGATTTTTGTGACTTTGCTTTGACTACATGGAAACATCTGTAGAGGAAGAGTCAAAACAAACATCCTCAACTTGCGCTTTATCTGCCTTGAAGAAGAACTTGGCTCTGCTGAAAGTGATTTTAAAAAAGAAAACACTTAGCTGCAACTATTATCAGCTTGGAGCAGCCCAGAGACACCCTTTCTCAGGAAAGACGTGAAACGGCATTTTTGAATTAGGTGGGATCCTCTCCAACTTTATGTTACCATTGTTTATCTTTTGTCAAGAAACTGTTTTTTTTTTCCAAAGGATTCTCCAAGAACCTGTCAAACAATCTGCTTGAGCAGAATCTGTAACGCTTTACAGAATTAAGAAAATGCCATGTGAAGCGTTTTTGCGTCCTTGCAGTGTCGCACCCACGTGATTTTTTGTTGTTGTTCTTATTAGAACGTACGGACCGAACTTTAAGGTCTTTTTAACACTCAGGAAGTGTTCTAGCCTTGGACTTGGTGTGTTAATCTCACTTCCGAACATTTCCCATACAGTTTAAAGATACGAAGCAGGATGAACGACAGAACACTCCGCCCATGATAAACAAAGGAGGCAGTCGCTTTACCAGCTTGAAACATGCTCCGGTGTACAACGTGTGGAACTGTAGTGAACATCTTGTGTAGATTTGGCTAAAACTGTTGCTCAACATTTTCCAATTGTGTCTGGAAGTGGAATTCCTCTGGATAATTGTTTAGGGATTAGTTGCATGTTATTCCACTACGACACCGGGGGATATGACCTCCAATGACCTTTTGCTCAACTTGGCCGACACAACACTGAAAGGCCCCAAGGAACCCCTTCCTGGATATCTGCAATTGCATTTAAATGTGTTCAAAGGTTTGTTGGGTGTGTTTACAACCGATTGTTTCCTATCGGCTAAAAAATAATCTGCATGATCAAAGTTTTAAGATGAAGAGAGAAGAGGAAGATGTAGTTTGATTATATGTCTCCAGTCTGATTAAGCCAAAATCAGCTCAATCTGGAAACTGAGTTGTCTGAGTTTTTCTCTTTAAAAGATGCTTGTAGTTTAAGCCAAAAAGTCCTATTTTTGTTTCATAAGGGAGGAGAGTCATTTTGTGTGACCCCGAGGTTACCAAAGTAACTTTACTTTAAGAACCACAGAACACATAAAAACAAAAGTTTCTGCAACAAGGTAATTTGCAGGCATCTGCTCTTTAGATGTGTTTTTCTTTTTTCAAGTAGTTATTTAGTTGGCATTGTAAATGTCTTCTTGTCCTCCCAGAAAACCACATACTGCAAATAAAGACAATTTACACTTCCAGTGTTGGAGGAAATGTCGTCCGTAAATGCAAAAAGGAAGCTTTTGAAGCCACTTGTTCTTTCTCCAGCTGAAAATCTCTAAGAGATTTGTGGATGAGAAATAGCACATCTCAGTAATAACTGTAAATTATGAAATGAGCGAACCTCTCTGATAAATGGATGTTTCTCCCACTTTATTTTGACAGACATGTACATAGCAGCAGATAACTATGAATTGGACGTAAAGCCTGAATGGTATTCACTTCCTTGAATAAAACACTCCAGCTTCCACTCACAGATGCAGGTTAATGGGGACAAATGTCAGTGTCCACTCCCACACGGCATATCACTGTTGACCTTTTGCTCTGTTACAAACAAGGCAAAAGTTTCTTGTAACTTTGCAACACCCTTCAGTCTCTGTGAAAACTATTAAACATTGCTTAAATTTTATTTCAACAGAAATGGAAAGAAAATCTGTCTTCATAGCAGTGTTTTATTTGATACACATTATCCAGTTGTGGGTGAGTCGCTTTCTCTAACAGAAACCTTGTTACTACTGACAAACTCTGGAGCTGAGCTAAGGTTTGTGACTCAAAACAATCGTGGAAAAGTTACATTTGAAATGCTGATTTTTACTCCCAGACAGCAACATCCATCATCTGTGTCTGAGTGCCAGATTAGTCCTTTCAAATAGGGGTCAAAGCGTCAAGACTTTGTGTGAGCAGCTACTGTAATACCACACCCTATCTGAAGCCTGTGGCTGCACAGTTTATATTCAGTCACGCAGCTGAAGAGGAAACCGGCACCGCTTCCTCTCTAAGTGTCTGTATTACATTTGAAACATGATCAGGCCTATAACTGTTAGTGACTCTGGGCTTAGTTTAATTTTGAAACCACACGAGTGAAAACATTTATCAGCGTTTCCGAAGGAGGCACATCTGAACACCTACTGCTGATGTTCGGTTGCTGTTTATTGACTTAAAGGTTAATGATTGGCCTCTTTTGTTGCTCTTGAATCAACTCACTCTTACCCTCTGTGATGGTCTCTCTGACATTTCCTCTTTATATGAATGGTTAAAGATTTATTATTCTGCTGAGCTGGAGTTTAATGTGTTCTCTTGAGTCTTTACATTTTTCAAGGACATTTCTTTTCACGCATCTTTTCGTAATATGTGGCCATATTCTCTTTTTCATGAAAATAAACCGAAATAAAAAAATCTGTGTGCAATGCATTGCTTTTGACCTTTCTAGTTATTCATCTCCATAGTAAGATTTTGTACCATCTAGGGGGTTTAAGTGTGGATAACACATAGTTTGTGGATTCAAAAGTGTGCAATGGGCCAACCACATGGATTCGATAAACATAAAAGTGAATAGTCTTAACCCTAAGCTAAGTTGAGCAATGAGAAAATGCTTACTAATATCCTCTTCCACTGATATCACAATAGAAAACATGTGACCAAATTTTCAAAGGTTATTTCTAATTTTGGGTTTGGAGCGTTTTTGCATAATACTTTTAGTAACACATTAACCAGACCCATTGATATGCAATGTAAGTATATAAACAAAATGTAGATACAACATGTTCCTCTGTCTGTAGAATTAAAAGCATGCTCACCGCTACAGCTGTAGATTTACTGGAATAAATAAACAGAAATAGATTGTTTATAATACTTAGGTGACTTCTGATGTCAATTG
The DNA here is from genome assembly GCA_010277015.1 of Poeciliopsis turrubarensis. Taxonomy (NCBI): domain Eukaryota; kingdom Metazoa; phylum Chordata; class Actinopteri; order Cyprinodontiformes; family Poeciliidae; genus Poeciliopsis; species Poeciliopsis turrubarensis. The sequence continues at coordinate 2,233,343 of VMRN01000004.1, read as the reverse complement.
TTTGCACTGAATGTGAATTAGGGCCTGAATAGACACGCACTCCACTCCTTTGAGAATGCATCCACTCCTTCGCATGAGACTACATCATAAAAATCCCAGCTTTGAAGAATAACTATGTTTTCCACCACTGCTGTCATAGCCTTCCAAGCATCTTATGATGACCTTGAGTAAACTGTTTGAAGGTCTAAAGCTTAAACTTGTCATTTATTTGTGGCCCAAAACAATATTTCTTCCTCTTACTCCAGGACTGGATGTAGTTGTTCCCTGTTAAAGTCATAAATGAACGTCGCCTGACATCCTGGCATTGTCTTTGTTTAGGCTATTTTAAAGCACCAAGCCCAATCCAATAGTGATGTAATTCAAACTGACACGTTTAAGAAAAGAAGAGCTGATTTGTGTTATTAAGCCTAATTTACTCTATAAAACTTTGCTGCTTCTAAATGCAGTTGTAATAAGTTATTTCTGCCGTTCAGACTTCTTTACTTCACAGTTCTAAAAATAATACCGATAACGCAAGACCTCCGCTGGGATTAATTCAACTATTAGACGAAAGAACTTTAACCGAGCCACTGTACCTCAGTAAGAGGTAGACGTTACATAAAACAATCCTGAGTAGGTTTGTTTTATGCAAATTGTGTGAAAATGGTTATTTAGGCAGTCGAAGCATCTGAATTTGTTTCATGTCAAGATATTCTAAAGTCAATCATATAGTGATGCTTTATGTTTTCACATGACATATAATTAATTTGTTTAAAGTGGAAAAACAGGTGTGAGTGGCCCAGGCTAATAATAGATATAGGACATGTAATGGTTGCCTTCCTTTCACATAATCCAAAGTCCATGTTCAAAGAAGCTTTAATGCAGAAGTGGTAGCATTTCTTGTTTGCAGAATTATTGCTTCAAGCGCTAGTAAGTTTAAATATTAAGTAGCCTGTATAAGTTTGGTGAAACTTCAAAATTTACCTTTAAATCCCACTGACAGAGAACGACAGTGAAGAAGCTGGAACTGTAAAGTGGAATAAAGCACTTGCACATCAAAGCTTTGGTTGTTCAATGTTTGACACTCGCTGACAAGGAAAACTATATTTATAGACTGATGACCTCATTAAGTGTGCGAGCAAGTGGTTATTTCCATGTTGAGCTGTGGAATGGCAACAACTGGCTGTGGAATGACCATCAACGTCAGCTCAGGCTAAGAAGAATTTTTTTTATTTCAGAACTGCATGATACACACAAGCAAAGCATAGAGCATGGAGATTGAAACTAAGTTAGCAACCTGATTTGATTTCCTAACTTTAATGCCATCATGCCATTTAGTAAAAGAAAAAAAAAGGAGAGTTTTAAAGGCAGTAAATTGGATAACAGACATGAAAACAAACAGAAAAAAAGATCACAAAAAAAAAGAAATCTAAGTTAGTTTTTAAAACATAAATGTTAAGTTTTGACTTCCCTCCAAAAGGTAATTACCAAATAAGCTGGCTGGTCACAGACAATAACATCCAAGAATATTAAAGTGGGGTAGACTGAAAGTAAAATGTTTCATAGGAAAAGGAGTGTAAGAGATACGGATAGCTGAGAAGATGTGGTTGGGTTGTGGGAAACCAAATGTTAGGCTTTCATTAGCTGTAAGCCATCAAAAACAGCCAATAAACACTTCCAACCTGCTACACCGTGATAATGAAATAAGCTCTTCATCAACAAAATTACTGAAGAAATACACTCTTCAGTCTCTCTGACTGCTGGTCATTTTCATCCTGCATCCGTTTGTGTTTTGTAACATTTACCTTCAGTACTGAGAATTCATTATTTTTCATTATTTTTCCATTTTTTCTGTCATTTTATGACTTTAGTAAAAAAAAAAAATCAATCAGTAAAAGGACACTTATTTATATTGTTCTGATTAGATTATAATTTCCCATATTTAACAAATTAAAGTGACCCAAAGTAACTGATTCTGATTGGATCAGAATCAGTTTCTAGCAATAGAGATTAATATAACATTCTAAGAAAGTAATTCATAATAAATGAAGTTTTCCTCAGCAGTCAAGCATTCTGAATTAAATCATCAAAATGTTTAAATAATAAGAGAAAATAAACTGATGCAAGATATGTGTAATATGTTTTGAATGGCATAGGTGCAAAGTGGTATGCATAAACCAGTAAGGAGGGAAAATGGGCTTGGGTTGTGAACTTCAGACCAAGCTACTCTCCAGTCATAAATAAAAGTCAGTCTGTAAACACGAGTGTACTCCTGTCGTCATTGTTACTAATAATATCCGTAATATGAGATTTATGTTATCAGATAAGAACTTTTACAGTCGGTAGGGAAACAATAGGTCCTACCCACACACAACAATCGTTTGAACAAATTTAATGAGAAATGCAGACACGGTCTCTGTGGGGCCATTGCGTGTGCTGTGAGCCAATTTGAAACAATAGACATAAAAACAAAGTATACACCTAACCATGATGAAATTCAACAGACATATGATGGCAACACATAACTACAAGAAGGGCGTAGGACTTCTGAAATGCTTGAACTGACGGAGTGCCTTTGTATTTTGTAATATTTTGAGACATACATTTCTGTTTTTCTTTACTCTTTTATTCCACGCTCGTAATAAACACGGCACCTGTGTCTTCTGACATGTATGAGATTATGTCATCAATATTCGCAATGATGTAAAAATTTGTCTGCAGTCATAGTAGCAGATAATTGAAACTGTAATTACTAAAACTCCTTATGTGAAAAACAATGAGAGTCATTCGTAGGTAGACTGCTACAACCTAACACAATGGTTCTGACTTTGGACAATTTGTCCTTGGAATGAAAAGTTCTCACCACTTTTACCACAACTGAATTCGTCTCTTTATCTCTGCAGGGTTCCTGTTTGACAAATGTCTGTCTGAACATTTATGAATCATTTTTCACAGCACTGGGTTTGGAGCACAAAGGCTGCCATGCCATAAAAATATGAATTTGGCATACGTTTAATGAGATGCAGGCATTGGCTCACCATTTTTTGATTCTGGATCAAGTAAATTCAACTTGATTCAGAATCAAGTCGAATTTACAATGTAATGTAAAGAAGGATATATTGTGAAAATGGACTCATGAATATTTATTCAAGGTGATGTGCAATGTTAGATTTACATGGTGGCCAAAAGTAAATTTTTTTTAATCTCATCTGAGCAGATCACCTTTTTCCACGTTTGTTGTGCTGAACAAGGCTTGTTGTGACAAATGTTAATCACTATATTCCATGAAGTGAAATAAATGTTAGGAGTGAATACTTTTTAGAATGTTTTTATGGAGAAAAGGGGGAAAAAAATCAATAATTCAAATAAGGAAAAAACAATTTTCTTGTTTAATTTCACCTTATTTTGAAGATAAGCTTCATGATTCCTGCAGACACCCCATGCTACCTTTCAACAGAGAAAAAAAAAAAAATAGTCCAAGCTTAACCGAAGCATTAAAAATCTATTTAGTACCACAACGAGACATTATTTACGCTTTGAAGTTCTTCCTAACACCTTAAACTGCTTCAGGGATAATTTGCTGTGGCTTCATCACCACAGGTCCTGCAATTTCTTTCTCACTGTGGTAGAAACAATGTCTGGGCAGGTGTCCTCTGGAATAAAATGCTTAATTCATCATGACCAACAGAGGGCAACAACGATCTGTGGATTCCTCTCACCTCCCCTCCTCTCTTGCAGAAAAACAGCGGGGTGTTTCCATCATCTTTGTGCAGCTTTGATAAACTGCCATTACTGAAAAATGGCCGTGATTAAAGTCTGTGTAGCTGCCACTAAACAGGGAGGAGAACATGTAGTCCAGTTTTGCTCAAATCTGCTGCTGCTAATGGGCAAAACATTGTACAGAGCATAATAAGTGAATACATATTCTATATAACTTTTCTGCTTCCAGAGTGTTTCTTGGACAAACAGCATTCACAAAATTGCCCTGAGTAAAGCCTGCCATCTGTTATTCAATGCTTCAGATCCAAAGAGCCCCTCTAATCACAAAGCTTCTTGAAAAGTGTCAAGGAGCCCACAAGTTTGAGCACCCAGCTGAATGAAATCCAGAATTTCATTTGCTTAGTTTGACAAATCATCTAAAGAAATACACCCAAAATCTCATTTCAGACGACTAAATGCTACTACGTGTTTTTATGTATGACCCAGAGTGATACCAACCTATTTTATTCTCTTATGCACAGCACAAACCCAAAATTGCCCTTCATATCAGAAGAGATTGACTATCTCTTTACATATATTTGGGCCTGAGCTATTCAAGAGCTATTCTACAGAAATGCATGGTCAGGTCACAAAGTTAGAATTGTTTAAAAGCTATACATTTGCCAAGGATTATGAATGGACCAATAGACCTTCAAATATATAAAGGTCCATTTAATTAAAAAAAAATGCTCATTTAATGGCAGGTGTTCTTTCATGATTGGTTTAAAGTTTAAACCTTTAGCTTTTTGAATTATTAACAATTTTCCCTTGTTAAATGAGAGTAATAATAGTAAATTTGTGGACAAAGGCTTATAACTTAAAATACTCATTTATAAAAATGATTTAATTTTACTTGGAACAAATTTGGTACCTTTCCCTCAAATAAAATGTGATAGGAGGATGACATCATATCCATGTAAGCGATGTGCAATCTGGTCAAAAAGTGGAAAAAAAGGGTTTCCACATAAAGATATCGACTGTAAAATGTGGCTCAAAAGTTGAATTGCAAAGCTTGTAAAACTTGTGATACTTTTAGTTTCAAAACTACAGTCATGAGTGAGAAACTGCACAGATGAAACAAATGCATTAGAAGATTCATGGCCATTTCTCAGCAGGGTTTATGTTCCAATCAGAAAAGTATTTCGTTCATTTCCTGTGTATAATCTCTCCTTTTTGTACTTTGATGTAAATACATGAACAGTATGGAGCCTTGCAAAAGTTTTCAGACCTGTTAAATCATTTTACATTTTGTCACATTTCAACCATGGACTTTCACGTATTTTGTTTGAATTTTACATGATAAACTAAAACATTATCTTGTATACTTGTTAAGTGGAAGGAATACGATACATGGTGATGAACTGAAAAACGCAGCTTATATTTTACATAGTCTTTGTTTGTAGAGCCATCTTTTTCAACATTTACAGCAGTAAATTTGGGCAGAATGTCTTCGTCTAAAGTTTAAAACAAAAAAAATGTAAAAACAGTTTAAGTTCAATCGTCTGTGAAAAGCAATTTTTAAGTTCTTATTTAGCTTTACCTCCATGCATTTTTGTATGCTCTCTGACTTGATTTTCCAATTATGATGAAGAATAAAAATCCTTAAATATGATGTTCAAAAAATTAATTTTGGTAAGGTCATTTGTTTTCAGTCTAGGTGGACAGTCACATTTTGGTAAATGTGACTTTAATGTGTTATATGCATCATAACACAACATATTAAAAGCTTAAATGTACCAAAATATCTTCAATGTATCCAAATATTTTTGGATGGCAGCGTAAAAAAGTTACACAGATATTTGGAAATGAAATATAGAATTAAGCTTCCATGGTGCATTGAAGTACAAAGAGAATGAAAAGAAGAAATGCTAGAAACAAGCAAAGAAATCAGCTAAAAAATGCAACACTTTATCTAAAAGGATTTATTTATACAGCAGCCTATACACAGGATGATTTTTCATTATGAGGAAGCACAAAAATACTTTTCTGGGCATTCTTTGATGGCATTGACGGCTTCGGTTTTTGAAAGATGAGTTGCCTTGCATCATTTTTGCACATTAGATGGACAAGCATAGAAGAAAATAAACAGTTCGGTACAGAGGGGCTTTATATGGAAAACTAATGGTCATGTTGATGTAACGGAGATCACAAAACAAGCTTTAACTTACAGCAGCAACATCACAGACATCTTCAGAAAGCAGAGCCAGAAACAGCCAAGACATTAGATGAATGCATCAGTGAGCTGATCACTGAGCAGCTCAGTGATCAGAATCAGCTTTATTCACCAGGCACAAACAAGAGCGCTGACTGGTTTCATATTACTACAAATAATTAAGTAGATAAGACCAAGTAACAGTTTCCTCAGTGATTCTAGATAAATTAAATTAACTTAGTGATATTTAATGTAAAATTTATATCCTACACTCTGTCAATTTGCTTGTGGCCCTGTTTGGAAGAAACAAAACAGAACATGAGTTTGAATTAGAGAGACGGGAAGATCAGTGAATCTGCTCCAGTCGAGGTTTTTGTAGGTTGATGAGTTGGAGTGAATCATTACAAGCAAAATGCAGTGCAGAAGTGTAGATATAAGGGGCTATTTAGAATTGTTAATTAATCATGCTTTTCTTGCTTTCTTTTGATAGTTCTGTCATTCTGAGCAGGTCAAATAGAGGATGTGAAATAGCTAATCAAACTATGAGAAGCACCCAAAGCTAATGACATGAAATGAAGATGATAATAGTTGGAGGAGGGCATTTGATGCATTATTTAAATTTCCCCAAGCAGCCAGAGGTGACAGCAGAGTAACACATGAATATTTGAGGGACATTTGAGCCAGTTATTGTCTAAGCTTTGAGACAATTCAAAATTTTTCTGTCCGGTCTTATTATGACTCAGAAAGTAACGGTTTCCAAAACCAAATGGGAGAGTTGATTCCACGGGAAAGTGTCCTGAGAACCACCATTTATCACTGAGATGAAAATTTATGCTAATACATGAGAAGCACAAAGTGCAACTACAATCATCCTGATTAAAATGCCAACAGAGCTAGCTGGATAAGGGGAAATGCATTTTACATGAAACCAGTCATACATAAACTGAACAAGGAAGTCACATAAGCATGTCTACAGAAGTAAAGCTGTCAATAAACACTCAATTGTACCTTTAAGTTCAGCATGTGGTGACTCTCCGAGTTCAGGTCAGCATGGATACACATAAACATTTCTGTTATTAAAGATGAACAGTGGATGGGAATAGATGAGTTTTTGAAAAGAGGAGAAGCAGAAGAATGATGAAAGCTATTTACTTAAAGGATGGCTCTTGTTATAATGAACTGAAGGCCAGGATAGTTTATGTACACATTACCACGCATGTTCAGTTCAAAGTACTTTACAGGATATCTAAAGAAAATAGCAAAGCATGAGCATAAAAGCAAAAAAAAATAAATAAAAAAATTTAAAAAAAAAACACAAAAAACATGGCTTCATAAAAAAAAACAGAAAGAACTTTAAAAAAAAATCTGAATAGTAAATATTGAAAATGAAATATTATTTATTTATTTGTTTGTTTATTTCTTTATGTGTCATGTTTACATGACCTTACATAAGTCAAAATAAACATTGGTGTTTCTTTTATTTTGACTGAACAGCAAAAATCTATTGTAAAGTCAAAACAACTTCTGATTTTGCCATTTAAAGATGTTCACTGTACAATGATTTTAACCTGAATAAAGATCCTGAAAAAGATCTTCTAATACATCCTAGCAGGCCAAAAATTAATGACACTATGTACATTTTTTATTACATAAAAAATGTATTAGTATTTGTGACATTAAGTAAATCAACTTTTTTAAATAGCCTTGATCAATTTCTATGCTCCCAGAGCGAAATGGTATAAAGGTAAACAAGAGAACAGTGGGATAATATTTTGTTTAATTAATTGAACTCAGTATGCCTTTAATGTGTCACATTCTTTTTACAAAAAAACCCCCCAAAAAAACCTCAAGCATGGCATTTGCCAAGCTCATGCCGACAATTCTTCCTTGCAGCAGATAAGACTGTTCTCCTCTCTGCCTGGGAGTGTTGCAGGCTCCCTGCAGAGAAATCAATACCAAGATTTATCAATCTTTACAATACATGGAGCCTCACTGAAATAATTTTCACACAAAAGTTTCAACTGCAAATGCACTGAACACATTCAGCAGCAGTTCAGGAACAGAGACATGAAAGATTAAAGGGTTGAAGAGACCCCAGCAATGCTGTATTGATTCAAAGTGCGAATCCTCATGGACCTGATGCCTGCAGAAAAGGCTGTTTAGCAAGGATTTTCCATAATGCCTCTTTCCTGTTCCTGTCATTGAGTCAAGGCTCCAGTGGCATTCAAAGATTTTTCACTTCCCATGTGTTTCTTGGCAATATTGGCATTCTTGATCAAAGATCTCAAGTTTTTCTCCTTCCGAACATCCGAAAACTTTTTCTGTCACTATCTTATTATCTTTCCAGGTGTGGATTTAGTCCAGCCCTCCAACATTCACTTTGTCTTACTATCTTTTGGTCTCCTGACCAATTTCCTTTATATAATGCATTATTTTTTTGCTGGACCCAATGCTACAGTTTATCTGCCTGAACCTCACTGCAATCATTTGTTGGGATTTTATTTAAATCAATTTCTTTCAGTCTTAATCAGTCTCAGCAGGGGGACCGGTGAACAAAATCAAACATTAGGGCCGGTCAGACAAAACAAATAAATGATGAAATTTGAATGATTTCATCATTCAAGTAAATAATGAAATCATTTATTCGTTTTGAAATCAACAATTTGTCTCTACAAAGAAGAAATGACAATGTGTCATTATCATTGCTGAGCAAATGTAATTTACAACTATAAAATATAGAAAGATTGAAATAAACATGTTTGATTAATAATCAGCAATTCCATTGTTTTCCAAACAGGAAGTGTGGATTTAAGAGCAATTTTTTGACAACAATTGACAATTGTAACCTTCTTTCTCAAAAACAGGATAATACAAAATTAATAATAAAAAAAAAGAATTGCTTTAGGAACTATTGAGCAGTACATACAGTTAATAGGACACTGACGTGTTTTTGAAAGTGCCTTTATAACAGTGTGTGTCCATCTGAATGCTGGTAGGATTTTAGAGTTTTAATAAACATTTTTGCTACATGTGACACATCCAAATTGTGGTGAATTGAAGGCAAAGCAAGCTTTTTAAATCCCTCAATTTGGTGCCAGTTTGCTTGCTCTTCAAGCACTTGTTTCTCTTCACTGGATAAATTGGCACAAAAATCTTTATTTTAGGAACTAAAATTTGAGATTTGATATTATTTATTTAATCTCAGATGAATAGTGAACTATTGACACCTGTGTTTAGTATTCCAAATGTGACGTTATCACTTTCAACCTTCAGCTGCAGCCACGACAGCCTTGCTCTCCCATGTTACTCCTTAGCACTTCATGCAACCCCTCGATTTTGGTCATGGAAATTAATCTAACCACAGAGAGCTACAAATCCGAACACACATGAAAAGGAGAAGTTGTAAAACAAAATTGCTTATCTGTTTCAATACTTATCTGTTTCAAGGCTTAGATGTGAACAAACACAGAAAGACCTCAAAATACACTGCTCAAAAAAATAAAGGGAACACTCAAATAATACATCCAAATCTGAATGAATGAAATATTCTCATTGAATACTTTGTCCTGCACAAAGTTGAATGTGCTGACAACAAAATCATTGTTGATTGTCAATCAGTGTTGCTTTCTAAGTGGACAGTTTGATTTCACAGAAGTTTGATGTACTTGGAGTTATATTGTGTTGTTTGAGTGTTCCCTTTATTTTTTTTGAGCAGTATATTTGGTGTGAGCAAAATTGTTCCTAAAAATCTCACAGTTTTTGAGTTATTTTAAAATGAGTTATTTTACTAAGACTATAAAGTAGCTTCAAAATACTGAGAGGTCTATTTTAATTTATTTCCATTTATCAATATTTATCCATTTATCAACAATCCATTTTTTTAGACTTTCATTGTTTTCAAACAGGTGCAATAAATAACATCAAATATTTTCCTCATACTTGCACATTTATCCCGTTCCTTTTTTTTGTCTAATTTCCCCCTTTTAAACTGTTTTTTTCATGTAGCAGATGGCAGTGCTTTGCTGAGCAGCTCTGTGAGGAGTAAACACGGTGACTAATGTGAAAAAGTTCAGTTGAAAGCTGCAATTATGTCTTATGTACGAACTGAATGCGTCTAAATTACATTCCCCCTTACAAATCAAGATTATCCCAGAAATGAAGACACCTCTTTTACCTCGTCTCCTGCATCTCTTCTCTTTCTGGCAGAAAATGTTGCAAAAACTAAATAAATTAATGAATAAAAAATCTGGGTTTGCACAAAATCTGACTGTCAAGGTAAGATGACCTTTTTCAAACTGAGCCACAGAAATCTTACATAAACCATCAGTTCACATCTGCTGGCATAAGGTGACATTTCAATTCAAGGTTGTCATACGCATATCGTTGTGGATTTCTGCAACTCCACAGTTTCTGGGAGCAGAATCTCAGCAATGTCTGATGAATATACATGCACAGAAAAGCAAAATAAAACAATCCGATTTATTCAGCTCAAAAACTTTAAGTTAGAACTAAACAGATGCAGTTTTTTTTCTATGTTTCATATAGAAACTATTCAAATTTACAAGGATTTTTTAAAGTTGGGCATACTGGTTAATAACCTAACAATGCTTAAAACTTCCCTACAACTTTATCATTGAACTTTGTGATGCTGTTTTTGTTTTCAAATGCTCTTCAACAAACATCTGAGGTCTTCATTGAAGAGCTATATTTATACTGACTAAAAAATACACCCAGTAAGACTCCATTTGATAATGTAATGACCTTCTAAGACAATAGCTTGAACCAGATTTTATTTTGACCTACACTGTATAAATATGGTAAAATTCTGGTTAGCACAGCTGCCGGTATTTTACTATAAACTAGATAAAAACATTTTTACAGTGTACCAGAGTAAAGGAGACATAATTATCATGAACACCATATGCCACTGGTTTATTTGTTTGTGTAAAATATTGCAAGATACATTTCTTCTTTTTTTTCATTCAACTATTGTTATTCTTTTGTAGCAATAAATCACTTTAGTCTATCAGGTAAAAGCTTCATTATTCCCACTGATGCTTGTGACTTTAACAGGAAAGGTCACAGTAACTTGACAGAAACTAATCATAATCATTTTTTTAAGATGTGTTGGATTCATATAGATTTTAGGACTCATTCGGTAGTTTTCCTTCTGGTTCATGGGATCAAGCGACCGATTGCAACTAAAAAAATCTGCCAGCAGTTTTTTAACGCCTGAAGGTATTTTAATTTTGCAGCAAAGACGTTAGTAACTCAATTTGGGGTTGCTTTTTAAGTTTTTTTTTTTTTTTTTTTTACACCAGCAAGCTACTTAAAAGTTTCTGATTAATGTTTTTAATTAATTTTGATTATTTTCAGGTGTACTGTGTGACTACTTGGAATAACAATGTCAGATAAGCATGACACATTTTTCAATCAGCTCTAAATTTAACTTAAAGGGAATGTCTATTGTGAAAAAACACCCAGTGTCAGGAATTATTAAACCTGCAGAAAATAATTTGTCAAGCACATCCTTGAATTTTCTAAATTGTAATTAAAGAAAAATAATTGAAAAAGAAATATTTATACAATCACATTTTGAAGATGGTTGTTTTTAAAACATTTCACATTCAGCAAAATGAAACATTTACTTTTTCCCACTGAATAAGAGAGACTACTTAATAGGCTGTAATAGTTTTTTTTTTCTCCTCATGAGTGCTAGTCTTGTTTGATCTACCACTCATTGTGTTTCAAATGAAAAAATGAAAAGTTAGGCTGTTCTTTCTTAACTTTGACAAAAACTAAAAAGCCACAAGAAAGCCCAGATAGATTGTGATACAAAACAGATGGTATTATAAAGAGCAAAACATTACATGGAAATATTAAAACAACAGTCAGGAAGTTAAGGCGAGTTTGAGCGAAATGGTCCAGAAGCCTGACTCAGTTATATCAGTTCTGACAGAAGGAATAATCCACAGTTGCTGTACAAATACTTAGAATTTGATACCACCATCTTTAACTGCTGAGTGATAAAGGAAAACGGTACACCCGTATGCCAAGCATTAAATAAGTGACGTCATTAACAATTTAGAACGTGAAAACACGACAGCAACAATTCTCAAGCTGATGACCTGAAGAAATTAGCTCAAAAGTGTGTTCCTTTGAAGAGCATCTCTGGTATGTTCCCTTTGTCACACCGTGATGAACTTTCTTTTGTTGCTCAGAGTATTTTCTACTTAATTAAGAACGCAGATGCAGCCTTTTCATGGTGAGGATGCTTTTGATTTTTTGACTTTGAACTTGCTAGCAGGAAAATTTCTGTAAAAAGATTTTCTTATTGCCCTACATTTCTTAAAATAATAATAAGAAGAAATCACCTAAAACCCTGAAGGATACTCAGAAAAGATATATTTCTTCTGCAGAGCAGCAGTTCTAGATGTGATCTGCCTGGCTATTGAACTAATGATACTAAATGATGAGGAGATTAGGATTTATAATAACACCTGTTGAAAACACTGAAACAAGACAGTATTTTGCAAATGTTTTAAATCCCATTTAAACGTCATCAATAAGCTTTGTGAAATTGGAAACACAAAATTCAATGTATTTATTTTTATTTGTACCTAATTGTGAGGAAGAAAAATCATACATTTCAACAATTTTCACAGTTAAGACAAAGTTAAAAAAAATTGCCATGCACGTGTAGCAACAGTTTGAGGCAGCACTAAAAAATGAACAAGGTACAAAATCAAATTTATTGATCACAAACAAAGCCTGTGAGGATGAAAATGCCTCAAACCCATGTCACAAGTTTTTGTCACAGTGTGAAACTACTTCGGCATCTGAAGTAACACACGTATACCATAAGTATTTGTTGCAGTCATTGTGGGTGGCGGTCTCTTCCGTTAGATGTCACCTGCAGCAATGACCTATTCTTATGTGTAATAGGTAAATTTGTCCACACCTACATGAGCAATTTTCTGATGGCAGAAGCAGTCCTTACATAAACTGATTTGGCACCATTGAGCCAAATCATGCTGGCAGTTTTGTTTCCCTTCAGTTCTCCAACCATATTTAGATAGTGGCTGTGTAACAGAGAACAAGCACTAGTTAAGTACCTCCAGCTGAATCATTAAATTGGCAGGACAGAGAACAAGGACTTCTTCAAGCAGAATTTCTTTCTGCCACCAATCTATTTTTTTGCTGATTCAGTTTTCATAGTCAAACAGGCCGTAAAGGACTGTGTTGTTAAAACTTTTCTGTTAAAGTTTATATCAGAATCCACTTGACCAGTGGTCCTACAATGAGTTTCTTCCTCAGTTCACTCACTTTTGCAGTCCCCATTTAATTAATCTTGGCTCACTGGAGTTAAGGTTTGCTGGCATAACAAATCACCTCTCTCATGCATTCTGTCATATTCCTTCCTCGGGGAATTAAATAAAAACAAGCAACCTTTTAAAGAACTTTTCTAATAGAAAGATTGACCTGTATCATGTCAGCCATAATTCAGATTCAGGGCTATAACATGCAAAACATGATTGCATTGGTTCTGAGCCCTTCAATATTGCAAAGTAAAACGTAAAAGACAATGACCGAAAGTTTACAACACCCGTTTCAAAATAAATGTCTTGTTTGGTAGGGGTCAGAGAAGATCTGTGCCTTCCTTTGACAACATGGTCTGTTTGGGTCCTCGTGTTGTGACAAAGCCTGTCAGCCTTTTAGTTGCGCACTGTTGAACGTTTGTGAGGATTCTGATGTGAATGTTGACGTAAATGATCTCCAACTGCTTGCTGTCTGTCTTGCTGATTTTGTAATCCTATTTCTATGATGTGACTAGCTCTGATCCTCACTGATGTTGACTGAGTCTGAATCTCAGGGCTAAGGGATTTGTCATTACCATTACAACACAAACAGCATCATCAACAGCAAGGGACACGCCAGAAAGGTGTGGTAAAGATGTGGCAAAGTTTTTTAAAAAAAGGATCAACTTTAAAGTGACAGATGAGACCAAATCTGAACTTTCTAGGCAACATGTGCCATATATGGAGGAAAACTAACACTCCACTGAACAAACACTCACCCCTGGTAAGAGTCATTTTCAGCAGAACAAGAAAGATTACCAGAATGAATGAGAAGATGGATTGAAATGCAAAGCAAACCTGGAAGAAAGCATCTCCGAAGAAGCAAAAAAGTGTTGGACAGAGGCTCCCTGTCCAGTAGGAGAAAGACCAAACACCTACATGGCAAAGACAATCTGTGACTTGAAAACTGCTGTGTACAGATGCTCTGCATCCAATCTGACTGAGTTCAAGACAGTTGCTGAGGAAACTGGGTAATAATTCTAGGCTCTAGATGTGCAACGCTTTAACACAAAAGATTTACAAAACATCACATCTTTCACACCATGTTGCGATAAAGTCTGTCAGCAGCAAGTGTATTTGCAGGAAAATAAACTTCTACTGAACAACCAGACAAATGTAAGCTACAATTTTCATGTTTTAATTGTCTAAAAGAACAAAGCAAGTTTCTTCATAATGATGCCTAATTTTGAGTTTATTTATCGAAATTAATAAATTATGAATGGATTAAACGATGAAAAAAAAACGAAAAAAAAAAAAGTAATTTCCCAGATGACGCAAAACAACGCCATGACGTCAGACGCCACCAGGAAGTTTATTCATGAATCTCGTTGCCTTTACGCCGCAGCGGGACCTGGAAGTTGCGGGGCCAGGCGGAGTTGTCGTTCCCCGCATGAGACGGGGTGAACTCCTGCGGAAGAGGTCACGGTGTCCCTGAGGCTGGAGTTCAAGCTTAAACCACGCATGTCTATCTGCAATTTCTGACTACCAGCTGAACTATAGGCTGCACTGTCTGAATTTGTGGTGAACCTAGTGGCTCCTCTGTTGTGTCCTCCGCTGTTCAAACAGCTAAATTTAGTCTAAAGATAAAGGAGCCGGTCATTCTGAGCCGAGTCTCCAGCTGTTTGGTGTTCAGAGCTGACTGAGGTGAGCTTTTATTCAAACACGTCATTTGCTTTTTTTGTTCACATGCATGAGTAGATTCTGCAAAGACATATCTTGTTTTTTTTTTTTTTTGTTGCCATTCTAACACAGAAGTTCCTGTTTCACGTACGTTATAATTTACTGTGCTGCAGGAATGCGGGTTATTTTGCCTTTGAGAAATCATAACTCCTTTATACCTACCTGTTGTTCCAACATTGTCATTTCACCCCAGCTTATTTTTCTTAGTAGCTACTATTTTAGTGCATTATAATGGTAAATAAGCAGTTGTGCTTATTTACCATTATAAAGCCTTAAATCACGACTCTCATTTACTTGAGATGCATATTATTTACTAAGTGTTAGACCCCGTTTCCATAGAAACAGGGTCTAAACTGCACATACTAAATTGTATGTATAGTTGTACATACAATTTAAATTGTTTTGTAAGAGGCTGAAACTGTGGAGTAATTCGATAAATAAACCAAAGTAAGTACATTCATGTTTTTTTTTTTTTTTTTGACACTGTGCAAAAACAGTACTGTTAAAATAAGCAAATTATTATTATTATTATTATTATTATTATTATTATTATTATTATTAT
>VMRN01000004.1:2154237-2217843 GCA_010277015.1 Poeciliopsis turrubarensis | reverse complement strand
ATTATTATTATTATTATTATTATTATTATTATTATTATTATTATTATTATTGTTTTTTTGTTTGCGACTCAATACCTTGCTGCCTTTGTCAGTGTGGTACAAAGCTGGACTGGAGCTGCTCTCAAAATTCGCAACTAACCAAAAAGGACTGTGATACGCAGCGTCTGACAATGTATCATGCTGCAATGGCAAAAGGCTCTGAATTTGAATTTAATGAGATCAACATGTAATTTCAGGAGAAAGGCAAAATCATACTGTTGAATAAAAATAGCCTAAAGCATAATTAGGCTATTTTGCAGTGAGTCAGTTAGTTTCTTTGTCTAAGTATCTGTTGAATCTTTTTGAAAAATGGCCTGAATTACATTATTTGGAAAAAGGAGAACATAATGATAGGCTTAGAGAGAATAACACTCAATATTATTGATTGTGTCTTGCTTGTGACATTTTGTTTTTAATACTAACATAACTCATGCATTATCTTACATAAACTGAGATCTATATGTGTAAATTAACTCAGCAGTCATACCCCAATGGCACTGTCGGGAGTGAAAGTCATCGAGTTGGCAGGTCTGGCCCCTGCACCGTTCTGCGGCATGATCCTGGCAGACTTTGGAGCCAAGGTGATCCGTGTGGACCGCACCAAGGTTTTCTCAAATCTGGACACTCAAGCTCGTGGGAAACGGTCCCTTGCCCTCAACCTGAAAATGCCACAGGGCGTGGCTTTGCTCAGGCGGCTGTGTGTTCAGTCAGATGTTGTCCTTGAGCCCTATCGCAAAGGTCAGAACTGAGTCTGTAAAAAGATAGGGGGAACGCTTTTGAGTGAGTGCTAATGTGTCTTTAACGAATAATGGTTATTATTCTTATTTGAAGGTGTTATGGAAAAACTGGGCCTCCGTCCAAGTGAATTACTTTCAGAAAATCCTCGTCTGATCTACGCTCGGTTGACGGGATATGGCCAGAGTGGGTGTTACGCTTCTGCAGCTGGACATGACATCAACTACCTTGCCATGTCAGGTAAAGACTGGTTGGAAAACCTGTAAATAAATAATAATATTAGTTTGTTGCAAAAATCTTAATTCCAAATTTATTTTTGTTTTGATTCTAAGCACCAGAATATTAATTGAAAAATGCAGGATTTCTGATGATTGTCAGGGTGTTTCTTTGAACCTTGGATGCTCTTCCACTCACTTCCAATGTAGTCATGATCAGAGTAATGTCATATAAATTCATTTGAGTCATTTTCTTATCTTTGACTTCCTTATAAATGATGCAGAGACTCAGTTTTGTTCCCACTGTGGTTATATTGAAGGATATAAGATAATGGGGGTCTGTTTCTCCTTCCAAAGCTTTTGAAACCTTGTTAAAATATAAATTTGTCTTACATACAAAGGTAATAAAATAATCCTGAAAATTTAATTCAAAAGGGTGATTATGAGGCTTAAGATATTTGGCCAAACCAACACAGAAATGGTTAATCTAATTCAAAATAAACATTCCTTCATAGCCTTGTCAGTCCTCAGACATAAATCCCATTAAAAACCGGCAGGAGAGTTTGGACTCTGGGTGAACTACCAAAGGTGTCCAACGAAGAATTACCGAAGATCTCTGCCTTTGTACTTTAAGCTTGTAACATTTTGCGGGTGAACACTGTGTGGTGCCTTTCAAATGAATGCTGCAGTTCATTCCCCGTCTCTATTTTGTAGCACACAGATAGAGTTCAGCTGTGACTAAAAGGTCATTTTTGGGTACAAACCGAAGTGGAGTGCTGTTTTGTAGCCCCGATAATAGGTCCATTATCTTTGGTAACATAAAAATTCATTCATATCTTAAAATACAACAAGCGAGTTGGAATAAAAGCACAAATAAATACCTGCTCAAATTATATTTTAAAAATAAATCAGGATTAGATTATTAGGATTGAAGGCATTGTTGCAATTCTGTTTGATATTTTGTGTATGGCCTTTTCTGTGCGGCATCCAAAGCAAATATTACAAAGAAACTTTGAAAATCCTTTTGCAACTACACAGGTATGCTTTTATTATTGTTCAAGGTGCTTTGTTATACCAGAGCAATAGCAGTGCAGCAAAAGGAGCAGAAAGTCTCACACAAAGTCAAGGTTCTTTCGTAACCATTTGTGCAGTTCATTCCTCCACTTCAGTGAAAAGCTTCTAAACAATATCTTGTTTCTGAACTAAATTGGTCCTTAGTGTGCTGTAAGTTTTATCTAAAGAATTTGTTTAATGTCCATACAGGCCTTTTGTCCCAACTGGGTCGGAGTGGAGAGAAGCCCTATGCGCCTTTGAATCTGGTTGCAGATTTTGCCGGTGGTGGTCTTACTTGTGCTCTGGGGATCGTCTTAGCCCTGCTGGAGCGCACAAAGTCGGGGAAAGGACAGATCATTGACGCTAGCATGGTAAGAAACCCTGTGATTTTTAGAACAAGTTTCCATTTACTTATATGTCTCCTGACTGCAGCCACTGCTTTATGGCAAAACAAACTTAGGAAACCTGAGAACCACAATACAGGTGAAATACAGTTCAGGAAATTCAACCAGAAAAGTGATCAGACACAATAAAGGATCATATATTCTTCAGATGCCTTTTGGACAGGATGCAGAACTAATTGTCTCTTCTGTCTCTGTGATGTGATCTGTTGACATCAACAAGCACAAAATATTTTCTGCACTGCTGCAGTTTGGGGCTCTTCTGTGTCGTAAAGTCCCAATTAGCATCGATGGGTTAAGTTGGACAGCTCATGGTGGAGTTACTTAGAAAAGCCCATCAGAGTCTCAGAAGGCAAAACATCTTTAAATGAAGCCCAATGGGAGGGAGGTTATGATGCACATTCAATGCAGCTGACATATTAATGGCTTTAGAAAGAGCTGATTTGAAACAAACATATTGAGCTTCTTTGCAAAGTAGATTTAATACATGCAACTATAAGTCAGCCACATATTTCTGTTTAATTACAGCATCTGATTTCTTATGTTCCACCCTTGTTCTGAATTGGGTTTAATTTTATTAAAGCTAAGAGACAAATATTCTCCAGGCTTGGTTTGCGGCTCTTATTAGTGTTTCATTGATGCGATGAAATATTTTAATTAATCAGTTTGACTTCTGCCTGAAAATTGATCACAATGGGACCTTAGCTCTTGTTTTCTGAATGCAGATTTCTCTGTGGTGTGGATGTCTACATGTCAGAAGCACCAATCTTTTACAAAATGTTAGGGAATTGTTTTTGTCAGTGTTTCTGTGTGAAACATTGAAAGATGAATGAAACCAATCTGTAGATGGATCCTCATTGTGGCAGAACCAGCAGGGTATTGAAACTGCAGAACAGCTGCAAAGGAAGATAACAAGGCAAATAAACCGAGCAAAAATAAAACACCTGTCCTAAAATCTTGTAGGAGAGGAGTCCTTGCAGAAGCCCAGCAGTCCACACATAAATGAGACCCCAAAGGGTTGTCCTTGCAAGAGAGATGTTTTGTGCATAGCTGGAAAACAAAGTTTTTGCCTTCTGCAAGACAAAGTGCTTTGTGTTTTGGCATCTTCAATTTGTAGCTGTGCCTTTACCTTTGGGAGGGCTGGGATTTGCTAAAGTTCAAACTAGCTCAACAAATTGATGTGAATCTTTCAGGTTCTGCATTCCAATTTGTTCTACAAAGTGGAAATAAGACAAACCTGCTGTTTATTGTAAGCGGGTCACTGTTATTGACTTATAATCACTTCCGCTCAGCTAAACACAGCTTCTTAAATAGTTTAAGACAGCAACCCAATAAAGTGCTTGCCTGAATTCAGACTGGTGCAAGATAGATATTAATGTGTGGCATTATATATATGATAATATAATCTAATTCATTCTTCTTCAAATGATAAAGAAAAAAAAAATCCTACTGTAGCTGAACAGTGATTTTTACCAGCTGCGGCTCTAAAGCTGCATGTCGTTAATAAGAATGATGAATGCTGTTCTTTTAGTTGCACGTCACAGCCGTGTTGGGATGTGGTGGCCGCCCACCACCAATGCACTACTGCGTGCATCTGGACCATTCAGGGTTGCACAGCAGTCATCAGTGGACAAGTCTGTTTTAAAATGAATCTTTGTGTACGGCTGGGCCCACTTCCACCGTTTCTGCTTGTGAGCTCCGGTTAGGGGGCCCGATAGTCGGTTCATGCACCGCAAGCCTCTGGAGGATCCTTCACCTTGAGGTTCCAGAGGCACCAGAAGCTTCAAATTACTGTTTGCTGCTTTGTTAGGGCATTTTAACAGCTGCTCTCTTAAAATGTAATCTTTATGATACTTAAATCCACTTTGCATAATAATTGGAACACAGTGTATACAGCTAACCAACCCCATCCAGAATGGAAACCTTTCAGAGGTGATGGACTTAAAGTGCTTTCTCGTACCTTCAGTTTACTTATTTGTTATAACATTGCTGCTTTTAAGTGTGCTTCAGCTCGAAGTGGCCCAAGCGCAAAGCCGTCTCTAAAGCTATACCATTAAAGCGTGCAGCAAGAGGAGTCTAAATGTTTTTCCTGTTAGACGTAAATGCAAGGGAAGAGGCTGGCAGCCAGCAAGGATGTACCATCCAGACATAAATGAGCAGGGCTGTTTATTCATCCACTTCACATCTCTGCCAGGTAATTTTCAGACAAGGCACCGTTTGTGAAGCCTTTCAGGCTGATGTGGTGCAGTTCTCTGTGTAAAACGGACAAGAGCGGAACAAACTGCAGTGATTCAGGTGACAGGATGAGATTTAGCTGGAAGGTTTGTCAGCTGATGGTCTGAATCATTGTGGTTGTGTGGGCGGCTCTGTCAGAGAGGGGGCTGTGTTTCTGAGAATGTAGTTACAGAAGATCTTCATTTATTTTCTTGAAATGAGCAGTGAAAATTGAAGTGCATGGAGAACATGCGAGAGAGGCTTTTTTTCATTCATTATTGTCTCATTTTCAGGATTTTTTTTTTTTTTTTTTTCTGTGATTTGAGTATTAAATTGAACCTAAAATGGGTTAAGTGGGTCAGTGCTGAGTGTGGGAAGTGTTTTCTCAAGAGATCAGAAAGTTGTTTTTAATGTATAAAGCTTTTACAGCCTTTATCTTTAACAAATTTTTTCTGCACCTTCATTTATTTTTGACTTTTTGTCATTTAGGATTATATTCCTACCTGTTGTTCCCAAGGGTATATTGTATTAAATATATTTTTTGCATGACATACCGAGATATCAAAAGTGTGTGTGTGTGTTTGGAACTTATTCACTGTTACGTGTTGACACCTGGCTGTAACGAAAAAGCCTTTGTATATTTACCAATCGTTCCAGTGTAAATGATGCTTCCCATAAAAAAAGAGAAAGCCTTTTTTTTTTTTTTTTTTAAACAATATACTCTTCAACATGTAAGCACAATCACCTAGTTCTTGTGCCCCTGTTACACCATCTGTCAGGAAAATAGAAATTTAAAGATGTCAGGCAGGCTGGAAGTGTCTCAACTCACTATTGGGTCATGTTGTTGTTATTGTCAGAGAAGCATAGCAGGAGACACCATCTGCTGAAGCTGATATTTGGCTTCTGCCAACATTAAATGAAAAAGTTGTTTTACTATTGAGTGGATGTGGAATGCTACTTGAACTTCTAAAACGCTTGGAGACTGAGGAACATTGATTTCTCTTTCTTTCTTTTTCCTTTTTGTTTTGAAACAGATTAAAACTTAATTCTTGTGAAAACACAAACTGATTTTTTGTGAAAAAGCAAGAACTAAAATTACAATAAATCAACTGGATAAACTTTAACTGAATAATTTTGTGCTCATTTCGTGTTCTTTAAAACATACATACACAAACATGTATTTGTGTATGTATCTATGTACATTTAAAAAAAAAAAATCCATTTAAAAAGGAAACATAAAATTCTCTGTTTTCCCAAAAGCATTGTCAAAATCTTACTGTCTCCTTCTCACAAGCTAAGTGTCATATGTTATTTTTTTAATATTGTCTCTGTGTGTTTATTTTATTCAGCAGCTTGGGTTATTTTTTTTTATTTTTCTATTTTTTTTTACAATCTACTAGCTGTAGAGCTGCTAACTTTGCTCGTTTGTTCAGCTTCTTTATGTCACTGATTCAAATGCACTCTTCACAGATTTCTAGTATAAATTTGCAGTCACAGATTTCTAGCTATGCAATGTTTTTTTCAGTCTAATCTGTTTTCTAGCTCAGAGGTTCTGAATGCTGGCCCTCAAGGTCCACTTTCTACATGTTTTAGGTCTTCCACTGCTGCCACACACCGGACTTAAATGAATTTGTGATCAATAGGCAGCCATGAACATTCTGGAGAAGGTAATCCAATAATTTAAATGAGGTACGCAGGAAGGAGAGCCCTGAAGAACAGGACTAAGGATCACCTTCGGAAAGTCCTTCATTTTATCGGCAGTCTGAGTTTCTAAAAGATCAACTGAGGTCCTCTCCAACAAATCATTTCTGGGTTTGAGTTGTCATTGAGGTATAGACATTTTCCTGGTTTAAAAAAAAAAAAAAAAAACGAAAGAAAGGAAAATGTAGTTTTTACGTGAACAAAAACTTTGCTCCATCTGCAGAAAAAAGAAAAAGGCAAAAGACATATTGGACTCTCTCTCTGAAGAGAGAGAGAGAGAGGCCTCAAACTGAAGTTTTTTTTTGTTTTTTTTCTCAGCCTTTGGAGTCCCTTAACTCAAAGATAATCATAAATCACTGAGCAGACCTCAAAAGAACTGTGCATACAAATCAGTCCCAGAATCTCACAGAACCAGCGGTTGTTTGAAGCAAGGAGATGCAGAAATCCCAGACACTCTTAGGACAAAGCCTGATATTTTTATACTTTTTATGTAAATCTAAAATGCCAAAGGTTTCCCTCTTGGTACTTCTTTTTTGTTCTTTGAGGGGTGCGGTAGATAAAAAGTAAGGGTGACCTTGCCAGCTCAATTGTTGAGTTAAAGATTAAATGTAACCAGGGATTTGGCTCCTCTGGGGTTTTAGCAGAAGCAGAGATTTTGAGTGAGGGCATCAAAACTGTTAATTTGTTTGAGCAAAGTTTAATTTTTTGGACATTTACTAGAGCTCTAATTTAAACTTCACCCACAGGAAGCCTGTGAGGAGAGAAGCGATGGGATTATGGATGCAGACATATGTTACTAGGATTTTACAGATTCAGGCACTGGCCACTTTATTAGGTACAACAGGATCAAGAAGTTTTGAGCACGTCATACACTTTTGTTAAGTTAATGATGTGGATATTGGATTTAAAATGAACACATACACTCTCTCATTGTGTATGAAACAGTGTATACTCTTCACTTGTTCTGATTGTTAGATTTTGAATTAATTTCCTAGCTGTCGTCTGGCAACAGCGTTTTAGAAGCCTTTAATTGAATATTTTTGGCTCTGGTGGTTTATTAATTATCATCATTGTTTTTTTTGCAGAAAATTGATTCTGATTAATTGCACAGCTGACTTCACTAATTTGAAAAATTGCTTAATTTGCCGAGTTTAAAACTGTGACTGGAAAGTCGCTCATTCGGATCTTGGCAAAAGTATTCATATGCTTCAAACTTTTCCAAATTTTGTCGATTCCTTGTGGAGCATTTAGTCTTTTTATTATGTAGAGCAGGGCTCTTCCAATCTAATAGGTGTTGCAAATTTTCCATAATATTTGTACAGTTTGAAAGTAAATTCTTTCTCTCAGTTTCTTGTCTGCTTGTCCTCAAAGTTTAATATTAGACGTTTTTACTCAAACCTCGGCTAACTCTTGGTAAAAAATTACAATTTCGCTTTCTTTAATGGAAGTCCCTACAGGACCTTCTCAACTTTGTGGTTGTTGTAAGGCTTGTCAGAACGACTCCTTTAACTAAATGGTAATTTAGTTAACTAATCTTCAGCACATAATTCAAACCTTCAGTGTGTTTGTGCTGCATAAATTTGTCATATTTTGTAGACAATATTGAAGACAATGTTATTCATGCTAATAAAAACAAATGTCTTACACATGCTGCGTTGTTTTGCTACTTTGCCAAAGTTTTAATTGGGAAACGGTCATGAAACATTGCACGGTGTAGTAGGACTCCATCATGAACTCTTGAATCTTATTTCCTCATTTCACTATATACAGTTCTTCATTGTTAGGGTGCACAACCAGCTGGCACGACCACTTTTGATAGCGGAACAACCATGTTATTATACTGGCTTTCAGAGTCTCTCCATGAGGCTCCCATCACAGGCTCCAAAAGCGCACACCATCTGCTTCGGAGCTGTCAACTGTGACACATCAGGGCGGTACATTTTCTGCTCCATTTTTCATCTTCCAAACATCTAACAGCAGCAGTATGCTTTCATTCGTCTTGCTTTTCCATTCAGCCTCCCAGTTCAAACCGCTTGTGTCTTTTGAGGCTTCTGTGCACTGGAGTTTATATTACAATTAAATTAAGTGGTTGTGAGGATGTAAACATTTATAACTGGGAGTCTGTGTGGCGTATCTAGCCACATGAGCCCTGTGCACACCTGGAATGAACCGCCTCCACAATTTTGAAGTTCTCTGCTAATTACTGATTCTGCCCTCTGGGTCACTTTGACACACTTCTGACATATATTTTTTTAAAATCAAAGAAAGCTCATTTTTTCTTCCACAGACAGCTTCTTTCTCAGAAAAGTCTTTCAGAGTGATCCCTGTCACTCAAATGTAATATTCAATTAAACTTTTCACATCTTTTTTTTGTCTTTTAGTGCAGTACCTCATGTCCTACTATTAATTAGTTTCCAGTCTACCGTTTGCGACAGTATTTGTGCCATTTTTCTTTCTTTCCAGACATATAATTTCTACTGAGCAATTCTTCTACATCTGTTGTATCTTTTTGCAAGCTATACTTCTGTGATCTTTGTGTTTTATCATTTTTTCTCTTCTTGCAAGGTCTCTCTACAGAATGACACTTTGTATCTATTTCTGCATATTCTCACAGAACATTGCTATGTTTTATATGTTATACATATAGTAATCTACTTTGGGGGTTTCCTTTGATTTTATTTTCTTGACTGTTAATAGGAAAAAAAACAAAATAAAAATTAATCTATGACAATTTTTTTAACATTCTGCAATCAGAGCAAAAACAATAAGAAGAGGATAACTTAATCCTTGTTTATAAAAATAAATAATCAAGAAGAATGCTGCTAGTTTGTTCCCCACAATCCCTTTTACATGTTGCACTAATGTTTATTGTTAAGCTTGCAACTTATTTCTGTTGTAGTAATGTTGGAAAAGTAGTCTATTGTTGTAGATTTTCACAAGAAAATCTACAACAATAGAACATCCTTTGTTCTGACATTTCAAAATGGACCAACAAGGAATGTTGAATTAAAATGAAATCAATGCAGCAGGTCATGAATGCTGTAAAAAGAAGAGGGGCACTCAGACATCCATAATTTTACTATTAGTTATAAATTATGCTTTCTTGTCCTGGACATATTAATGAAATACAGTTTAATAGAGAGGGTGAGTAACTGTAGTATATTGGATTCAAGGAAGAAGCAAACAGAATTCATAAGTTTAGAAAGTCTTTTTTACACACACACTGCTTGGAGTCTCATCTTTTTCTTATTCCCAGATGCCTTTTTTATGATGACCAGTAAGCGAAGACTCCACATTCCAAGTTTTATCCTTGTTTTTGTACAAATAAAAAAAAGACAAAAAGCTCAAGTAAATATTTCAAGCACAGGTCTGGGTTTTTCTTTTTCTTTTCTTATAGAATAATTGTAAGTGCATTGAAAATCTTACCAGCATTAGAGCGGCCTTCTGTTCTTCCAATAACTTTTTTTTTCATAAAGCAGCAACATGGTCAGAAAAAAAACACATTCAATTCTCAAGTTTAAAGTAGCTTTCTTTTTTTTTTTCTCATGTTTCAGTCGTCATACAATAGATTTTTTTTTTTTCCCTTTTAGTTTCTACAAAGCAAAAGGTGGTTTGGGTCACATTAGACTTGAATCTCTAAAAACGTCTTTTGAACAGGAGAGAGATGAGTTCTTGTGTTCCTCATCTGTTCAAGCTGCAACATTTGCAATGAAAGGCACTTTTTGATGAGTTCAGGCAGGGATAATTGATTGCCATCAGCAATAATAGTTGTGATAGATATCTTGTCTTCAGCTGCTGCTGTTTTCACTCACCAACATTTTGAAATCTAATGGATGACATTCAAGGCTGGCAGATTTATCAGAGTTGTCAACCATTACTGTTCGATCAAGGTGTTATTTACTCTGCAATGGCAGGATAAGCTTTGACCCAGCAGCCTATTGTTTATTCTGCAAACAACAGATTTTCCACTTGATGATTGAAACAAGATGTCTTCACTTTTTTAAAAGTTATTTTTATATGCACTGAAAAACGGTTTTGGTTTCAAATTAGTTGGTGTCTATTTAATAAGAGCTAAATCACCATATTCACATTTTAAAAAGGCCCAATAAAAGTTAAGAACCAAGTGATTTATTTTTATGTTTTGTTTTACAAGGTAAAATGATTTGATCTTGGAGATGAGTAAAGTTTTTAGGACCATAACGTTTTTGATTAAAGCAACAAGCTTTTTTTTTCTCAACCCTGTTTTTAAGGACACTGCAAAATATATGAATTCCAGACTTATTTTACAATTTCTGACTGAAAGAACACCTCTCCTTGTTTCTCTCCATGAAATCCTACTGACCTTCAGCTGTTTTTTTTTTTAAGTAGAATAAAATGTCAGCCTGTAGACATACAAAGTTAGTAGAGACATACACCCCAAATGCCCCAAATGTTTTAAAACGTGTACTTTGTATTCCAGTTCATAACTGTGTACGTTTTTTGCTGTGCTGTCACATAAGTTCTTAAAATAAACAAAGTTTGTCTGTTTACTGAAGCCATCCCTGCATGGCAGTGGCAGCATCATGCTGTGGGGAGGCTTTTCTTTAGCAGGTCTTTGGAAGTTGCTTAGAGTTAGTGGGAAAGACAGATGGTGACAAACACCACAATTAGTTTAGACTTTAGAGGGTTAACATTAAGTAAAATGCATTGATATTTGTGGTTGTAATGCGGCTCAGTGGTTCTAAATACTTTCTACTTGTGACTTTATGTGAGTAGTGCTAAATTATTTTATTATTACTTGCTGCAGACTTTCATGCATCAGTAATTTTTGCAAAAATACGTCCTGTGGATTTCCCACGTTTATAGTTTCATGCTGTTTTTGTTGTCCTCAGGTGGAAGGAGCAGCGTTTACAGGTTCGTTTTTATGGAAGTCTCGTAAACTTGGTTTGTGGAGTCGCCCTCGGGGAGAAAATTTGTTGGACAGCGGAGCTCCCTTCTATGACACATACAAGACTCTGGATGGAAAATACCTGGCTGTGGGCGCCATAGAAACAGAGTTTTACAACCAGCTGCTTAAAGGTTTGTACTAAAATCACTATTAAGTTTATTCTACAGTAAGGTCAAAATGTTGCGTCAGTGTTACAAATGTGCTACTCTGTTGATTTATAATTTCTAGATGGTATTTTAGCTTCTTTCTGTAGATACTATTTGAAAAACAGTCATATTTATATGAAAAAAAAAGCATATTATGTCTTACAGCATTTTTAGACCTTTTTGGGACACCATAGATTTTCAGCAGGATTAAGAACTTTGGCGTTACATGGATCAGAGATTTAACATTTCTGTGATCCAGAAATGAATCACGTTTCAGAGTCGCTTTTAATTGTTAAGCACCAGAGAACTGTGCAATAAAGTAAAAATAGTATCAATTGCATATCTTATCTTGTACCTTTGGTTAACCAGTAACCACGCAGAAGCAATGTCTTTCAAACAGTAATGAGAAATCAGAAAAGTGCATCTTGCATCACAGAAAGTGGTGCAAAAAGATTGTCTTAGACTTATTCACACTTAATTATATTTAAGATTTGTTTTAACCCCAGATATTTAATTTGGTTGCTGACCTTTTGATGTGAGAACCAAATTAACAGTAAGTTCATCTTTTCGTCTTTTCGTCTTTTCATGGTAAGATGAAAAGAGACGTCTGACTCAAGAAGATTTTAGCATTTTGAGTCTGGGAAGGGATTTAAAGATATCTCGGGAGGAATGTAAAACCAGCCATTCCTCGGCCCAGAAAATAGTCTACAAGAAAAGATCTTTTAAACTTTAAATTCTGACTGTAAAAGACTTACACATGTATTTATTTAGAGAATACTAAAAAAAAAAAAAAAAAGTCTTGTGAATTGTCTTTAGTTTCAAAATACAACAAGCAACATTTACTTGAAGTTCAGGAGCTTCTTCATACCTTTCCATTACTGGAAAATAAAAAGCACAGGATTCATTGTGTAAGAATCCTGGCATAAAGGTTGTTTTCCTACAGTATTATAATTGTTTTATTTTTTTCTGTGTCCAAATAATTCAGTTTTGCACTATTTAAAAGTAAACATTTAAAGGTCCTTGTTTCAGATATTCACTTGCTTATTTCTCTGTGCAGTCTTATTTATTTCTGATGGAGTTGCATCAGTTGTTTTTTTTTGTTTGTTTTTCTCTTAGGCTTAGAATTAGACGCTGGAGAGTTGCCTCCTCAGATGAGTTTCAGCGATTGGCCGGAGCTCAAGCAGCTCTTCACAGAGCGCTTCGCCTCAAAGACCCAGGCGGACTGGTTGCTGATTTTTGACGGAACCGATGCCTGCGTCACACCTGTGTTGTCTTTTGACCAAGTGAGCTCTCACCCTCACAACCAAGAGAGAGGCTCTTTCATGAAGGACTCCAGCGGGGAGGAGTTCCCCCGGCCAGCTCCGGTTCTGTCTCGGACTCCCGCTGAGCCCTGTCTCGCTTCCGACCTGGCGGTAGGAGAACACACGGTTGAGGTCCTGCTGGACTACGGCTACACTTCAGCAGAGATAGACGAGCTGTTAGCAGCCGGCGTTGTACAGTGTAATGCTGGCAAGGCGAAGCTGTAGAAAAAGATAACAAAAGATCTTTGATGATCAAGCTGGAAAAAAAAGGGGGAAATTTTATTTTAGTAATTTCAGCAAAGATAAATTAATTGCTGATTAATTATTGTGTGTAAAACAAAAGGCGGGGGGAAATTTTTTTTTGTGTTTGAGGCTGAATCTAGGCTGAACTTCCTGATTCAATTGAAAATAAATATGCTATTCTACAGCTATACCTCACTTTTTATTGCCTCTTGCCTTCTGAGTGAGTCGGTCTAAGAGACAGCCACCACTGAAATCACGCCATCCCGATGGGTGATACATTATCCAGCTCAGGGTCAAAACATGCCAAAAGAGATTTGTGGGCTCGACCTGAAAGACCATAAAGCGGCAACAACACAAATAAATAGAAACTTTTTTTTTTTGTTTTTCTTTGGTATTCTCTCTGAGCTTCTAGGTTTGTCATCCTAATGTGTGATGTCCACCTACTCTGTCTGCATCCTGCAGTTGGTCTCGGTATCAGATCTGTTGCAGATTTATTGTCCTCTCAAAACCAATTAAGATACAGCAGATACTGAACTTCTCTGCTGATGTAGGGCCATTGTTTCGAGTGGACTCACTGTGCTATATTGAGAAGAATTTTTCTGTTTTGTTTTGTTTTCTGGAGTTAAATTGATTGATTGGACTGATTTTATACATTTTTTGATCAGTAATTATTTTCATTAAGAGATGTGTATTCATTTTATTGTCAGCATCACTTATGTCATCACTAAAGTCACCAGTTTGTTCGTACTAGTTGAGTGTTTTTAACTCATTGGCAATTCTCATAGAATTACTGTCAATGTAAAAAAAAAGATATCCTTTATGTTAATTGTTTAACACCAGAAGTTTAAACTTATACAGTGGAGAACATCATATGTAAAACAAAACTCTGTCAATCAAATTGTAGCATTTTGTGGAGTTATTTTAGTGGTTAATAACAAAATATCTACAAATTTCCTGATACAGTCCCAACTATACTTGGGATATGTTGCAGGTTCTGATAACAGTACTTCTTAGCTGCATTGTGGAAGTCGTTAGCTGGAGTAAGAATGACTCCAGCTAATTAACTCAATTGGCGAATGACGACATTTACCAATTGTATTTGATAAAAACATTCACCGCCATTCTTTGACTGATGTTCCTGCTCAGCCTCAAACTTCGCACAGTTTTCCTCATCGATCAAAAACAAGCTGTGCTTTTACCCAATAGCTTTATGAATCTTTACATGGATCTTATACTGCAAAGCAAAGAAGCAATCGATCCAGGAGATGCTGAACAGGTGACATGTCATGTGATAGCGTTACAAATAAGTAACATTGCAAGCAAGCATTCAAACTCCACTAAAGATAGATTTTAATAGTTGTATGGGCTGTAATGTGCAGATACAAAAAAGAAGACTTGTTATCAAAAAACATACCCGTAATGAAAAACAACAGTGATCATAGACTGAGACCAATCGATGGAGTCAAGGTTTTTCTTGATAAACTTGGGTCATGTTTTATTTGTAACTTAGAGGTCCAGCTTCACATCGGCACTACATGTTTTTGGACAAGAAGTCTGCATATTGTTAGTCTCAGATCACCTTGGGATTGAACTTTTTTAGTATGTGTACGTTAAGTAAATAAATTTATTTAATTCTTCAAAAGTTCTTTTCAGTAGTGATTTTGACTGGGTTTTGAAGCTGATAGTATTACCGTGTACTAACTATACTCTACCTGTCACCTTTTATACCATAAACACACGCGTGTGTGCGTGTGGGTGTGTGCGTGTGTGTGTGTGGGTGTGTGCATGCGTGTGTGTGTGTGTGTGTGTGTATGGAGTTATATAAAACACGGACAAATGTAACATAACGTTTGTTATGCACTGGTAAGTGCTCCAAAATTGCACTTACCAGCCATAAAATTATGAGGGTTATGTAAATCACAGATGACTAATATGAACATACTTCCTGAATAAGTAAAAAGAAAAAAAATGCACAAATGCTTCAGGATCTGCTAATGATAGCTCTACAGCAGACAGCAGGCCTTAGGAGACCAAATTATGGCTACTGCGTAGTTGTACAATTTCTGCAATATTTTAACTGCAGCAATGTTTGTTTTGTTTTCTTTGTGCTTCAGAGAGGAAGAACAGGAACGGATAGTAAAGTCTGAGGAGAAGAATGTCTTTTTCAGAAACAGTGAAGTCATTAGTGTCAGTTTCTACTGAAGCAAACAACAAATTTTCTGCCTGAGCTGATTAACAACCAACATTTTGGGTTCTGTGGGTATTTCCAGCTTTGATCATGGCTTTTCCTCATGTCACTAGGCAACCTCTGAATGCAGCGATCCCGAATATGGTCTAGTCCTCGTCTTTGTCACCAGTTCACAAGGAAGGACACAATTTGTTCTGTACTCCTGACGCCCAGTCCACGGCGATGTTATACAATGTTACTGCTATTTGCTATTGCTATTTGCTTTTCTCCGCTTTTCTCTCCGCTTCCAGACTGTCGCACCACCAGCGACTAACATGTGAGGAATCCAGACATCTGACAGTGTTTTGTCCTACATGTACTTTATTGCAGTACTGCTTTGATAAAGATTAAAATGGGGTTTGATTTAAATGCAAGTGTTTTGAGGAGACCATCGAGAAAATTAAAGCTCTTTCCAGATGCTACTGTTTGTATAGATTACATGTCATTTATGCTCTATAGGTGGATAATTCCTTACATGTCCTTGGTAAAAGGCCAGCATTTAAAAAGCATCTCTCCCTTCTTCACTTCTGATCATCTTGGAAGTTCACTTAAAATTTAAAGTTAATTGCTTGTTTCAGTTTTGCATTCACACTTCAGACTTATTTCCTTTTTTGTTTTTTTGTTTTTTGGCAGTTTTGCCGAGACTTTGTATTTCCATGAATGTGCATGTCTGAGCTACTAACCTTTTTTCCCCCATAAATATTGCAGAGGGAATTATTTTTTGAATATGCAGCAGAAGCACGAAGGGCTTGTAAATATTTAATATTGAAACAATATTAAGAATGAGCCTGGACTCATGAAACGCTTAAATTATGTTGTGGTGGTGGCTACTTCTTCATGCTGTGTTATTTGTCTGCCATCGTTTGCCTGTGTTCTTTTTAGAAAGTAACAGCTTGTTTATATGAATTTTAAGCTTGACATGATGAAAGCATTATTCAACACAAGAAAAAAAAACTAAGATGTATGGTAAAAGGTTCTTGACATCTCATCAGAGAAAAACAGAGGGTGGAAACTCGATCTACAAACAAATGCTAAGATTAGCAGGTGCAATAAATTGAGCAAAAAGTGCAAAATACTAGGTGGAGAAAATGCAAATGCAACACATTACCATCCACAATCCAATTTACTTGTTTTTGCAGGCGAAAATGTCTGCGATGTCTATGGCGATTAAAGAAGACATTTCTTGACAAACAAACAAAAAAAAAAAGATTATCTTGTCATTGTAAACTAGTCTCTCAGTTGAAACAGTGTGACGACAGAAGGAGGATCACACATTTGGTTCTGCCAGATGAGAGCACATGAATGAGCATGTTTGAGCTGTCAGCGCTGACATTTGACGTGAGCGCATGTGCCTGTCAGGGAAAGCAGGTGATATCTTGTGCTTTCGTATAAAGGCGTTCTTTCCTGCATTCGTTAAGTGTTTTCTCTTCAAGCAATGTTCTCGCTGTTCCCTCCTCTCCCTCTGCAGATCTCTATCCCCTCCCTCAGGGATCACATGCATCACTTGATTAGCTTTGAGAGCCAGCCACCACAGAAGAACCCTTGTGATTCATTCACCAGGCCAAGTCATTTGAATGGTTGAAAGGTCTTTACACTTTCCCCCCTGAAATGTTGAAAAGACAAAGTTATTTGCGGCACGTGTTTATGGTCAAATCCTGTGCGTCATTTAAGTCGAGTGGGATTAATCTGCAAATGTAAAATTTTAAAAGGCACATACTTGTTGATTGAGGAATGCGTTTTCCCAAAATGTCTTGTTGCAGCATTTTTTTTTTTTTTAATTACTAGAGCCGTAAGAGGAGGTCTTTGTTAGTAGAAATTAGAAAATTAGCCCAGAGCTTTCAGGGTTCGAGAGCCCTTTTTGTCTTTTACATTGTGTAATTAACTGAAACAGCAATGTTGGAGTTCTGCCTTCTGTTGTGATTAATTATTTAGATATGAGTGGTTAGACACTGGGAAATTTTATACCTTTTAATTGCCACCCAGGGATGAAAGTCAATGGGAACCAGCTGCTTTCTAAGCCCAGCAGCACTTTGAGTTCGACTCTCTTCTACACAATTAACATCACTTGCAAATTGTTTGACGTGGGCTGGCGTAAAAATTTTTTACATCACCGTTGTCATATTCTACTACTAGACTTTAATACAATTATGTGCATTGCTTGAAATACCTTGTGCCTTACAAAAGTATTCAAACCCCTTCTCAACACATCGTCATGCTGCAACCGGAAACCTCACAGGTTTTCATTGGAATTTTGTGAAATTGAAGAACACAATGTACTGCATAGTTATAGTAAAAAAAAAAAAAAAAAAAAAAGAAATGTGTGCCATGTGACAACCCCTGTACTCTGATACCCCTGAATAAACTTCAGTGTAAGCCACTGCTCTTATAATTCACCAGACAATAAAGATAAAATATCCTAAACGTTATAAATAAATAATTGATCAAGCGATTATTAAAGAAGCAGCTGAGATGGCGATGGTAACTACGATGTGTTTGGGAAGCCTCAGAAATCCAGAACTCGGACTAGAGAATTTGCTGATTACACACATTCTGCAGATCGTTGAAAGAAATCACTGGAATTGCTTGGAGTGTAAGGGTTTTAAAACAATATAAATGAGTCATTTTGCATTGTTCAAGAAGAAAATGTAAATCATAATTGCATGTCTCTAACAAATCTCAGGTAGAGATATGTTAGCCCCAGAGAGCTTTATGTTTTCAAGAAATAAGACATTTCTTACACCAACACCCATCTGGAAAATGATTTACCATATCTACATTTTGTGTGCTTTCTTATATAGAAGAAATAAAGGAACTCATGATTGACACACAGCATCTATGTGTGCACTTCAACTCCATTTACTGCTAAAATAATGGCTGTCTGAGGCATGTTAAGGATAGTCAAGAACTATACTGAACAATATAATGCCAATAAAATCACTGGTCTCTTTTCACTTTCACCTTTACCCTCCCACCTTGACAACACTGTCATTAAAGACTTAGAATGGTCCATTTCGGCTCTAAATTACTTCTGTCTGGGCGCAGATTCAAGAGTCACTGAAGATCTGCCACAGGAACAGGAAAGCTCCTTTATTATTGGATCTTTTCCTCCTTAATGTCATGTCGGGAACGCGCATTCTGATTTTTCGCTTGCTGGCTAACGGCACAGTCTGGGAGTAATTTAGTACAAATGTCATTTAGGGCTTTGAACATCATGTCCACTAACAGTCTATATAAGTTTCAGCATTTTTCATGGTATAAAATATGCCTGATGCAGCTTTGTGCAGTGTTTTGACCTGTGTATTCGCTCTCAGCAATATATATTTTTTTCCTTTTAAGCTAATATGAGAGGATTTAGTTTTCTCCGATAAGGACACTGGCTTCAAGATAACAATTAATAACTTATGTTATTTTTTTTTATCTCCAATTTTATTTGCATAATAAGATAATCAGTTTCGGCTTCAATAAATGAGGCTTATTAAAGCACTTAATCTGAAGGAGAAATGTGCAAATGACTTAATATTTAAAAATGTAAATGTAACTGTGTTGTACTGGCTTAAATTTAACACAACATGTACTGTTAAGAGATGTTTTTCATCACTTGTTGACAATCACAAATGCACCGTGTACTGATGTTCCCTCTGCAATAAAGTGTGAAAAGGGGATTTTATTATTCATGTTTGTGAAAGAGATGTGACTGCGACAACAGTGCCCTTTAATTAGCGTTGTGCAAAAATCTGAAATCTTAAAGGCATATTTACTGGTAATCTTTAATAAATGTTGCTCAATAATTATTATTTTTATGTAGTTGTTTTTTTTTTTTTCATCTTTAGTTGAGATCCTGACTATTTTTATGAAAATAGTTCAGCTCTCTTTTGTTGTTTGTTAAATCTCCATATTCTACTATTTGATGACAAAAATAAATAAGAGAAGTAAGCCAACCTTTGTGCATAAAGAGGAAAGACAACTTTGCAAATAATAATAATTATTAACAATGCAATTCTCTAGGTGCAATTTGCTTAACATTTTTGGTCGTTCTAAGTGTTACTAACAATGATTAAAAGCAGATTTGGGTGCACTAAGGTTTGCTGTAGAGCAAAAGTCCCTGGATAGATGTGGTTCTATTTACAAAAAGCCAAAGCAGAAAGCTTGATTAACAAAATACAATTACTTTGTGTTCACTCTGATTTTTGGAACAAGATTTAAGGTTTTGGGAAGCAGTTCTGTTCTAATAAACTATTAAAAGTCTCCCAGTTGCATCAACTACTGTGGCTGCTGGGCTAAATGTGTATCATTCTTGAACTACTGTTGCAGGACCCACAAAATCAGTCCAGGGGCCGCATATAGTTGACTGCACTTTGGACAGAACTGATGTAAGTTCAGTCAGGTGAAGAGTATTTTTTTCGTGGATATGAACTTAACAGAGGAGATTGTGTGTTGATTTGTTTTTTTTTTTTGTTAATTCATTCTTTCAGGTGTCATTTTTTGGTTTATTTCATTACTGTCTTTGGGGTAATTGCTGTAGACTTTTAAAGGATTTGAAGATCAAAAACCTTGTCTGACAACACAGGCTGTTATTCTTATAACATTTTTGATACCAGAAGGAACGCTTAAGCACATTTGAAGCTTTCCGAGATCTCTTCACCACTGACCTTTAATTCACTCAGTGTAACTGAATTAGATGGCCCCACTTACCATTTTCCACATTTAATTTGAGCTCTCTGTGGCGGGTTACATTGCTCCTTCACAACAACAGTTTAATTTTTCCTGGAGCCTTTTTCTGCTCATTTCTTTGCAGGTTATTGATCCAACCTGAAAGATGTCCACAACTGTTAAGATTATTTCCAAAGAAGTAATTTAGGCCAGCCTCTCTCTGGAGGCGATGGAATAAGTTTAACTTATTTAAAACTTTATGTGGCCTGCTGCTCAAAGACAAATCGTCTGAAACTTTCCTGAGGGTTCTGGTAATAAAAAAACAAAAAAAAAAACATATTTTTTATACTTCTTTAATCAAAATGCAACACTGACCTTATTAAGTGAACTGGTTAAACAAAATAAAGCCAAAAAAATTCATGCTCTAGAAACATTTTGGACACATTTTGACAGGAAAATCCAACTCAGTTAGAGGAAAACTCCTAATGTGTTTATGCATCATTCAGCTTACAGACAGCTTTAACCTTCAGTAATCGGCAGCTGTGTGAGCTGCTGATTAGCTCTGACTGAGCAAGAACCTCTGCTTTGCTGTCTATGTTGCAATAAATGCAAACTTTTTCTGTTCCTGAGTAATATGTTTTTTGGGGTAAACATCTTGGCAAGTAGTCCAGTTCTTGTTATATAAGATGTTGCAGAAATATTCACACAAATAAATGAGTTGATTACAGGAAGTAAAAATACTCTTATTATAAGCCAAGGTGTTTACCCGAAAAAACCTTTTTAAGTGTGTGAGGTGTGCATAAATCCAAATGTGCTCCTGGGAACTTAAAAATGTTAAAGGTCATTTTTTTTGTTTCCCTAAAACGAGCAGTTCTTGGTATTTTGAGGGAACATTATGCAAACAGAAATGGATTTTCTCAGCATGTTTTCAGCGTCTTTGTAAAATATCGATATGCTGCTGCTTCTGGACATGGTAGGATACATTTTAATTAAAAAGTTTAGCACAGCCTAAACCTTTTAGCCTCTCTGATGGGGCCTAAGGCTACTTTTGATTTGCAGTAATTTAATAAATAGAAAATGCAGGAAAATGTACTCTCCTCCTGTTGAGAACAAGCGCAAAAAGAACACGTCAAAGAGAAAAAATATATACATTTCTTGTCATTCAGAGCAAAAGATGTATGAGATGAAAAGCAAGGATATAAAAAGAGGATGTTCGGTAATAAGGAAACGCAGGTAGAAAACTAAAAAACTGTGACCACGCTGCAGCGAAACTTTCTATTTACTTACAGAGGCAATCTAGGGAAAAACAAGCTTTTTTTGATATTTATCTCCTGAAATTTAACAAGTTATTGATGGTATTTGTTTTATTAAACTGCCTCCAGTGAGAGAGTTGCAACAATTACATCAAACTAAAGAAAATATTGCATCAGTTTTACTGAAAGTAAAACTTCCCTAATAATAATAATAAATGTTCCATCAGATAAAGCATATAGGTTTTAGCCACTAAAAGGATCAAAACCTCATTTCTACCGTTTTTACACAAGCAGGAGCAAATGACCTCTTTGTTTTTTAAAGAACTCTGGGATTAAATGAAAGTCTTGTTCATCGACACACTACATCAGCGCTCATTGATTTGTTTTAATATGTAGACTCAGACAAAATATAAAAATAATATCAACTTGTACTGTGTTGAATATCATGCACTTTTTCGTTCTGCACCATATGAAGCAGCTCAGGCTAACAAAGTGGTGTTAGCTGGTTAATAAACTGAGCTACTGTCATTTTAATAGACATGATGAGCTAAACATGAAGACTGTCTTAAAACTTGCTTTCTACCACTATTAAAACTGTATGGGTTTCCTGTGGCTCTTTAGCTAAAGGCACTTTGGCCTTTGCTTCGAGCTCCATGTCCAGTATCTCTAATCCTCTCATTTTTTTTTCACAGACTTTTGTTGTTTTTGTCTTCATGTTTATTAAAATCAAAAGCCAAGATAGGAAAAGTCCCAATTGAAGTTTGTCCATAACAGATTGGTGTTTTTTTGACTTTCCAGCCAAATTAAGGCTGTACACTTGCTGCACATGATGGCACTCACACTCACATGACTGATGTATTTACTACTACTAAAACAGAAGTGGGGAGGGGGGTGCTTAATGTCTCAAGAACACTCTCTTCTCTCCTCCTTCTTCCCTGGTCCCGCTTTCCTACCCTCAGTTAACAGAACAGCCTTCCACTTGTTAAGTCATGCTCACTGGATCTTGGACTTATTGCTCAGCTATGCAATAGAGAGGAGGATTAGCTGAGCACCAGAGCAAGGACCTGGACTTTTGCCGCTTCTTTGATTACTTTTAACAACGATTCTTCTTCGTCTTCTTCACTTGTGTTCCTACATCTGTGTAACTACTCTCCACAATGACCATGTTATCAGAGGACCAGCCTGCAAGGCCCCAACCCTGCAAGCTCCCGGAACCGGGGAAACACGTCACCACATCTTTGCAGCAGTACACCACAGACTACCCTGGCTCCAAAGAGGACTACATGACCAGCGGAGAGAGCGCCGTGTTTCGGATTGTGGAGCCCCCCAGACGCTCTCGGGGTCGCCTTATCCTGCACAGCCTCGTGATGTTTGGTCGGGAGTTTTGCTACGCTGTTGAGGCAGCCTTTGTGACTCCGGTGCTGCTGAGCGTGGGCCTTCCTCGCAGTCTGTACAGTCTCGTGTGGTTGATCAGCCCCATCCTAGGGTTCCTACTGCAACCTGTCATCGGCTCGGCCAGCGACTACTGTCGCTCCCCTTGGGGGCGGCGGAGGCCTTACATCCTGGTCCTTGGCATCATGATGCTGATAGGGATAAGCATGTTCCTCAATGGAGATGCTTTCATTTCAGGTGAGAGATAGTGATGTCTGGTACATTTGAATTCTTTTCCAGAGTTAAGATGGAGTCATTTGGAATTTGGCATTTTATTTTTGTTAAATTAAATAAAATGTAATTTTAACATAAAATTTTATTTATGTTACATTAAATTTTGGCTTTGTTAATCAAAGCCAAAACAATGCATTTCTCTCAGTTTTATATGTTAAAGTGCTACTGGAACAATTAGAAGCTTGCCACAGTCATTCATCTGACTCGAACTGTAAAAAGTATCATCCGCAACTTTTACATTTCATGTGTTCAACAAACATATGCCAACTCTGGGGCAAACATGAACGGGCTTCTTGAAGTATTTCTTAATGGAAACTTGGGAAGTCCGACTTTGCAGCAACAAAACAAAAACAAAACATAGATGATCATGTGAGGTTGAAACACCTGAGAAAACGTGCCGATGGTTATTTCATCTCATAGAAAATATGATGATATTCATTTACACAGAAACTGATACATTATTTTAAAAAAAAGTGGAACAAAGCTAATCCAAAACCAATGTAAAAACACGTGGCTAACTGTGAAGATTTGACTTTTTCTTCCTTTTCTTCACTGGGAACATCAACCTTTACTTGTTGATAATATTCTTTCATATATCTGTCAATTATAGCTCATATTTTTTTACCCAGACTTTTTCTTCTAACTATTGATGCTTTGAGAAAAAAAAACAAAAACATTTTGCTCACTTAAAACTTAAATATTTAAGCAAAAAAACACTCCTGTTTTAAAATTGAGTCTGTAGCTATAGGAGCTCAGCTGGTGTCCCCTGGAACTGACATATGATAAGAAAATATCATTTAGTGTGAAGGCGTAAAACCAAAAAGGTTTTCTGGGAATCAGAAAGGCTCCAGGCAGCGTCACGAGAAGATCGCCACACATAACTGGTGACCTTAATTTTATAGAAAAGGAAGATAAATTGTATTTTCTCGAAAGGCTGTCTACATAAACTGTTTTACTGAGAATGTCACTTATGTTTCCGTGGGACAGCTCTGCTTTATGACCACCACAAGATCGGGGAGGTGCTGAACTGTATGGTTCAAACATTGTCCCAGCACCAGAGAGAAATACATAAAATCCTCATGTCTCAATTGATTTTAATCCTAAATTGTTTTCGTTAACATTGTGTAGAATGAAACTAACAAAGCCACAGATGTCTAACCTCTCTGGGTAAAATGACCCCCACCCATTGAGAAATACTTTATAAAAGCTGGATATATCTTTTAAAAATATCTCCACGACCATTCTTTTTAAATTATTATACACAAATACAATAGAAGATATATAAAAAATGCTTGTTATAATAGAACAAGTGATACATCATTGGAAATAGGTATGAGTTTATTTCCTTTGATAAAACTCTTCAGTTTTTTTCTCTGTCCTTGAATGACCTTTTTCTTCTGTTGTTTGGGTAAGCTCATTAAATCTGCGTGTTTCTCTCAGTTGTAGAAAATGCCATCATAATTGTCAGCTTTTCTTTCCCACTTTGATTAGAACAAAGAAACAAAACCTATGGTTTGTCATTTCCGTCTTTTCAGGTTTTAATGGACTTTGTTGCTTTTTATGTAGAACAGAAAAACCTGACAGCACTTGTTGATGTCTTTCACCTAGTTCTTTTAAAATTGAACTCATCTTTCTTCTTTGATTAAGAGAGAAGAAACTTTCATTCACTTGTTTTCTGAAAAGGTAATTAAAGTAGCATGTAATTGTTGCCTTTCAGACTCTCTCGTGTTCTATTCCTTTAATGCGCAGCAAGGTCCAAGCTTTTCATTTGCAGTGTTTTGGTTTTTTTCCTCCTTGTGTTGGTTGTACTCGAAGCAATCTCGAAACCCCAGATTTTCTCTTTATTTTCAGCATCTCTGTATTGCAGGGCTCCGACCAAAGCTTAGAAAGAAACTTCAGGGAGTTGGAAAATTTAATCGGCACCAAAAAGCAAAGACAAGCAAATCACTTTACCTCTTAAAGCTTTTATTAAATTAGGAAAGTTAGAGATTGGTAACTACGTCTCAGTGAAACATTTATGTCTCCTCATTGAACATTCCTCTCCAAATCAGTTTACGGCGCCTTTTCCATGTAGCGGTTCCCATGGTGACAGACCTTGTTCGGTTGCTGCCCTAAAACGACACGCTCTCCAAATAAATAACAAATAAATAAATTTGTGAAGCAAATGATGATGCTATTTAAAACATTTCTGATTCCAGAGTGTTAAACTCTGAGCTCTGGTCAGCTGTAACCCTACATCCACTCTCACCACTGTGTGGTCGCCTGTTCTGCTTTCGTTCAAATGCGTTTGTCCACAAGTATGAGAGTCAAGATTTACAAGCAGTGTTTTTTTAAAGAGAGAATAATTCAGTCCATGTTTTTATTTATTTATTTATTTTTTTAAGTTCTTCTCAAAATGAAATGTTATGCTTGTCCAATTCTAATCCCGTCCAAATGCCAAAGACGCATTAAGAGCATCGTTGTTCTTTTGTTTGTTTGTTCAAAAACAGAATAAAAGTTTCAAAAATCTCAGACGACTGTTTAAAAATCATTTTTGCTCATTATTAACAAATTGATACCCTGTTCAGACTTTCTATAAATGATCTAAACTGGCTCCATACAAACCTTTTATGTGTAATGTAATACAAGTTTACTTTTTAAAGTTAGGTGGCCGAACCATGAGCATCATTTAATTATTTATTTGTTGAAATGTTCATTTTTGCAGAGCTGTGATATTGCTTCCAAACCAGAGTGTCTAATTTGTAATATTTCAAGGGAAATGGTATGATACCACAAGTAACTGAAATGTAGGAGAGGACATGAGAAAAATTGTTGCATTTTTATCTAGCATGAAGTAAACACAAGTAAAAGTGACAAGAGAACAGGACAGCTGCAACTCCTAAGTTGTAATTGGCTTTAAGTAAACACACGTTGCTCCACCTTCTTGCATTATTTTTTCCTTTGGGTTGAAGCTTTTCTTTTTCCATTTATCTTCACAGCAGAATAAGCAAGAATAAAAATGCTTCCTTCGTGCACTCGTGGCATTTTGACTAGTATTTTCAGTCAGCAGGTGTCTTTGAAGACAAGATGCATCAAATTTACAAAAGTAGCAAGAATTCAAGTGTTTTCTTCGTCATAAGCAGAGAAGATGAAACCTGGCAGCTCTGTGGGTGGAACTTTGAAACCGTACTAAAATTCCTCACCGCAGGCGGTCCTTACTCATCTTAACTGTGACCAAAGCAGTTTACCAAGAGCAGCAGGAGTTGCAGTGGAGTCGCAGACAAGCGGAAAATAACTTAAGACAGTCTTTGTTGTTCCTTTTCATTTGATAATTTGCAAATAATGTGTGTTTTATGGTCACTGGTGCTGTTTGTGTTGCAGCTATGTTCTTGTTTTATACACTGGTATTGGGAGTTTAAAGGAACTGACTAAAAGTATTGATTAGAACCCAAATGGTGGTCAAGGCAAGTAAAGACAATAAGCACTGATGATGCTTGCATTGCCCAAAAACTGTCAAATAATTGAAATTGATACTTTGGCTTTATGAATTTGTTAGTAACTGATCAATCATTTAAGCAATATTTATCATACCACACCTTACTTGCATAGCAAATACTCAGACATTTAGAGATTTAAAAAACAGAAAATGATTTGTATAATAGACTTTAAGTTGAATTGTAAGCCAATGCAATGAAGCAAGAACGAATATG
The DNA here is from genome assembly GCA_010277015.1 of Poeciliopsis turrubarensis. NCBI lineage: Eukaryota > Metazoa > Chordata > Actinopteri > Cyprinodontiformes > Poeciliidae > Poeciliopsis > Poeciliopsis turrubarensis. The sequence continues at coordinate 2,191,384 of VMRN01000004.1, read as the reverse complement.
CTCATATTTTCTAATTCTAGTTCATTGCACTTGAAGTTTTGCAGACTTCATTTGTAGTTCTGTGTTATGATATGGTTGTGCTAATATGTGTGTGAATGGTGATGACCTGTTTTCTTGTTTCTTCAGCGCTGGTCAGTGACAGGTCATTGAAGAGCATCTGGGCCATCGTCGTGGTGATGTTCGGGGTCGTGCTGTTTGACTTCGCTGCTGATTTCATTGACGGCCCTATCAAGGCCTACCTGTTTGATGTGTGCTCACATTCAGACAAGGAGAGAGGTCTGCACTACCATGCTCTGTTCACAGGTATCCCACATCTTCACACACGCAGTTTCTTGTCTTAGTGTGTCCCTCACAGCTTCCTTTGGGGATTTTCACTTGATCTATTCTGTTTCCGAGGAAGTATTTTTGCAACATTCGCTTTTTCTAGTTTGTTCTGTGAGATGTTCTTGGGTTATTTTAGCCTCCTGAATTACTCATGCAGCTCTGGTGGCTATTGGGCTATGTGAGCATTTGTGGTAGTGATTCAGGAGAACTTGCTTTTGACTTCTGCTGAGAATGGGCAGAGCTGCAGTGACTAATGACAATTTTGTTTAACAAATGGAGCTAAAATGTAAAAACAGAAATGGAATGTCAAGCTGTGCCTGAGCTTTTTAGCTGATTTCGTGGGCAGCAACAAATGGCACAAGTCATTAAATGGGCATTTAATAAATCGCAGTTTTTGCTAAATGACAATATCAACACTCTTTCTGCCCATTAAATGTTATCAAAAAAAATCTTCAAGGTTGATCCAAGAGGTTGTTGCTACTCTGACTGGAGGGAAATTAAATGATCCAAACGTTTTGCTTAAATAAAGTGGGGAATGTCACGCGTGTCGCTCATATTTTAGATCTTGACAATGGAGCATCAGAAGCCACTTCCTCTATTCAGTGTCCATAAATCTTATTCTGCTTACTCCTCTCTCAGACTATCTCTTCCTTTGAGAGTGTTTTCGGTGCAGATTAAAGTCTTAAAGTCTTCTTTTTGTTTGCATACTTTGTGAAAACGAGCCACGACTTCTTGTTGTTGTCCTCCACACAGTCACACAGACCCATGTTTTGGTTGGATTCTTTGTGAATCACTATCTGCACAGTTCTCTCAAGTTGTGAGCATGACGGGCTCGAATGAATAGTTTCCTGCTTTCTGCTGTCAGTTGGAGAAAAGTGCGCCTCATTTCAGGTAAACACAGCCACACACTCGCTGCAAAGGTTCTTGGAAACATTCTGAACCACATGAGGTAACAGGGAAGCAGGTTTAAGTGGATTTCCTGCAAATTTCCACTTATTTCCAGATGTCTTGCGTTTTCTCTAAAGACTTGCAGTCCCATTAAGTGTAGAACCTGAGGTGACTTGAGCTGCTGTTGCATTCACCCTTTTCGTATCCTGGATGCTTTCACTTTTCACCTTATGCGACTTGGGTACACATTTGGGAAAATGAGGTTGTACATGTTTATTCGGGGAAATACGTCTGTGATTTGGCTATCTTAGACCTTTAAAGTATAAACTCAAATTTTAAGAAAATTACTCCGAGACATTTTTCTTCAATTTCTGACAGTAGGATGGGGGCCAGTGACATTTAATTTAGCCTCATTTCATTACACTGTGCAGCAAGTTTAGGGGCACATTTCCAGCTGAAATTAAACTCATAACCTTTGCTTTAAATGTGGTAAATATTATAGTGACGATTTGGTAAAGTGTCGAAACCCCAGTGGGGTTTGAAATTAGTAGTCTGGAAGACGAGAAAAAAGTATTATAGATTACTTTTATGTCAGTCATTTGCAAAAGTGTGAACATCCTGGAGTTTTCTTTACTTTTAAAATGCGAGACAATTCCAACATTAAATGTGAGTTCAAAGGATTTTACATCATGGGCGAAAAGAAAATTTGGAAATATGAGCTGAAAAGAAACGGGGAAACAATTATACAAATCTGAAGAGTACTGTTTGGAAAATATATTTTGCCACACAAAAATTTGATAATAACCTTTCACCACTGGTATAGTTGGTAGTTTGCATGTCTAGGAGACTTGTTTCCATTCATTATTGCAAAATAGTTCAAGCTCAGTGAGATTGAAAAGAAAACATCAGTCTTGCCACAAATTTGTTGGTGGATTTCGGTCTCGGCTTTGACTAGACCATTCTGTCAATGTAGCTCTGGTTGATTGTGCTGCCAGAAGGGGAACTCCACCCCAGCCACAGCACTTTAGGTTTTTTCTTGCAGTTTGTCCTGTGTTTAGTTTGAACTAAATAATAAAATAATCTTTATGCTACCACCATGTTGTAAAAAACAGTAAGCTATATTCTGATCCAAACTCAGTCACATTTTTGCTCAGTTTTCTGAACAGCAAATCACTTTGGTTGAAATAAGACAAGTATGCAGCAGGGATTAAAGACCCTGGAAATGGCATGATTCATCCTCAAAATACGTCCTGGAGACAGAACCCATTTTGCCATTTCACATAAATCTGTGAAGCACCACAACATCAAAAATACTTCCCGAGTGAGACCTCCAAAAACCTGTGTAAATGTAAAACAAGATCAAGCAAATACCAGAGGGGTAGCCATGGGGTGAGATGATGTGTTTGGTATGAGCATCAGCGGCGCAATCAGCTGCCAGCAAGCACCGGCTGGCATTGAGCATGCGAGTCTGGCGGTAATCCGGCCCTGAGCTCATCATGTGCTGCAGTCATGGGTCTGTGCTGAGAGAAACACAGGCCAGGCACATGACTCTCGAGACCCCACCATGCCACTGCTGGAATGTGAGGCTTTAGGAAGAAAGGGCAAAAATTTTGAGCTTCTCTGTTTTGTTTTGGTTTCTTTCTTTCTTTCTTCCTTCTTTTTTTTTTTTTTTCTTATCCCATCCTTGCTTTTATTAGGGCGGCGCTCCTGTGCTGGAGCAGGCAGCCAGTTTTTAATAACATTTGTAGATGGAGTCCTAGCAACAACGGCAATCAAAACAGACAGTTTGGGTGTCGACAAATCTCCATCACATAACAGAAGGTAAGCAGGTATGAATGCATGAATATGATGCTATTCTAATTTTGCAAATTGATTGATCACTGATACATTAGGGTAAAACAAACTTTAAGAAATTTGGAAATTACTGCAAATCTGGAATAAAGCTACCTGACAGTGATCGTTTTTACCCAGTTCGGTCACTATTACTGGTCACAAAAGGTGAGTTACGTAGGAAGTAATATACCCACTCTTAAAAATACAAAGACAACCATTGAATATAGCTGAAAAACATCAGAGGAAAAAGGATCCTGTCAGAGGAGTAGAACAGATTAGCTAAATACACACAGAGGAAGGGGATGTAATTGGAAACAGGTGCGTCTAATTAGACATGAGTGGAAGCTTAGACAACTGAAGTGGGTCACATCAAGGCCCAAGAAACACATACTTCTTTCTCTGTTTATATTCAGCACAATATCAAAAAGATGTGCACAGCAATACAGATCTCGTTAACATGCTCAAATCCCTCAGATGGAACAGCTAATAAAAACATTATCTTTTCAGTGAGATTGTGATATTTGAGGATTTGATTGCTGGTGTTGCTTTGAAATATTTGTATTTTATTGCCTGGTGAGGCCTCACATGCTGCTGATGAACAGCAGCATTTATTGCCATGGACAAAAGTTTAAGAATGACAAAGATGTTATTTTTCCCAAACTTTAACGCCTCTAGGTTGGTAGATGTTTTGTGAGATCTGTAGCAAAACGAAGTCCTAATGGACAGTTTTTAACATCTTAAAACCTTTTTATTAAAAAACATATCCTGTTCATGTAAAGTGTAGGCGTATTCTCTAAACTTCTTCTGGGCCCACGATTAAATAGTTGACTGATGCTGATGCTGACCCGTTCTTTCTATATTCCACTGAAGTATATTGCTATGTTTCAATGTTTTGTATTTTATTCATTGGATTTTTAAGGGTTGATCACAGAACAAAGTGCACTGGCCACAGACCAATTATTTCAATGTTTTGATCGCTTTTGCTAGTCACTGCATTATAAATTATGTTGAGTTAAATGAACCAAAAGAGGACTGAATCCCCGTATGACAGCCTCATCTCTCAGACTGTATATTTTGAGGGAGCACTCAGGATATGAGAGGAGCTTTGAATTGGGAAAAAAAATATAATGGATATTACTTGACTGAAGATTCCCTGCAAAAAAAAAAAAAAAAAAAAAAAAAAAAAAAATCCTTCAGAATGTTATTATGTCTATTCTTTTTTTCTGAGGTTGCCTTTAGATGTTTTTTTCTTTTTTACGGATATATGTGAGTCGTTTGATCACGTTTTCAATCAGTCTTGCTGCAACCATATTTTATTGCTTTTCCACTTCTACGTAATTGCTTTTTGACACGTATAGAATTTCTTCTGGGCTCAATGAAATATTTCCTCTTTTCTACGTATGCGACTCTTTCTGACTTTTCCAGCATCCTCAAAGGCCCCAATATTCTCTGCAGTGGAGTGCATCAGGGGACACAAAGCTCCCCGCTTCTGCTGAAAGGAACAAAGCTTATGTCAATGATCCAGAACATAAACAGAGATCATGAAGTTGAGAGGATTTCAATCATCCAGTCAAGCAGAAGAAACCAAAGCTAATACTAAACCTGCCTGTTTCTTAAATGTAGAGAAATGGCCTCATTTCATTTGGACTGGCTGGAGAAGACTGCACTTCAAAGTGTTTCAAACCAGTCATTTGAATCAGACAGCCAATCAGAACACATTTGTTACATAATTCACTCTGCGCATAGTGCAGGTATGTGAAGTGTTTTCCTCTATACTTAAGTAAACATTACATAAATGTTCCTTCAGTCAGGCAGCATACATTAAAAAAACAACAAAGGTGTTGACTTCAGAGCTCAGCGCTAATTATACGGCTACAGAAGCTTCCTGTTTAATTCTTGTTACCATAAAAAGTCAGCTGCTTTGTTCTGAAATGCTAGTTAAGCTCACTGTCTCAGACCTTTTTGTTACTTCTCGGTCTGTGAGTTAATAAAGAAAGCGTTATAGTCGGGACTGATGTGACATTAAGAAATTGCATGACAGGTGTCAGGGGTATTTTCAGCTCAGTCACTGCAGTCTTTAGTAATCAATGTTAACTGTGAAACAGCTAAAATGGATATAAATTCAGATTCCTGAGGGGTCTCATTTGCTGCCTGATTATTGACTTTGTGTCTCATTTGCATTCCAGCAGCTGCATTCAGACAGGAACCAGAATGCCTGTGTTTTCTGATCCAGAACAATCGCCACAATGCAGCAAGTGTTCACACATGGAACGGCCGAACACAAAGTATTCACCCCTCATTTTGAACCTACATCCATGTAACAAGCCATGATGTGCAGTTTATCTATTGCTGCTGTTAATTAGTTTCCAAAATTATTACAAATGTTAAAATAGGGTAAAATCTGACATTATTTCTTCCCATCTATAAATCATTTGAATATTCTTTTTTCCACCCTGTGTACCATTTTTTTTTTTTTTTTTTTTTTTTTTGGTTCTGCGTTGAAAGACATAAACAAGTTGTGCTGGTTTCATTTGCCTTTCAAGAACTTACAGCTTTGAATGTTTCTCATCATAGCATTAATGAAGTTTCTTCTGATCTGTCGAAGCTTATACCCTGAAGCAAGCAGAAGTCAAGAGAGATAATTATACAAAGTTGCGGGGGAAAAAAACTGAGAAATTTTTATAAGTACAGTCTTTATACTATTTTTTTTTTTTACCAATAAAAATGAGTCACCTGCCACACAAGGCATTTGTAACTACCATAGGTGTGAAAATATGAAATATAATATCTATGCAAAAGGTGTTTCTTTTTTTGTTTTCTTTTTTTTTTTTTTGCTTCCTCACAAAGTTTGACTGTGGAACATGAGGATCAGAACTACACAGTAAGTAGGTTGTGATATGATCAACTGTCTCCATAATTTATGAGAACACTTCATTATAGAAAAAAGTGATTTAATGGTAAGAACGTTAGAAGGGATGAAGTGGCAACATTTGGTTATAAAATACGGATGCAGATTACTGAATGTGTGGACGGATCTGCATACCAATTGCTCACATCCAAACATAGTTTTGGGTTGGAAAGACTTTGAAAAACATTTTCCAAAGTGGACAGTGTGTGGGACAAAAATATAGTTTTTTTATTTTTAAGAACAATGAACTTTTATCCACTTAATGTCATTTGTTTTGAGCGAAAAACTGCAACAGCAGTGCAACTTTTGCGTTTTTAAATCTGTCTCCCTAATTACAGCATCTCTAAAGCCTTCATTCAAACTCTGGCAATGAAAAGGTAAATGGTAGCAATGGAAAAGTTTCCCGCTGTGGCTTTCCTATTCTTCTATCCTGGTATTTGCTTTACATATGGTTGTGTGTGAGTATGTGTGTGTTTTTTTTTTTATTATTTCTGACGTCATTATCCTTGACCTTGTCGCCTCCTACTGGCACAACGTTGGGTACCATAATGCTTTTGACCTGAATCATAAAAACCATATAGTTGCATTGCTTTGCAGTGCAGATGCTAGTTTAAAAGAAGTCCCGTAGATTAGGCACTATAGCTGGTAAGGAATTTAAAGCCTTTTCGTACTCCAAAGCATCCTTATCAGTACTAACAGCAGTAAACCTGCTAAACAGACCTGAGTTTATGAGTCAGATTTGTTTGCTAGTCTGACAGCTGCTTACAAATTTGTGGATGAAAGGACGTGGTATCCCAACTGGGATTCAGAAAATCAAACGCGCTTCTGATGGAATGCTCACAAAAAATATGTGAATTTATTTATTAACACAGCTTCAGGTGAAGGCTGCACAGGATAAATCATGAAGATGCATTCCTTTGATGAGTGGTCTGTATGTTGTCAAAGTGAATCAACACATATTCCTGGAAGTCATCACTTGTTTGTTTGTGTTATCCAGGTTATGATAGAGCTATCAAAGGAATCTGAACTGATTTAATGAGCCATTCACAGTTTCTCTTTACGTAGACCTACATGGCCTGATCTTCGAGACGATAACTATGTTCCGGGCAGGATGAACAAATATGGTCCTGCAGATCAGGACGCTCCCGATCTGTGCTGCGTCTGGGCTGAAAAAACTGGGACTCGGGATGCTGCTGACTATCGACAACAAGAAATGGACAGATACAAACGCTATACACATACAGTAATTATAAAGGGCTGTTAACATTTGAAACTTAGCCCGCAGCAATGTGGAGTATAAAGCTAACCTTCTAATAAAATATTAGTAAAAGCAAGGAACTTCAAAAGTCAGACATAAAAGGTTTAGAATGAGGAATTGTTTTTGTGAAATGCTTGCGATAACACCAACTTAAAGGCATCATGTTTTTCTTCTTACCTGATGAGGCACTCAGCATTATTTTTATGTCATAGTGAGGAGGAGACATATCTCTGGTTGATGCCACTAATACGAGTCTATCCTCACTAACATGAATGTAACTGGCTATCCATCTTGAGTCTGTGTTAGTGCTGTAGCACCTTGAAATGTTCTGTTGCCTCATTTCCCTGGCTCACATCAGAATCATCAACTTTTCTTATTTCTACCTCTGTGTTTTTCAGGGCTGGGCGGAGCTTGTGGCTACCTGGTGGGAGCGATGGACTGGGGCCACTCTGTTCTCGGTCGTCTTTTGGGCTCCGAGTACCAAGTCATCTACTTCTTCTCGGCACTCACCTGGGGCTTCTTCCTCACCGTGCACCTGTTTAGCATTCCAGAACAATCTCTGTGCAAGGGCCCCTCAGTGTCTGACTGCTCCTCTCCCAGTGCCCTCCGCTTACTGGGCTCCCATAGCAATGGTTACGGAGCACTCAGTAAGGAGCCCAGCTCTACTGCAGCCCCCACATCTGTTTCAGACGTCAGGCCAAGATCCTATTCAGCTTTGGGCGAAAGGCCGCGGTCCTTCTCAGCTCTGGGAGAAGCTAACGCAGTGACATCCAGTTCCAAGCAGCCAAACAAGGTCCGTGATCTGTGGGTTCCAGCTAAACCCATCATTATGAGTCCACTTTTAAAGCAGTTTGAATATACATTGGAGTTTGGGTTTTGTTGTTGTTGCCATGGCCAGATATCTTAGCTATCCTAAGAAAACTGCTGAATCATCTACAATGAGTCGTTTATGCACTAAGGTCATGACGAATGAGTTCTATTTTTTATACTCACACTGTTTGAGCTTTTCTGCTTTTCAGTTTAATATCAGCATGCACTCAAAGTTTCAGAAGTTTGGGCACAATTCGCAAGCTGTGATTTGAAACTTAGAAAGCAGACTAGCACTTTCAACTTTGTCTTCTTGAAAGAGTGTTTACATAATTTAAAGCTGGTTTCTTATTATTAATTTATATTTTTAAAATATGAAGACCAGACAAAAGTTGGGAAACTATCATTTTCCGAATCTCTTGTTCACTGTCTCTATCTGAAACCCGCAGTATTCTGTATATGATGAAACATTTTTTATGTGACACACAGAATGAGTCAGCCATTTATTCACATTAAAACTGTCTGTTATTTTTGCAGAATCACCTTCTGCTTGGTGGTATGTTAGGTCAGCATGAATATCTTGACTGGATCATTATTTTGATTTGAGAAAAAGAAGACGACTCCCAAATTTACATTACATTTTAAGAAGAAATCTACAATACCCATCTTTCCTGTCAGTAGTTTTAATGTTATTGATATTTAACTTGTTTTTACAACTGTATTTGATGCGAACTAGCACACTCCTCTCTGAACTTTCTGACCCAACACCCTCTACCCCTTGGTACATCGTAACTTGACCTTGATTCCGCTAAAAAGTCTTTTCCTCTCTGAGTGCTTTCTTAGCTGTCAAATCTTTGAAATCTTACCAGAACGACAATTAGTCAAATGTGACTCCAAGTCTTCGAAGAGGTCAGAACTGATCTCGGATCTTTGCTTCCACAGGAGCAGAAGAAGATGACATTCAGGTCCCTGATGAAAGCTATAATCCACATGCCAAACCACTACCGCTGCCTGTGCATCAGCCACCTGCTGGGATGGGCGGCTTTTCTCTGCAACATGCTCTTCTTTACTGATTTCATGGGGCAGGTAAAGATTAGTTTGGTTTTGCATTTGTGCTTTCCTTCCTGGAATTTGATAAATAATAGCAATTTTGGAGAAGTAAAAATCTAAACTCTTTTAATTTATACATATATTTTTTATAAAATAATGGCTACAAAGGGGAAGAAATTGTGGTGAAATGGCAATTGTTGCAGCCATGCATAATCCAGACTTTCTCTGTGAAAGTTGATGGAAACTGATGGGTTTAAAAATGAACTTAGAGAATCCACAAAAGTTTGTGAAGCTTTCTAGAAGGAAACCATATTTTCTTGGATCGAGTGAACAATAGAGAGAAAGATGCTCAACAGGGAACATGTAGACTAAATATGATTGAATAAGAAATATTAGAATCATGTTTGGAAATCTCACAATTAAAGAAAAGATCCACATTTTCAAAGGATTAATCACAGAAACTGATGTTTAAATAACGCAAGCTGTCCTGGTGTGTCATATAAGATCATCATTTTTTTTTTCTGTTTTGTTTTGTTTATTTTAATTTATTAATAAAACATTTCAACAACAGCAGATCATAAATTTTTTTTTTACATCTTTTGTTGATGTGTAAATATTATGAAAATGATATTGATGAAATATTTTGCTGTTTTTATGTTTGTCAGAGAATGCAAACCAATCCTTTTGCCACCATCTGCCTCCTCACAGAAATACATATTAATGAGCAGAAATAGATCAAAATGTTTCAACGTTGTGTTCTTTTTCTCCTCATAAATTGGTTGCTCTCACTTTGCCACCTTGTCTTCAAATAACGCTGATTATTTGCAGCTTATTTTAATTAGCATGATGATTGCACAGTGGTAAAGTGTGAGGGCCATCAGCATATTAAGAGAAAGCCGTAAGGGCAAGTCTAAATAATAGTAATAATAAAAGGTTAGAATTTAATTTTAATACCATTTGTATAATTAAATAAATCCACCAATAAGATGTCATTATCCTTGAACAATGTATCGCCAGTTACTCTAATGTTCATATGCAAGCTGTGCAAGTGAATCAGTGTACCCGAAGGAAACAATCACAGAACACTGAGTGGTCAAAGATGAAATATTTTAATGTCCGTTTTAGTATGACTGATAACAACACAACAGTGTAGCTTTTAAATCTTTTTCTCTTTCAGTGTTGGAAGTTTATCAGAATGAGTTACCCACACATCAGTACATTTATAAATGACTAGAAGTCCTAAGACATTGGGTGGTAAATTACAAACAGCAAGACCAAGAGCTCAAAAACAGCCACAGGGCCAGTAAGATGAGTTGTGCTCAAACATGTAATTTGCTTTTGTTTTTCTGAATACATAACCATTATTTGGAGCTCTATTTGTAATTTTGTGTGCTAAATCACACGTACCTTTCAGCTTGTGTTCACACTGGAAGAATACTGAAAATGCAGAAAGCAGTTTGGGAGTGAAGCTGTCAGTCTGAATATAATAGTCTGTCACTGTGGAGTCTCTGATGACCGCAGCTGTTGCAGGGAAAGGTTTGGAAAAGTACCAGGAGAAAAATGAGAGAGATTTTGGCTGATATCATTGACTCAATCACCCAACAATCAATCTAATCTAGAGCCTGTTTGCTAATTACGTTGCCATATCTATGTACATTTCACCACGTCCTTCCTCCATGCCAAAGGGGTTTAATGTTCCACATTTTCTCCATCATGTTTTTTTACGTTTTCATTTGCCGGTTCTATTTATGTTCTCACTCCCACCTCATCGCATATGGATACACGATGAAGGCCCCTGGCCTCATTCTTCACTGTGATAGACTGATGCAGAATTTCATTAACATCTTAATTAGACTATAAAAGATCTCCATGAAATGTTTTTACCAAGCTGATGTTCCGGCCGCGGGATTTGCCACGAGGTAACCTAGCAAAAGGAATGAAAGCTTATTACGGAGAATAATGTCTTACTTTGGTTGTTTTGCAACCAAAAAAAAAAAAAAAGTCTTTTCAGGCAAGGAACATTAACAATACACAGCTTTATTTAAAAAGCCAAACTTCTGTAATAAATGCCAACAATCTATTACAGAATAGATTATGTAATCTATTCCTGCTTGAAAATATCTGCATTTTCAAGCAGAACCTTTTTTTTTTTTTTAGAGAGAGAGAGAGGGCACCCCACCAAAGAGTGGCGCTCTTTGTGTTAAAAAGCGAACTCTTTCTTTGTGTTAAAGGAAGAGTTCAAGTTTTCTGAAGTGAGGGTCTATCTGAAGGTTAAGTACTTATCTCTCCTGTCTGAGGAGCAAAGTTGCTTGTCTGAAAGCAGTAAAGATTGAAGTGGGCTTGGAGGAACTCCAAATCAAAAACCGTCACAGCGGACTATGAGGCTCGATGAATATTTGAACTGTTCATGTTTGTAAGTGGTTATTTGCACAGGAAGTGGAAATAGCTGATAACCTTCCACCAGTTGTCTTCCTCTGTGAAACTCATACTGAGAACATATGTAAAGGATTTCCAGCAAGCTACAGACAGAAAGGTATTTGAGGGTAAGTATCAATTACAGTAATTGCACATTCAGTCGGACACAACATTGTTCATTAGTAGATGGACTCCTGAAATGGAAGATGCTGTAGCAGACGGTTATGAAGCCAAAGATTGGGATGTGCTGTGAATCCAGATGATGAGGATGATGACTCAGTATCTTACATATTCTCTCCACTTCCTTCTAGATGTGGTGAAACTGTATGCCGCTATCCACATTGATCTCTTTATGAACCATCAAGATCTATACTTTTTAAGTTGTTTTATTCTCACACAAGAGATTTTGATTGTATAAAGATGATTACAAACTGAATCTCCCGAGTGTAAGAATAATTTTTTGATATATTTTGTGTATATCACGTAAAGAAAGTGGTTCCTTTTGAGTAAGAGGGATGCTTCCGTCAGACTGTAAAATGCCTTACGATTGAGAAATAATTCTAGATTTTATCAATTTTTTTGTGTAAAGCGAGTCTGGATTGGGATGTGCTGTGAATCCAGATGATCCACAGAAGAGAGTTGTTCAGTGTTCAGAACAAGGTTTTGTATCTGAATTTCTGGCCATCTGGTGTTGGTTCAAGTCAATCAAGCTGAAAATTCAACCGATTCCAATCATCAGTTCACATCACATACTGCAGATTCATGGCTTTTATTACAGAAGTTGGGCATTTTGAATAAAGCTGTGTGTTGTTAACATCCCTTCCCTGAAAAGACTTTTTAACACTCTCATTCCTGATCACACTACTCTGCTCTCCCTTTTTTGCAGATTGTTTACAAAGGAAATCCTTATGCAGAACACAACTCCACAGCGTACGCCACATATGAGAGAGGTGTAGAAGTTGGCTGCTGGGGATTGTGTATTAATGCTGTGTCTTCTGCGCTCTACTCGTGTAAGTGGATGTGCAAGGTGTCTCTGTGGCAAAGTTTGTTTCCCATTTGCCACTATCACGATAGAAATCACCATCTATTAACGTCCAGGCGCATCGGGGGTCAGACGAGGTCACGCACTGAATCAGATAGCAGTGGGAAATCACAGTTTCCAGGTAGCTGCTTCTCATTAGCAGGCTCTGCACCGATCACCTCTGAGGCAACCTGGGCCATGTGTACTTGAAACAAAAAGTACATCTGAGGAAGGAAAGACCCTTGTGTAAAATAACATCTCCGAAAGCAGAGGGAGATAATGTCCTTGATCCAAAGGCAAATTACCATATCATGCAGCTATAAAAAAAATACATTGTTTTGCAGCATTCCTACAGCAAATAGAGAGAGGTACCTGCATAAATGTCATTATGTGGACTATAAAAGTCAAAGTAGTAATAACATAATCCACTAATTCCCTGGAAACAACACACCTCACATGCCTTTGCTGTTTTCTAATTACTTGTAGCCATTTGTGACGTATTTGGTTGTGTTTTTGGGGGTTTTTTTCAGACGTGCAGCGCTTCCTGCTTCCATACATCGGCCTCAAAGGATTATACTTCATGGGCTACTTTGTGTTCGGCATGGGAACCAGCCTAATTGGCCTCTTCCCGGATGTCATTGCCACACTCATCCTCTGCAGCGTGTTTGGCGTCATGTCCAGCACGCTCTACACAATCCCATTCAACTTAATTGCAGAGTATCAGCGTGAGGAGGAGGTATGTGGCTGTCTTACAGAGCCGAGATGCTTTTAATTAGAAGACAAAATATTCTATGCCTAAATCCGAGATTCTGTTATATAATTCAAAAAGTCTGCAGCAAGTCTGTCTGTGTTTATCCCCTTTTAGTTTCCACCAATCGTGAGCTTGTCAGTTCTATTCATAAGTGGCATTAGAAATGAACAGTCTTTAAAAAAAAGAAAAACATCCAATCAACAACTGGGTTTGAAAATGAGTCTGTGTTTCAAAAACCTTCATATGAAACACTGGTCACTTTGTTTTCTTTATGTAACATGGTTTACTGTGCTGTCCTTGATGAAATACACTTGAATTAAGTTGAGTTGAGTTACATTGAATTGCTCAATACCGCACATCCCACGTCTTTAGTATTTCAGCAATTAGTTGTCTTTTTTTGTCCAGTTCGATGTGTTTAGAGACATAAAAAAAAATCAACCACACATCAGTTGCTATATTCTTGTGAACCAATCTCGCTACACTAGTCCACACAAATCTAAAATTACTTTTAAAACAAGCCATTTATCAGGAACATTTATAAATATTTATAAATGAAGGCTGGAGTGCATTTGAATTTCAACTAGATCATGATTTATAGATTTATGAGGTTGTTGTATTACACAAGTAAGCACATAATTATGAATAATATACAGACTAAGTAATGTTAGTTTCATTTTTTTTTTTAAAACCCAACAAAATCTAAATAGTTAATGCAGCAAAGAAAACAGATCTGTTTTCCATTTGGTTAAAAGTCACTTTGAATGAAAACTATTGCTCATACAGAGTCATAGTTTTATTAATGTGGGGTCTAAAAACAGGTTTTTCTTTTGTTTTTGATTTTTAAAACTAGTGTTTTTGCGAATCATTAGATATTTGCATTTGGTGTGTTTTTTTTAATTTTGTTTTGAGTGGTGTGCCGCATAAGAATGTGAAGAATTATAGCAATAATGAAAAAACAACATTGATTTAATAGTATTAGTTAGTATCATGAGAATTCCTGCATAATTTTTTATTGCAGTATAATTTTTTTTAATTAAAGCCTTAGTTAGGATATTAGAAAAGGTCTCTCTATGCCTCCATCAGTCCTGTTTTTGGCAAGTCCATGAGTATAGATGTAAATGATTAATACCAGTTCAAAGATATGTGAAAGTGTCTCAAAGGCTTTGGCATTAGGATTATATTTTAATATTTAAATCATGTGACCCAGATGGTTTCCTTCATGTGCGCCAATGATTATTGCACAAAGCTGAAGCCAGCTCTTCACTTTCAACTCATGAAAGTGAAGAGCTGCATCATTGTATGTTAAGATCAAATAATTTTGCTTATTTGAGCAAGGTATTGAAATCTAAAAACAAACGTTTGAGTTGAGAAGGAGCTCAAAATATGGGTCTATTTGAGCTGCTGCCCTTATCATGTCCAGGGCTAAAGTTGCTCACTGGTCAATCTTTTTTGTCACACACATTTCTTGTTTCAGACAAAGTCGGACGATGCTATTTTGCCAGGACTCTTTCTTCCCACTAATCGTCAGTATTACTACTTGCTGTTCTTCCAGGAACAACCAAAGATACAAGGCGGCAATGAAAGCCCTCGAGGCACCGGCATGGACTGCGCGGCACTTACCTGTATGGTCCAGCTGGCTCAGATCATTGTGGGCGCGGGGCTCGGAGGTCTGGTCATCGCGGCTGGAAGTGTAATTGTGGTTGTCCTGTCAGCCTCCGCTATGTCTTTGATAGGGTGCATTTTCATTGCTCTCTTTATCAGATATGTGGAATAATACTGCTATAAAATACATTTAATGGAGCTGTGTTAATAAATAAATAAATCCTCTGTGTTATATTGTTAGATGGTCTTCTGAAACGGTGTGCTCACTTGTTTTACATTTCCTGTTTGCTGTGCAGACAAAGGTGTAACTACTCTCGACGCAGGGAGTCCACACTTCTTATTCATGTTTAATTTCTCTTTAATTTAATATCGACTTTCTGACATTAGTCGAAACCATGAAACACATTGGAAACAAAAAGATAAATGTGCTGCTTTAAGTTCATGTCTCAAACGGGAAATATAACCAAAATATCTTCATTGTTACAAATTAGTGCAGTGGAATGGTATTTATGTACATTAAAGCAAATTTTACCACATTGTCTTGGTAGTCCAGCAGCAGAGTAAATCACAAGACTATGAACCTTCTAAGATTATTTCCAGCATTACCACTTATCCTTCCTTGTCCCAGTCACGTGACCTACATCACAAACCTCTATTTGTTAAAGAAATAAAGGTTTCTTCTTTAGCAGGACTGTTAGAAAATAATGTCAAGTCACAAAGCATCTTAGATTTATGAACAAAAATGTGCAGCACCGGTGCACAAAGGAAAAGCTCAGGTTACAAAACATGCAAACTGTGTAAATGCTGACTTCCTGTGTTTCCATGGAAATATGTAAACATTTAGCCTCGCAGCCTATATAAGGACAGCATAAGAATGCTAGTGAAATGGCTGAATGATAATATATCTAATGTCAGTCTACCCTATGATGTCTGTGCTGGTGAAGTTTTACTCGCCTCAACATGCTGGATTCTTGAAACTAAGTTAAACTGAGATCCTGACCTACTTCCTGATGAGAATAATCTGCCTCAGGCGTGTTTTTCATAGAGTGCATTTTTCTTGTTTTCTTTATTAAATAATATGGAATGATATTTGTTTAAAATAAACACAATGGTGCTGCTTTAATAAATAAATAAAGCTTCTGTGTTATGTTGTTAAAATGTAAGAGGTCTAGTAGTACCAATGGAGGACTTGGAAAAAAAAGATGCAGAGTTATCACAGAAAAAAGTATGTTTTGCATCCTAGTAATGCAGAATACTTCTGACTGTACGCCTTAAATCCTAATTAGCTCACTGTCTAACAAGGGTACTCTGGCCTACAATCTTCTGCAGTACAATTTCTGATTATTTTTGTATGTGAATGTGTGTGCATGGTTCTTTGTCCTGTTTGTCTCTATGTTGCCCTGCGACAGACTGGCGACCTGCCCAGGGTGTACCTGGAGAATATATATATATATATATATATATATATATATAAAGAGCGTTATCTCCCCTAATTGTCTGCCTTCACTAGTCTCCAGGTGGATTTGAGGCTGCAGTCAGAGGCTTTGATGTTCACTTCTAAAGTTATGGTTGCAGACAAATTAATTTGTCCTTTACTCTAACCAATGTTGAGAGGTAAAGAATGGAGAGTAAACCTTCTCTTGTTTAAAGTCAACCATGTTTGTTCCTTCCATTGATTAAAGACTATCTGATCCTCAGCAGTGGGTTCACTGCTCTGCTTTGCCACTTAAACACCTACTTTTTCTCTGTAGGATCAATAACTGTTGTGCTGTCAGCAAATTTCGTAACATGGTTATAATTAAATCCCACAGTGGAGACATTTTACAGCAGAGTGAGCCCTAACAGGGTTAAGATGAACGCCCTCAAGGCTACGATTGTCTGACTGAATGTGTTAGAAAGTTCAAGTGCAGTTGCAGGTTGGAGGTGATTTCCAGAAAGACTTAAATACATCGACATTTGAAGAAAATAGTAGTTAAGAGAACAGTTTCAATCAAGCTTTTTGTTTTGTTAGCAAAATGTTTAAATCTTCTGTAAATGGTACTATCAACGGATATAAAGTGATTGAAAGATAATTCTAATCATTTTCTCTAATTAATATGAGTTATAACATTGAATTTTTATTTGTGAACAATGAAGTATTTTTGAATTTGAGTCGAATTATGAGTTTGTGTAGGAATTTAAGCCTGGGGATGAATAGTGCAGGTTTGGTTTATTAAATCACAGTAATGCAGGGTTAGATGTGTCCTTGATGTCATGGGTGTCATTAGAAAATGTCCGTTCCAGATTTTAATAAAACCTCCATGTGTTGCCAGATTATTTGGTTGCAGGTACAGTGACCTACCTGTGATTTACCCCATTCCTTCACTTGAGCATTCTCCTGGTTTTCTGGAAGTTGTGGTCCACAACTTTCCTAGGAAAGTAAAACGCTTACTTTATGATTCTGCTGATCTACTCAACTCATCCACTTGACTCCCCTTAGCGGCACCTAGAAATGAAACAACCTTGGCAGGAAACGCAGATTTCACATTCACTGCCAATTTTCTTTCCACCAACTTGTTCAGCCGCTCTGGATCAGTAGCCCCTTTAAGAAATGAAAACCTTATTTATGTTTTATAATCCACCACTTCCTAGCAAATGTAACTTTTGATTTTAGTCGTGGTACGCTCCTGTGTATTGGGGCACCTTGCGTATTTTACTCTTTTTTCCATCTCAGATTTACAAAATGCTGTTGTGAATCATGGAGTAGTTTTAACATTTTTCCGCTGAGTTAGAGGCAGGTACTTTCATGCCTGTGCTGCAGGCAGAGGATGGAAGTGGAACGATTTGCATGGTAACAGATTACTCTGTCACAGTTGTAAGTTTTGAGCTAGATTTAAGTCATTTCAAAGCTTTGAGTCATCACACTCATTGGGCATGTCACAAATGTGTAATTTTGATGAACAACTGTGACTTTTTTGGTGCATAATCAAAGCCAGGGGTTCTATGAGTAATATTAGGGTTCTGTGGGGTTTGATTTTAGAGAAGTGTTTTCACATTCGTCCTCTGGAAGGACACATGCTGTCAGAGTCAGAAACCATTCAGATTCAAGGGTTGCTTAGACAATTAAAGGACAAGAGGGAACCTAAAAAGCAGTGATTTGTTCGAATTGCTTCAAACGGCCTGTTTGGACTTTGAGAGCGTTCATTCTCTGAACCACATGCTTGTCCTCCTTTCATCAGCTGCGGTCACTGTCGACAATTAAGAATACTCTCCAACTTCCACTTGCCTTGTGTGCGCGAACAAACTCATCTGTCTTGTTTGTGCCTCATAGTTTTCCAATGAACATTTCCCCATACCAAACCAACTCTTAAATTTGTGTGTGATGCAGCGGACACGACCCCCGTTGCTTTTCACTCTCCTTTTTTCTTCAACTAAGGAAATGGTCTCTCGGCTGCACCTCGGGAGATCAACACTGCTTGGTATGAGTCACCATCCGGACTCCTGTATCAGTCGCTGCCAGCTCAATAAGCCTGAATTTCCAGCTAACTGGTCTGGGTTGGCATCCTGATTCAGCTAACCTTATTTCCAACAAGGATGAGGTCCAGCTCTAAGAGGCTCAAACAAGCCAAAGCCAAGTATATTTGTGCAGAAAACCATCCTCTTGGAAGCTTTTGCAATTGCCATATGACTCGGCCACCATGTGTTTGGACTCGTAGTTAAACATGAAAATAACTGACCTGATATGACTTTTCAAATCACTGACATTTTTACAAAAGTCGTCAGCAACAAATAACATTTTACAGACCTTTTTTTGTGAAGCATTTAAGTGATTTTTATTTTTATGTGTGCATGTGTCCTGTGTGTCAGATGGTTTTCTGTTGCAGAGCGGCAATAAAAAAATAACTGCTGTTGTTGCTGCTTGTTTGAACGCGTATTTCATTGACCCTCCGGTTGGAGGCTGTGTTCTCAGAAGTGAGAGGCCACATTGATAACTCTCCCTGTGTTTGTCCAGGAAGATGTGTTCAGCGACATGTGGTCTTCATTATTAACAAATGAGCTGTAAAAGTGGAATCACATCAGCTTCTTATCTGAAAAGGGAAGAACATAATATGTCTGTGGCATGGTGGCTCGCTCATCAGCAGAGAAGGAGGAGGAGAAGTGGAAGAAATCCTCGAACTTACCCCAAAAGTAAGAAGTAAGTTCCTATATTAAATAATGTGCTCATGTTTTATACAATGTTAGCAGAATGTAATTAAGTGGAAGACTTGAGGTGAAAAACAAAACTCTTAATTTTGTGGATTATCTGCGCTCATTTTGGGAAGTTTTCTTTTCTTTGTCTTGCATTTGCAGTCAGTGTGGCGTTATCTCCATCTACATACATTTGGAACTGCAGTACATTTTCATTTTTTCTTGTTCCAGAGATTTAATGATTTGCTACTTTTAAATTGGTTGAAGAGAAGCAGAAAGTGGGTCACCTTGTTTTGGGGGCTGGCGATTCAGCCCTATAGAAATCCGTGTTATGGGATATTTTAATTAAAACAAAATTACTGTTATGTACTGCTATTTATGAACATGGCATTACCACCAGACTTTTGCACAGGTGGAAGCTTATATTGTCAAGCATTTCTAAAATATTTCAATATGCTTTTGTGAGGTCTTTCTTTAAGGTTTGATCTCATTTGTCCAAATCAGAGGTGCAAAAATCTTCTGGAAAGTATGATTGTTATAACTATCAGACAGAAAAGTATTATGTGAAAAAAATAAAAATTCAGAGGTAAAATGAACAAATTTGCAAAAGGCTACTATCACTTGAGGTAACACAGTGAAGTTAACCTTTTCTCTCCTTCACTCCCCTGCATTTTGTTTGTGGGTGTTGCAGTGAAGGGGTTAAATACAAATGCTTGCCGCTCTTTTCATTTTATTTGACACAACACAGTGCAGAACGTCTTTGTGTTGCTCTGTTAAATAAGTCCCCAATAAAATATGTTGCAGTTTGTGATTGTAATTTGATAAGATCTCAGAGGTAATTTTACCTGCAAATGAAATCCTCTTTCTGTGTTACAGTAATACGTACGTTAAAACCTGTATCCATTCAAGAGGCATAATTCAACCACCACATTCCAGCTTGCGACCCCTAAGCAATTACTTCAAGTTAGAATAGCTTGTGCAAAATTTTCTCTTCAACTTGTAGCTGCTTAAAATGAATGGTGTGTTTTATACGAGGTGCAGAGTAATTACTTGGCGTTTTATTTCCATTTTGTGCTTTGATTGTTTTGGCGTACAAACTACTCACAGCAGGAGTGGAACAAACTGGCAAAATGAGTTTCACTTTTAAATTTGAGCAACGTTGAGTCTGAGGGTTTCTGTTGAATATGAAATGTGTAATGGCCCATTACTGTCCCCTTCAGGAGAACATAAATGCATTCAAAGAATTGTGTGTGTTTCACTAACGTGGAAAACTGGCATCTGGAGCAAAGAATTTGTCAGTGGGGGATAGGCTGCCTGCAGTTTATTAAGAGACACTAGGTACTTTTTGACGAATGAACGAGAATAAACCAGAAGTACTTCTGGATTCAAAGTAGATTATTTCACATGAGCTGCACGTTACCTCATCATCATTCAAAAGCAACCATATGTTCAGAAAATAATATGGATGTTTTGTTTTTCAATACTTTTTCCTTTACCTGAAAAGCTGTGAAGCACTTTGGAATCCTCTGGACTTGATAAAGTGCCATGAAAGCCATTTACTGTACCATTTACCATGAAGTTTTTTGTCACATGCTTTTATTTTGGATAGGATAAATTATTGCAATGCTTTCTTTACAACTCAGCTGCAGCTGCTCCAAAATGCTGCCAGAGTGCTGCCTGAAATCAACAAAATGTATAATTTTACAAGTGCACCTCAAAAATTTACAACATCAAATTTCAAATTTCTATATTTCAGGAACTTAATTCAGTGACTTTACATAGATGAATTACACACGGACTGATACCTTAAAACCTTTACTTCAAATATTTACAACAATTTTACACTTAAAAGGTTATAAAAACACATTTAATTTCTCACAAGATTCGAATATTACATCCGACCAGTAAAAAAAAACATTTTTTTTTTGTTACAGAAACATTGACTAAATGAAACGTACGAGACCAATTTATTTTCCAAAAGGTACTTTTAGTCTGACAAACGAGCTTCAGAAAGGAATTCCTGTTTTAATTTACTGAGATGAACATATACACCAGATCTTAAATCACCGCATTGCCTCTTCATTTACTAAAGAATAGATTTGAAAGTCTTGGGAGTTTTCTTTCAGGCACTGAATGGTTCATGCTACCTTATTTTCCTGTAAAGAAGCACACATTACTGAATCTTTCAATGATGCTGTTCAGAGGAAATTGCCTTGCCTCTTTTTAAAGGCCATCCATGTTTTTTTTTTCTTCATCTTTAACTTCATACCAGTCCTCCACCATGGCTTCCTTCATCCTCAAATTGTAACATTCAGTTGATTTATTTTTACATGATAGTGTTCAATAATAAATGTCAATAAGAAAAGTGAAAGCAATTCTGCCACATGCTGATGATGCACTTTAATTTAAATTTTTTCTTTTTTACTTTTTTTATTTTCTGCAAAAAAAAAAAAACATGAAAAAAAAAATACATGGAAATTAAGAAACACACAGGGCTCACTCCACCTGCACAAAAAGAAAAGAAAAATTAAGTTTACATGTCACAGAGTTTGACAAGCAGTAGGAAGGGAAACCAGACATCTTTAAAGTCTTTTTTACTTTTTTAAATATCAAAACAGACAAACATTAAACAATAAAGCACATAATACCCTTATTGTAGGAGACATATGAAACGCTGTTCATTCCTCTTGTTCAAATATGAAACACAGAATGATAAAAGTTCCAGAGACTTTTGAAATGATATTTTGAGATATAGTCCTCTTTGTAAAAGCATTGATTTATTAACTGTGATGCTTGTGAGTATGTGTGTGCTCACAAGCATCACATGTTTCAGGACATGAACTTCCTCAAAGGTTCATGTTACTGCCCCCAACGGTTTGCACCCCCTGGGTGGTGAGCCATGTGGCCACTATCCAGAACTGACTCTGGCCTTTTTAGTGGTACATTTTGGCTGAGCAGTAACTACGTACATGTAACTTAAACTATCCCTGGCGTGGTCAGACTATGTGCTGTTTTGCGGCAGGTCACGCCGGTCATTGTAAATCACCGCCCCCGGAGGAAAGAACACCATGTCGGGCACCGGCGGCGCGTTGCCGGGCACCAGCGGGTGACCCTGCTCGTCCATCTCTGGCTTCGTGGTGGCCGTGATCGGTCTGATGGTGGTTACAGTCGGAGATGTCATGCGCCAGAAAAGGTTTTTGAGCGCTTTTCTGAACTCTCGTCGCATCAAACAGTACAGGATGGGGTTCAGGCAGCTGTTGGAGTGCGCCAGGCAGACCGACACGGGGAAGACGTACACCTGCATGGTGTAGTACTCATAAGTGAAGTGAACAGCGTTAAGTTTTATGAGGATGCCCCATGCTGTGAGCGCCTGGTTGGGCAGCCAGCAGAGGAAAAAGGATAAAACCACGATGGTGACCGATCTCGTCACCTTGGCGCGTCGTTTCGCGCTGGAGGTGTTAATGTTCTTGGAGGTGATGAAGCGCAAAAGCAGCAGGTAGCACGCGGAGATGACTCCCAGAGGCACCAGGAAGCCCACCAGCACTTTCTGGGAGTGATAGAGTCCGAGCCAAAATTGCGCCGACCCGTTAATCTCCGGGAATTTCACCAGGCACAGGTCCTCGTTGGATACCGTGGCGGTGGTGGAGTAAACCGCGTGCGGTAAGGCGGCGGAGACGGCGGCGAACCAGATGAAGACGGAGACGCACCGCGCCGAGCAGCAGTGCGTGCGCCGCCGCCTGCCTTTCAGCGCCGAGGCGAGGGAGCAATACCTCGCCACACTCATGGCCGTGAGGAAAAACACGCTGGCGTACATGTTCATTGCCGTCACGTAGGAAACTATCTTACACATGGTTTTGCCGAAGGGCCACGTGAAGTCCAGCGCGTTCTCCACGGCCCAGAAAGGCAGAGTCAGAACGAACTGGAAGTCAGTCACCGCCAAACTGGTTACGAACAGGTTGATGGAGGATTTCTTCCACACCTGTTTGGACTTCATCAGGTACAAGACCAGCAAGTTCCCGACCAGACCCAGCGCGCAAACCAGAGAGTAGATCACAGAGATTGTAATCCTGACGAAAGCGGCGCCGTCTCCGACCACGTCGGTTTTAGCGAAGTCCGACATGTGAAAGTCTGAGTGGGAGCAGTTTGAAGTGTTGGAAGCGCAGCTGAAGTTGGCGGAGGCAGCGTGAGCAGTCCCGACCGAGCCTTCATCACTGATGTCCGACAATTCCCCAGACATTTTTTAAAAAAATTATTATTATAATTATTTTTTATTCCCTAAAATCTTCAGCAAAGTCATTCTCTGATCCAACTTCGTGTCTTGGGAAACAATAAAGTCCTCGGCGTGAGCCTCCTGCTGGCTCCATGTCTCAACTCTAAAATGATGGAATTATAAACAAATAGATGAAAATAAACAAACAAGTAAATAAGAGCTTCTTGTCAGATTGTTGGGCTTGTTGGGAGGATCAGCTTGTGTTGCAGCTCTGATCCGACGCAGCGCTCCGGCGCAACTTGGTGCTGTCCTTGGTGCTGATTAGGAGCCACAAACTATTCAACCCCCACCTACATATCACCTCATGCTGACATGTCAGAGAATCGAAGGTTATCACGACAAGGCATGTTTCTGTCAATTTAGTAGCTACTGCTGAGATTTCACTGGCTTTTAAATAGAAACCTTCCCTCCACCTCCTCTCTGTTTCTCTCTCTGTCCCTCTCTCTCTCTTTCTCTGACATACACAGAGGTAAGAAGAGGCGGACAGAAGCACATGTCGTTATATAATGTAAGGAGAAGGTGCGCTTGATTGCAGAAACTTTTCTAATGTTTTTTTTTTTCTCGAGTGCCTAAATTGCTTGAAAGAAAAACAAATCTTACGTTTTAGTTAAAATGTTTGTGTTGTTCTTTGGATTTTAATGGGGAAACTCCTACAGCTCAGCAAAATGTCAGCAAAGGAGTCATGTACTCATACCTGATGTTCTGTTTCCTTGTTTTTGCGCCTCGGTGCATTGATTTTTTATTTTTTATTTTTTTATTTTTTTGCAGTACACGTGCTCTTTGATGTTGCTTGGAGAGGTGGAGGCCTCCACCCTCTTCCAAAGAAGAGAAGTTAACAATCAATACACAGTTTCAGCTGTGGCGCCAGTTTATTTTGGTCAAAAGGCTGTCAGGTCAATAGACATAAACCACATGGAGCCACTTGCTTTTGCAGGAAAGTACTGACACCTGAGAATTTAATGAAATTGTCATATTTGCATCAAAATATTGACATTGCTAAACATGTGCTGCTCTTACTTGAGTTCATTTTTTTGTTCACTCTGCCCACCTCTGCTCCTCACGCTCAGGTTTTGTTGGAGAACTCTCCGTAAATCTCCTTGCCTGTTCCTCTGCTTCTTTCTGTCAGGACCCCCCGCCCCCCACCAGTAATCCACCCCTACTTGCTGGCCTGTCCACCCTCCAGTGCTCCACCGCCTCTCACATCTCCTCCTGAAAGAAAGAACAAAGAAATCATTACACACAAGCACCACCTGTGGATATAAGCACCTCTACCCCCTTTGTACTCCAGGTTTCTCAAACAGTAACCCAACTGTGTCATCCATAATTCACATAATCTCTCAACCATATTCTACTTCTCATACTTGAAACATGCCTCCCCTACTCAGTGCTGTCCTGGATTTGCATAATTGTTGCCCGGATGATCATTTCAAATCACTCCAACATGACATTTGTTTGTCCAGTAAAGATGAATACTTGCAGTTTTAGATTACCATTAGTGGATTGGGCTTTTTTTTTTTTTTAACTTTGCATGTCCAGCATCAGTAGCATTGTTTAGTCCCATCTCTAGGATTTGTTGAAAAGCTCGGCGAGGTCAGCATGACTGATGCCAAGTCCTGTTTGTCTTCTGTCACAAAATAAAATAGCACACCATTTGGACACTGACAATTTATTTCTGTATTTATATTAAAGAAAGAAATTGATGAAAGATTTTTTTTATGCATCATACCGACAGATGGAGAGACTGAAATGTGATGTCTTAAAGCTGATGAAAACACGACTCTGCTCCAGAAAGTCTAATGAAGTGGGCGACTTTAGTGACATGAAAGGAACATCTGTGGCGATAAATGTGAGATGCATACACTACACACACTGGTGTCTGTAAGTCCAGCTTTCTGGAGTTTGTAGATAAACTTTGACAAAGTTTTCATTCATTAAACAAATCACAGTTTGGAACCAGTGGATGTTGAGCAGATGTGACTGCATATGCATGAGCAAAAGTTTCTAGTACTGAACTTTGATCTTTCGCCCAATCGTTACAGCAGTGTATTTTCTTTTTTTTTTTTTTTTTTTTTTTTTGTCCTGTTCTTCTTATTTGTCATTTAAAGTCATGTAAAAAAAACCTTTCTGTCCGTACTGTATTTTTCATATTTTTGCAGCAACGACATGTGTGATGGCTTGGTATAAACTACTTAACCATTTATTATACAATTTGAACCTTGTTAGAACATTACAGCCACAAACTTCTATGTATTTCAAAGGGATTTTATGTTGCAGGCCAACAAAAAACTGGCCTGTAACATAAAATGTAACATATATGACACACACACACGCACACACGCACACACATGTACGCCCAGGCACACACAAGAAACCAGGTTGCACTGGGCTTTATTTTGTCCACCACAATTTTCAGATGTCAGAAAGGGTAAAGGCCTTTTCTACTTCACAGTAATGCTTTGCTACTGCAACGTTCAGAAATCAATGAAGAAACAAAATTACCACATGTCAACAAGTTGAACATAATGTGAAGCCGGAGTACAATACGTGCTTGAGTGTGTAAAGAATAATGCTACTGCAAAACAGCAGCTTTTTTGTGCTTGCCTTTATCTTTTCTAAGAAGAATGAAAGTCAAGATTGGATGATTGAAGAAGTGTCTTCATTGATTGTTTTTCAATGTGCATTGAGTTTTTAAAAAGTTTTACCATCCTAGAGTGAAATTATCATTTTTTAAAGAACTTACTGAAGAATATTTTTGCCATGTAATCTGTGCATATAGCTTTCCTGACTCAGTCTTGCGCTTCGTTTTAATGCTGACTGATAGTAATGAATCTAAGGGTTTTAGGCTACATTTTCCTGACTCTCAGTTTATGAAACTGTCTGAAAACATAATTTGGTCTTCGCTTCTTTCACAATAAAAATGCACAGTGCACATCCATCAGCCAAAACACAATCGTCCTCATTTTTGTCTGAAATTTTGCTGTGGGACAAAGTTGCGGAGGCAGCCTGCCCTTAATCTTTCTCCTGCGCGGTCTCTGATAACCCAGGCTTAAGGCATTACAGTGTCTGCTAAAGTCAGTGGCACAGACTGATACAGCTCAGTGCTGCAACTCTTTAACACACTTCAGGGGATAATTTGGAAGTGAAAGTCCTCCACCTCAGAAAAGCACAGATGGTCTACATCTATGCAAGCTTTTTTTTTTTTCTACAAAGCAACCTTGAACTAAAAACTTTCTAAACATTTAAAGACAAGTTCCAAAAAGCCATAATTTCCATTAAGATGTTTATCAGTTTATCTCATGGATCTCTCTGGGGTATCATGGGGTTATGGTGTCTGACAGAAAGAAGATTTTGGGAGTGACTCTTCACTGTTCAACACTTTTTTCCACCTCCTTTCCTTCTTACCAAGCATCTCACCTCCATTGTCGTTTCTTTGACCCTGAACTAGACACCAAATGAATCGATGGGTCTGTCTGTCGTCAGCAAGACAGAAGATAGAAAAAAATTTGATTTGTTCAATTTTGTTTGAAAGCATCGAAAGAAAGCAATTTAAATGTTTATTTACTTCATCCTCAGATTTCACATCCTATTGAAATCACTTGCAGTGTCTGCAATTAGTATTCACATGTTTCTTTTTTGAAGATTGATCTAAAAAATGTTTCGTGCTTTTGTGCTAAGCACATTGAATTGTAACCTTTCTTTCCAATCACAAGTCTAAATCATTTGGGGTTTAAACCAAACCAGCTTTGCACAGCTTGAGACTTGCACTAGCTTGTGTTGCCACGTCTGTAACAATAAATATATTATGGTTGTAGTACGAAAAAATTGAAAAGTTTAAAAATGTATGAATATGTTACACGTATACAACTGGGCTGTATGTAACTTTTTATCAAGAAGAAAGCAAGCAAGAATCAGGCTCCTCATTTGCATCTGACGTGAAAGAAAAAAACCTTTTAATTCCTCTGGATGTTGTGCTTTCAGACATTTAATAAAGACATTCTAAAGACATTTAATAAGTTGCTGATTCAATGGAAGCTTTCAACAGAAAGACCGTGCTCTGATTTAACATCAACCATCTCTGTGCACCCACACGCGTCACCTTTTGTCTCTTTCTGGATATAATACATGCAAAATTATGACTCACCATAGGCTTTTCTCAGCTACTCCTTTACTTAGAAACCAATATGAGATGATATGATGTTGACAGTATCATAAAAACATGATGAGTTCCCACAAAGGATTGGCATGCTAGAATAATAGGATATAGATTATTTGACAGAAGCTTCCGAGAAGGCCAGACAATGAAGTAACACAGAGAAAATGCTAGACACAAACCTCATTGTAACTTTGCGCAGGTTTTTAAAACTTTAACCAAAATCTTTCTCTTCTGAACAAAATTAAGCGTTATCAGTGTCTCTGTCCTTAATTCATTTTCTAAGGTTAGGTTGTGCTCACAAAAACCCTTAGTAAATGCCAGATGATGGAAGTCCTACAGCTTTAATGCACTCAGTCGTTTAAAAGTTGCCTCAACAACAGCAGCCCGGGGCGCCCCCTGAAGCAACTGAGTCATGCTCCCAAAATTAATTGAGTTCTGCAAACAGGGTGAGGCCTAAAATGAAATTTTACTAGTTTAAAGGTAAGGATATGATTTTCAGGTAACACTTTCTTCTGCTTTCAGTACAAACAATCCTTATTACGTTTAGGTTTTACAGATCAACACAGCTCAAGGAACCCGAGGGAACTGCTGTGTACTGGAAAGAAAAGCAAATAAAATATTCTATATGAGATTCAAAAAGATGTTTTCTGGTGTGCAGCTGCCAGTGTTAAAGGATGACTATAGAAAATCTTTTATTGAGTGAGCTTAGAAATCAAGCATCACTGATTTTAAATTAAAGTGAATGTAGCTGAAAGTGAACTTTCAGCTACAATGCATTTATTTTCAAAAAATGCATTATTGAAAATAATGCATTTTCAATAATGTTGAAAATGCATTATTTTGCCTGGAATTAGCCGAAGCATGTTTGATGAGAGAAAAGTTGCAGAATACAAAGTAAGGACCCATCCAGCATAAGTTTGAGGTGCAGGAAGAGCTTGGGTTGTATCACTGGTGGAGGAGAGAAAAACAGAGTTAAAGTATTTGAAGGCTATGACACGGCCTGTGAAAAAAAAGTGAATTGGGGGTGAGTTGCTTTTGCTTCTGGTAACGAAATAATGATCTCAAACAGACTTCAAAATCAACAACATAGTCTCCTGAGATGTGTTAATGTGAGGTACTGCCATGCTCTTACTCCTCTGACTTGCAGTACCAGCCAGATGGTTTCACTCCTCCTCCTCCTCATCATCATCATCATCAGCCAATCCAGTTCAACAATACTTTACTTCGTCCAAAGGGAAATTAAATGTGGTCGTAGCTCTTATTATTGGAGTATTTTCAAAGGTTTGTTGTGGATGGCGACACTGTGAGCAGGAAGGAAGCAAACATTGAGCCTCCACGGTGGTTTTACCTCAACATGAATTGTAAAAACTTTTGGAAATATAGTTTCAGCAAGAAGACTCAGTGATATGTTTGTACATAAGCCAAATGAGGGAGAAAGTTTCAAAACTGGTAACAAATGAATACTGCTGAGAAACGGAATAAAGAAATGGTATATGGGTAAGACAAAATAAAACATTAAAGGAAGTATATAATTACTTAATACAAGTTTTTATATTTTACTTTAAATCACATGCAACCACCCCAAGTCACTCCAATGTAAAACCATGATCAAATATTTCTGGCAGAAATATTTTCTGCTTCTTATTAACTCATTTTCTGCTGTTCATGTCTGCCTGAAAAACTGATGGCATGCTGGGTTAGCTAAGAAGTAGGTGTGGCTTGATTTGATAACCCTGCCTGTTTTTAACCCATGCTACTGAAACAAGATGAGTAAGTCACTGTGTGTTGGCACAACATGATTCAAGTTGACCACAAAGGTTCCGAGAACCCAATCAGAAATAGTAATAAATGCAAAAAGCAGTATGATGTGGAAAGTTACTTGCATTGTAGGAGCTGTAATCAAAGGAGGCTTTGTTTTGGACCTTATTTTTATTAAAGTTCTTATATAATGTTTATAGAAAGTGTTGTCCAACGTTCTTCCTCATTCGATTTGAGGGTAAGCCATGGCCATCACATCCTTTGCATTACAACAACAAAAATCAGCAAAGCCAAAATCCCTTTTCTATTTGTAAAGGATCAAAGTTGAAGAAAAGAAAATCTCAGTCATTGGGTTAACGTTCTTTAGTCAAACATTTGCCCTTTGCCTTTATTCCGAGAGCAGTCTGCAAAGATTACCAGGAAGGGGGAAATCCGGGAAATGCTCTGTGACCGGAGACACCTCTTTAGTATCACCTCCATCGCTTCCAGCTACAGATACCTGCTCTTAGGGTAATTGTTTCCTGATCCTTCAGCTTTTAAAGGCTTTCTCTGGAGGATGGCCGGATCAATTTCGGGAGGAAGATTAATAGATGCTGCATCTTCCCTGAATACAGATCAGACTTATAGATGTCCATTTTTACAAAGCAGGAATTTAGGTGGCAGAAACGTTGCCATGGTACCTACGGCTACGTCTGACAAAAATAATATCAAAACGGTCGCCATTGCCCTGGATGCAAATATACAAATTAGGAGAGATAATGACTCATGCATCAAAAGACCGCTGCAGCTTCTACGTTGGAGACCAACACATATGGGTGTTTATTATTTATAAACACCCGTAAATATGTATTTATTATTTTTGGAATAAATATTTATTCAAAAAGTAATCAGGAAGCTCTTCGTCACAGGAGAACCCCCATTGACAAATGGAAATGAATACCAGATGTCCTGTTAAAAATGAACTGTGTATAATGATGGGAAGGATGGGTCAAGCAGGAAAACTGAAGTTTCACGTTCTGTTCAACTACACCAAAGAAACTATTTCCTTATTTAATGTATTTTGATGTTGTGTTCAGTAAAGTGTTTGCTCAAAACACTGTATAGTTATGAAGTCCAGGATTATCTTCAGTTTCGTCATGTTTTTCTTCTGAGCAGCCAGACTTCCTCGGCTGTTTTGCTCTTTCCCAAGACATGTTCCCATATCCTATTATTGTTGTTTATTCCTTCAAACTATGGAAGGTGAACAAGTGGAGGGTAAAAGAAGAAGTGTCAGGCTTTTCAAGAACTTCATATGGAAAAGATAAACACCAACTTTAATGACTTCTTTCAAAGGTTCCTTTATAATATAGGAACTGATTTTATGCTGTGTATGTCTATATGTGCATATATTTGATTTCATGTGAATCATAGAAAGCCAATTATAAAACAGCAAAAAAATGACTGAATACATCTTTGCATAAAGTAAAATATTTTTCCGTACAAAATTAATTCAATTTTGTGTTAAGCTTATAAAAGTATAGGTGATGAAAGTATTTTTGTGCAATAAAGTTCAATGTGTCTAAGTAAAAAAAAAAAAAAAAAAAAAAAAAAGAGAAAATGACTTATAGTTTATTAACGTGAACTCATACTTCAGAAGTGAACTTTTGAAATCCCATCTTTGAAAGGCTGTAGTATACTGCTGACCTCCAGTGGCCTCTAGGCAAACTGCAAACAAACTAGAACAGTTTATAATTCTCCTTCCATGAGTCACTACATTCATTTCCAGTGAGTATCTGTGATATGAAGCCCTCTCTGTGCTAACTTATCTCTCAACTATTCGCTAGGCTCTGCACAGCTGTAAGAGCAGAGCAGCGTGCATGCCAGAGGAGAACAGGTGGAGTTGTTGCCATTCAGGGTGAAAACTGCTTTCAGATGATCCTGAAGTCACATTTGCAAGCACACTGAAACTAAGCATGCCTGGATTGTTTGAGATTTTTTATTTTATTTCTTTGTATCTAATGTAATATAAACCTGCTCGGTGAAAGGTCACGAGGGGACTCTGGTCTACCTCGACAGTCACATGATGAGTGAAGGGCAGGATGACACGCTGTGGGTAGGCTCTCTGCCCATCACAGGTCTGGATCAAACATCGACATCAATTTCACTGTTATCTCTCTTATCAGTTTTGTTTTCCGCTGGCACACCCCTCATAGAAACTGCAGCATACCACAGATGTCACTGTTTTAGAGACAGTTTCACTGATGCAGCAGTAAAACATTCTAAGTTAATGATGAACATTGCTGCGGGTTTTTAAGGCATGGGTCGATTACATTTCACTCTAAATGGTCAGAGGAAGTAAAAAACAGAAGAGATAGCACAAAATCAGCCAAAATTGTTTCATGAGACTAAAATAGACAGTTAAAGAAATATTGCCGTCTTGGTCAGAGTAACACAGCAGCTGAGATGACCGCGTGCTTTAACTCTTGAAAAGAAAGATGACTGACTTCTTTCAATTCACAACAGAAGTGATACTGTTATAGTTTAGTTTTTAGCACCTTCTGGATGAAGGCAGGTATGTCAGAGGACCATAAAAACTTCATTTCACTGGTGTAGTGTTGAATCTGGGCGGTGTTACTCCACCATGGCAACACAATACTGTAAAACTATAAAGACTGATGGCTTCTCAGTGTGTCTGATTTGTTTTCATCACTAGAAAATTGGGTATTATATTAATTATCAACACAATTATTAGACCAACCTACAGGACATGGAGACATTGTAATATGTGAAGATGTACAGCGCTGGATAAAAAGTAGACCTCATTGAAAACCTCATGGTTATTCCACCAAATATTGATTTCTGAACTCTACCTGAGTTAAAACATCAGAATTGTTTCCAAATGAATATCAACTTGTTTTCTTTGCATGACTGAGATCTGAAAGCACTGCATCTTTTTTGTTATTTTGACCATTTTTTTTTACTTTCTGCAAATAATTGCAAAATATTTGCTTGGAATTTCAAAGACATGTTGTCAGTAGTTCAGGGAATAAAAGAACACTGTTCATTTTACGCCAACATATACCTATAAAACTTTAAACCAGAAAATCTGATCAGTTTAACTGATCTCTGAATTTCTTTCCAGAGCTGCATGGTCTGATGATCTGGTCATTGAACAAACCAATTGTAAATGAAATTAGTTGCTATAAAAGGATTCTCCAGAAATTTAAACATGAACTATCTTTTTCACTTTGTCTGCTCTTCGACTCTGATGCTTTGCAGAAATATTCTTTTAGACAAATTGTGGGCGAAGGATTTGTGTTAAGACGTAAATATAAATTATTTTTTTCAGTAAAAGCAAAGTAAGCAACAGCATGTTTATTGATAAGTGATATAAATGACAGATCTACCTGACTCCGAGTTTATGTCTACATAGATACACCCTGAAATCTCAGGGAAAGTTTGGCAGCTGCGAAACAGAGCAGCACTGTCAGCCCTTGCACACAGACTCAGCTGTTCTTTTCTGCAGCCTCCAGGCCACTCGGCTCCAAATATCCAGATAAAAAAAAAAAAGGCCTCCAGCACAAGATCTGCTTGTTCTTTTTAAACCGTGTGGTTAATGTAGCTCCAACCTTAACGGGCCTCTTCTTGAACTGGTCATGCACATGAGTGACAATATCGTCTGCGAGCATATGTGGAGACGTGGCTCTGTAGTGATAAGTTGAAAGTGATAACTGATCATTATGTGGCACATAAAAGCTAGTCAGGCAGTAAACGAGCCTGCTGCTGTGGTTGTGTTACAAGCTGTATAAAGGTTGATCTCTGCAGCTCAGTTTCCCTAAAAGGACAGTCGTTTTCCTCTCATCTCTCAGTGTAGATGCGTCTCCTGCAGATGCCGGGTCCAGGCCAACCTGACGGAGTGTTATTATTGGCTGCCAGCTGGCCTCGCCGCTTTTTCCAACATAGCAACAATTTATTTGGTGCTGCGTGATCAGCAGCACTCGGCGAAAGGCCATGTCTGTTGCTCCACAATTTTTAAAACAAAAGCCTCCTTTTCAGCACCCAGGCAGCTGAACACTCTTCCCCAATTCATATTTATCATAAATCCAGGAGGGCATCTTCCTCTTGTTTTGTTTTTTTTCCCCCATAAGCTTGTTTAGTGTTCCAAACACAGCAGGTCACCAGAAGGACAAGAGGAATCTTCTGACCTTCTGTCACAGGTTGACATATTTTCCTGTGAAGCGGCGCTCCTCAACAGCCTTGATGCTGACCAGGGACCATCCGATGCCTCCTGCATTTACTGTGAGCCTGCAGACAGAAGCGGCCTTGTGTGGAAACATGTGATGCGTTCAGGCATCCCTGACAGAGTCTTCATACTGAGCTGATATGTGTCAGTTCTGTAGACTCTGGTGTACTCAAGCCCAGCATGCTGCGTTTCTCTGCTCCGTTTCTCAACTCCTCCGTCTGTCTTCTGCTCCGTCCACACGTTCTGCACCTGCGACTGAAAACAAGAGAACGATGGCACATACCAAATATGGAAGACATCAAATGACTTCAAAGTCAAAACCAAATATGTTCAGCCTCTGCAGTAAGACTTTTTTTTTTTTGCAAACTCTATCTGGTTTCATTTCAGGATTATACCATATTTAGATTCCTCCACCTGCCTTGTCCCTGTTGAAGAAAGTAATCCCCACAGCATGGTTCTGCTACCACTAAATGTTGTGTTAAAAATAACGTGTTCAGGCTGATGTGCAGTTTTATTATTCATTTGCACAGTGTTTTGCATGTAACTCAGTAAGTTTCATTTTGGACCCATTTGGCAATCTTTAAACAGGATTTATTGTAGCTTTCTTTATATGATGGCGTTCTTCTTGCCACTCCTCCACCTTTTTGTGTGGTCTGACATTTAGCCAGATACTCCATTTATAACCCTAACCCTAATCCTAACCCGACTTTACATGAAATTTTTTTCAGAACAGTTTCGTTCTCACTGCAGAAAGGCTCATTAGCAGTTCATTATAATATATTGAATAAATACTTGTCACTTCTTTGTACTCAGCTTCACTTATTTTCATTTGCTTTACAAACTACAATTAGTTTTAGTTTTTAAAACTAATAGTAGCAGAACTATTTGACTTTTATATTTGGTCTTTTTTAATAACATTTTACTTTCTTGCTGTTCAATTGGTGTCTCTGTTGTACTCATTTATATTCATTTTTGTACATAATGTGTGTGGTGTCGCATTTCCTTTAATTCCTTTAATTCACAATGAACTTAAAAACGTAAATGCGTTTTAAAAAGTCCAATAATATTTGATGAAAAAATAAAATTATCCATTCGCTGAGTCAAAATCTGGACTTATGAATTGTATAAACAGTTTCCTAGAGGTTTAATTCATGTTCCTGTTTGAACCTTTTACTCAGTTATGTCATAGTAATCTTACAACCTGGAATAAAGGCCAATCGGACTTTCAGTCCAATAAAAATAAGTCTGGCTTCTGATGAGCCATTCACTCTCTCCACCTAATTTATTGAAATTTTAGTTTTGAGAAACTTTATAGGTTTCACATGTTTTTGTTTTCAAAAGATAGTGTTTCAATGACTTTACAAATATCACAAGAGGTTATTTTTGCCAATATTTATATTTTACAGTATCCATCCATGATTTTTAGAGACATTATCTTTGTTTTCTAGTTCCTGGACTGTGATAGAGTAACTTAAATGAGGATACATTTGAAAAATTTAAAATTATGACATAGCACATGAATAAGGCATCATGAGATGGCATCTCAACACCTCTGTTGTCTGTGGTTTCTGCTCTTACCCACTACCTGTGTGGAGGAGTTTTGGGATTTGGTCCCATGGAAGCTGGGTGAGAGTTGGGAGGTGGAGACACTTGAAATTCAAAAGGTGAGTTGTTGTTGTTGTTGTTGTTGGATGTCTGTGCTTGGCTGAGCCACAACAAACCCCATGTTCAAGTTCACAAGTGCATTTGGTCCCACTTGACCCAGGGCTAAAGGTCAGTGATTGATTTTGTAACCGTATCAGACCAGCTGCGTCAGCTGCAAAGTTGTCAAGCGATTCCCCCTGTGGTGAGTTCGAGCCAGTGGTCAGACAGACTATTAAAAACTCAGACTTGTACGATTGTTCATTTCACACATCATTGCTGCAGGGAGGAGGGAGGCAGTAAAAACATATTTTTAAACCCCATAAAGCACCAGATGAAAAGAACAATCACTGTAGACAACCAGTTCTGTGAAGGCCATACTGTTCCTTTAAGAAAATGTATCCATATTGTTAGAAACTATTTTATCTTACTGTGAACAGACGCAGATGGAAATAACGAGGATCATCAACAGCAGAAGCACTGCAATGGAGCAGCCTATTATGATTTGTTCTCTGTCACCTATTAGCCAGCCCAACGACACATATTCACACCTGGCACCGTTGTAATTGTTGTGACACCTGAAACAAGGGAAAAAAAGCAGACTTAAATGCTTAAATTTTCAATTTTATTTTATCATGAAACTTTTCCACTCTAAATATATATACTATCCGATCACATATTTGTGATAAAATTCCCTTGTAGCTAAACTTCATTGTCTAATCTTTTTCACATTTATATTTACTCACATTTTCTAGAACTATTTCTCACCTGCAGGATGGTGCCTTTTGTTCCTTAATGTAACGACAGTCTCCATGGATACAGTAGTAAAGCAGCTCCTTAGGACATTCTGAGAAGTGGCCATTCGATTGTTCTGTGTCTTTCTCTGCTGGAGAAATGAAATCATATAACCTCTTAGTAAAATTATTGTTCTAGTTGTTACCAAAATAGATTCAATGACCATTAAACTTTTACCTAAAACTAATGTAGAAACAACTAATGTTTCTCGCTATAGCTATCAGAACAAATGTAGGGCTGATCAATTTCCTTGATCTGACACTAAATGTATTATAGATCAATATTTTTTGATCGGTAGATATTCAGCCACTGACACATCTTTTTTAGATTCATTTTGAAACAAATTTGACAAAATTATATCTAGTTTATGATCTTGTGCGCCACGATTAAGTAAACTTATGAAGCCAGTGTAGGTGACGAGCTTCTAGTTTCCCTTTTTAGTGTAAGATCAGGAAAATACTTTTATTAACGACCACAAGATTGAACCATTTGAAAGTTTCAGCATGAATATTTAAAAAGGGGGGTCTGCTTTGGTCTGACTCACACATATTTGAGTAATTTCTAATTATCCCGTTTTAATCACGAGCAAATAAAAGCGTAACATCTATTTCTGGAGCTTTGTCACAGTTTGTCAGCTTGCCACTATGACGTCAGTTCTCACCCTCTGCCATGACCTAATTTATTAATAGACTGTTTGCAATACGATCCGGTCGAGAGAGGAACGCTATTCAAATCCACTAAGGCACTGGTGTCAATAAACACTCATTATCCTCATAGCTCCATCAGTGTAATTCTTTGCTAAATTAAACATGAAAGTTGGAATTTCCATTCTCTCAACTATGTCCCACTCGGGTTTTTATTTAGCTTGCTAACTAATCGCACCCTGGAACAGCTGTTGAACTTCTGACCACCAGTTTTCACGTAGCACTTCTTGAAAAGCTGCCGCTATCTTTACAACCCGCTTTAGTGAAGTTGTCCCTCAAAAAAAAAAAAAAAGAAAAGAAAAGAAAAAGAGGGAGCTCGTAAAAGGATACTGCCCTCCAGGTGACATCAGTGAGTGCGGTCTAATTGTTAGGTGAAACCCGAGAACACGCTAGCAGACATGACCCCAGAGGTCACCAAGATATACGTGTTTGCAGTCTTAATGATGGTTAGCCATCATGACCAGCTAAACGCAACCCTCATATTTGAAGGAAGTTAATGCAAATAATTTGCATCGTCTGGGTCATAAAACTGAAATAATAATAATAATAATAATAATAATAATAATAATAATAATAATAA
>VMRN01000004.1:1978664-2154227 GCA_010277015.1 Poeciliopsis turrubarensis | reverse complement strand
AATAATAATAATAATAATAATAATAATAATAATAATAATAATAATAACTTTGTGACTTTGCAGTACATCATCTCATTGCTACTAAAATGCTGCTGTGAAAACCGAGTGAAGCATGTTGCATTCCTCACCAGTTATTGAATTTCCCACACAACAGCAACTAACCAAGAGGCCATGAACACATCATCTGTCAGGACCAGTTGTGGATTTTTACATCTCATTTAAGAAAGTGTTCAAACAGAGATGGCTTGGACCATTTCATCTTTCACAATCAGTGGTTGATTTTTTGGGTGAAACAGTGATCACTGTTCTGAACAAAAATAATGTCGACAACATCTTTCTTGCCATTTGTTGATTTTCTTTTTGTCTATTTATTTTAATTTTATTATACTTCTTGATAATATCATTTTTTTATTTTATTTTAGATGTTATTGTTTATGTTTTATATATTTGCTTCAGATCACTGTAATGCTCATGTTTTTTAATTATTATATATATATATTTTTTTACTTCTGTACAGCCCTTAGTAAAGTATAAAGCACTTGTACAGTATACATAAAAACATTGGTTGATTGATTGATTCACTCATTCATTCATTCACTGTTCCATACTAGTGAAGATTTCTCTAACATTAGTTTATCTATTGGTGCCTTTATAATAAAAGGCATCAGATTTTCTTTCTACTGTATGAAGTGTTTAGAGACAAGTCTGACAAATTCTGTGCCATAAAACCAGTGGCATCTGAACAATCCAGTTTTTAATTATGCACAAGCGTTTTTATGGATTTGATTACACACATTAGATACAAAACATGTTGACTTGTATTGCTATTATTCTTTATTACCACAATTAGTTAAAATTTCTTATTTTTCAAATTGAACACACTCAATTTGGGGTGTGTTCTCATTCGTAGATCTGCCAGCATATTCCTGTATCTTCTTTGAGGACGAAACGTTTCATCTCCCATTTTCATGCAAACAAAGTTGCCAAAGGTGAACAGGAAGAAGGGGAACGTCAAAGCCTTAACAGTTTTCAAAGGCCATAAAACCCGTCACGGATGACTGACACTATTTACCTAGACTGCTTTAACCAGTTCAGTGTCTGCTTTGATGATTGTATCAATTATTCCTCAAAGCTCTTTATGACATCAGTGAGGGATTGCCCCGTCTCTA
Organism: Poeciliopsis turrubarensis; assembly: GCA_010277015.1. NCBI lineage: Eukaryota > Metazoa > Chordata > Actinopteri > Cyprinodontiformes > Poeciliidae > Poeciliopsis > Poeciliopsis turrubarensis. Next base: position 2,153,058 of record VMRN01000004.1, on the reverse strand, counting down.
CCTGTGCAGTTGTCTTGACAGACAGGTGCGGTTTGGTTGGAGGACCCATCGGTGGCGTTCCATTCTGCCAAACAACGTCTCCACAGAGCAAGAGCTGCAGACCCAAACACAAACACAAGCAAAAAGCCAGTCGGACACACACACATGCACACCCACGCATACTTGCTTCATGACGACTCATCAGCTACTCTGAGACCACATTCCCCTTTTTACAGGTGTGTGAAAGTTGTCACTCTCACTACCTGATTTTATAAACTCTCAGAATAAATAATATTTTCTTCACACTTCAGACAAGAGGATTTAAAGTGTTATAATTAGTGGGGGAGTCAGATAAAATAGTGCTGATTTATAAGATCTTCACTAAATTATTAACCAACTCCAAAGCTTTTTGCACATGTTAGTTAGTGGGAGAATAATGTCTCAATTCAGTTTTAACTCAACCAGCTGTCAATGGAAAATGTGTTCAAAGAACTAATCTATGAAACTATTTATTTACAAATTCACTGGACAAATGCCCCCATGTCTCTAATCTACGTCATAATTAAGTTATGAAGAAATTTGACCACTTAATCTAACATATGAGCAGAATGATAGTTAATCCTACCTGTTAGTAGTAATACATAGAGCCTGTGCAACTTTGCCATCTCTGCACTTGAAGAAAATTCGTATTTGATTTCTGAAAATTCACAGACATTCGAGGGAAAGAGAAGTCCAAGCGGCCGAAATCCTTTTCAGAGGTCAGCAAGGTTTGGGAAAGGAATCGCCCAATCATACAAGTTTCCCAGAGTGTCCTCTTTAGGTTCGTCATTGATGGCAGCCACATGCACAAAGAGTTGGAAAAAGACAACAACATACGCACTGAGATCCCAACCGAGAGCACCTCTCAGGACTGCAACACGGCTGATCTGCAGTTTGTGAGTCTAGAAAGGGAGGCGTCAGTGAAACTCAACTCTGCTCTCTACTCTCCGCCCACACCTTTAAAGGAGAAGACAATACTATACAGTGTGCTCAGGTTGTTTCCTCTAAGTCCTTTTCAAAGGACTTGGAAAACCTGACCTTGTTTTCTGAGGAATGAAACGATAGGTGGAGCAGTTGCAAGGGAAACCTGTTTACCACAGAAGGACTTGAGATGCAATTTATCCTTTTTGTTGCATTGTGGGTTGGAGCTGAGCTTGCTGACTAAACTAACATGATGCAAAAAGATGTAGGAGGGAAAAATGAGACTTTTCAACAGATTGGGGCTTTTTGTTGTTTGGGGCTGACTACAACACAGAGTAAATAGAGTGGGGAGAGGTTTATATCGCAGAGGATATTAATAGAAAAGTATATTTCCCTTTTTATGTGAAACTGTAGAACATGCTCTTCAACATTAAAGCCCCTTAACTCCCATGACTTGCACTTTTTTAAGTGACTGTTTAATGCAGCTTCATATGTATTTGGACAAAAAAAATATGTTGCAATAATGAATTACATCTTATACATTATTGTATTTGTTCTCTTTAGTATTGCTATATTAACAGAAAATATGTTTGAGTTACTTTGGTGACGCATGGATAGATGTTTCAACTCTAAATGATTGGGTTACGCTGCAGAAACAAGACGTGACCATTATGTAGTTGTATATATTTGACCACCAGATGGCGTCGTTTAACACTTTCAACAGAGAACAAGTTGGGAAATGTACAACTGTAATAACAAAACTAAATAAAACGTTTTAGAAAAATTAAAAAATGCAAAATTTTCTTAAATTGAATTACTAACAATTTTTTATAAAAATAAAGTGTAATCTTTTCTTCTTCTTTTTTTTCTTTCCTGCCACAACTAAATGTTTCATATTTTAATAACAGAAAATCGTTACTTTCGAAATCGCAAACTTTAGTTTTCCAATGATTTCATTTATTAAAAAGTTACTCAACTTTTTCCTACATGTGTGAAAACTAATATGCTTCCAATCCTGATATAACAGGCTTTGCAATTTCACCGCCATCAAGCATTTGAAATAACATCATAAATCGTAGGAGGAATAACTCCATCATATTGGAGGATTTTTGAGCATTAATGATCTACTAAGGTCACAGTCAAACTTCAGTCAGAACTTTGATTAGAAAACACATCTAGTAAAATGTATTTTCTAGTCAGTGCATTTGACTGGTCGACGCATTTATTCTGCTTCAGGATATTTTGGCTCAGGCAAAATTGGATTCCCAGACCATCATCAAACTACAACCATGTTTTGATTCCAGAATGATCTTCTTTTCTTTATCTTTTTTTTTTTTAAATGCTCCATCAGTTTGAACAAAATCACTTTGGTTTTAGCCATCTGCAGAATGTCTACACAAGTTGGTCCTTTACAAGAGAGTTGCAAGAAGGAATCTAATATTCATTCCAAGTCATTATTTAAAAAATTGTTGTAAGCCATTTACAGTTTTCATAACCCTGCAAAACAATGTGATCTGGTCACATGAGACCAAAATGTAGCTTTATGTACTCCACACAAAACACCATGTATGAAGGAAATGGTGACGGTATGTCCAGAGCAATTGCACAACTTTATGCTGTGGGCGTGCTTTTCATCTGCAGGGACAGGAAAGCTGGTCAGATTTCATGAGAAGATAAATAGAACTAAATTACAGAAGAAAACGAGAAAACACTGTTAGAGTTTATTTAAAAAATGGAGAATGTGGCAGTCATTCTTCTATCAACAGGACAATTACCCCAACCATTCATCAAAAGCTACAAAGAAGGACATGTTAGAAATTTAATTGGAAAAGAGTTTGGATTATTTTGCAGTGACTTATAGGAAAACATTCAGCCTTTAGAAACGGAAACCTATTAGAAGCATACCCCAAAAAGATTCGGCTGTGATTGCAGCAAAAGGTAGTTCTTCAAATTTTTGACCCATAGGGAGAAAGACATAAAAATCTCACTACAACATCATCAACAACAATGTTTTACTTAAAACATGCACTTTAAAACTTGCAAAGTCTCTCTGCGTGTACTACATGGGAAGAAGTGAAAAACTTCATTTGCCCTGAAACAAAACGGTAAACTCAACAGGAACTAACAAGCTGATGAGTCACTGATACTAATGTTACGGAACCTGTTCCACAAAGTAACATTTGCCTTTTTGGTTACATTTATCCAACAAAAGTAAAGCTCTGATGTACAATAGAAAGTAGGCAGACTTTTTGTGATGCATCAGTCAAGTTTATCTGAAAAGCACATTTCAACAAGTAGGCAGTTCAAAGTGCTTCTCATGATAAAACCGTAACACAATCAACAAACAAACAAAAACCATTAACGAAAAGATGAAATCCAGACTAGAATTAGTTTGTGTTCCACTTATTATTAATAAAGGCAACTCTAAACAAATGTTTTTAACTGTGATATATACGATGATCTGAGAAGATTGACTGGTCAAAGTTAAAACATATCAATAATTTATATTGATATGTGCTGTAGAGGGTTGGGAAAAGAACATTTCTTCTTCAAGAAACCTTTTTCAGGAGCCCAGAAGGTTTTCTTGGCATTCTCGTGCCATTATTCAAGACTCTTTCATTTTTAACTGCATCGGGGTTAAACCACAGCAGAATCAAGAATTACCTTGTAAAAATTTACCCCACAATCCAGTCCTGGTAGGATGACAATACTTTCCTGATCTGTGAAATTTTCTTAGTATCGTTTTTGTTTTTCCAGTTTAAACTCCCTTGAGGTCAGTGGTCATTTTCTGGGCAACACTTTTTATGGGCAATGAACATGCTGTTTCCCAGGGCCTGCTTAGAAAGTGGGTGTCAATTTTCTAAAAGTTTCATTCCATCTACATGTAGTAAAAAGTTGATTCCCCTCTGTGTTTATTAGTTGAATTTTCGTCGCTGCTGCTAGCAGGGGATGGCAGTCAAAAGGCAAAGAACATGCTCAGTAAAGCAAGAAATGTGAGAACATTAACATTAGAGTATTTTGAGTAACTTCTGAGTAACTTTTAAAAATGACTACAGTTAAAATCTTGAATGAAATCCGGAGTGACTTTCACAATAATCTGCAGTGAAATAATTCTTGCTCATAGTTTTATCTTTAAAAAAAAAAAAAAAAAACAGGTTCATACATGGTGGGCAAAATTTCTGCAGAACACACATAATAGACAGCCTGGGATGGATCAACGAGGATAAGAGTAATTAAATGATTTGGGGAAATCAGGGTTAGCGGGGAACTCGGCAATGGATGGATGGCTTTACTTAATTATAGATTGCAGGGATAAAGGAAAACCTCCAGTTAACTTTGCCAGTATCTGCTCTTACTTTGCATCATTTTAAAGCTTTGAGCATTACAACATAATGTTAACATTCAGCTAAAAGGTTAATTATAAATGGTTGCATAAGACAAAAATAATAGGCATATTTAAGTACAGGTCAGAAATACTGGCAGCGGCTCTACAGATAACTCTACAAAGACTCCTCCCTTAAATGTGCACTGGAAGGAAAAGGAAGTGATAAAAATGAGAGTCGTCTCATGACCGGCTAGACATTATTGGTGCTGCAGTAGACAGTTTTTACATTAACCTTTCTGTACCGAAAGGCAAAAAAAAATATTTTAAATGGGTAAAAACAGCGAATAATAAAATCTGCAGAACAAGGTTTTACTGAACTCAGAACAGCTCATTACGATGGCAAATATTTACCTATGAACCTTATTGTTTTACACAAGCACAGGTTTTATTTCTAAATTAGCATAGCTTGATCTTGCGATTAAGTCCAAAAAGCGAGCTGCCTCAGGGTTATCTTTCACTGAGTCTTTGCAGTTTGAAACAGGAAGACTCAGTTTCCTCTCTCTTGCTGTGTTCCTAACTTAGACTGAACATCAGGAAGTTCCAGCGCCATGAGATTCCAGAGTGTCATTTAGTGAGCAGGCTAAGACATCCGTTTTGTACCATTTGTAGATAACCACTGTATCACTCCGCTCCTTCATAACATAGAGATCACTCTTATTGAGACGTCTAATGAGACGTACAGTAACACCACGTGTTTTTTTTTTTGTTTGTTTGTTTTTTAAAAGAAAGCTAAAAAGAAGTAAAATAATATAAATGAAAGACATATGTACCAAAGAAATATTTTATTACAGTCTCTTTTCTTTTATAAAAAAAGCTTAGAATTTGTACAAAACATGTCTGGATAAAAAGCCAAAACGCTGAAATCTCTTTTTCCCTGTAAGAGATGTCACAGTTGCGTCCACTTCTTCGTACTCTGCAAAAGGGTGCAAAACCTATTATTCTTGTTTTGAAGCTCAGCTGTCATAATAAATATTCACTTGCAAAATAGACAGGTGTCTGACCTTCAGACCACAGCGCAGGAGCGTGGCTCTCTGAAGGGGTTGCTCCCTGTAGGGACGCCGACCAGCAGGGCGTCTTTGCCTGCGTTCTGCTGACAGTACTGCTGCAGCTCTGCAGCTGCCTGGGACACCTGGGAAAAGCATCAAGTGTATCTATGTGATAAGTTTTATAATTTGTGCCAAACGATGTGTGCTGTAGCTGGGGGACTGAATTTTTACCTGCGACAGTTTACATAAAAATATAGCAAAGGAACAAACTCAGAAACTTAAAACTTTTTTGTTAGAGTATTTGAATGACAATGTAAGATGATTAGATACTGCCAGACACATTTCCCAAATGAAGGAAACAATAAGACTACGCTACACTCTGTTTATACATTGATACTATTGGTACATTAAAGTCCTCAGAATTTCAGTCATAATTAGTGTAGTAGAAACTACATTCACACAATTGGATTTTGTACAAAATCTGAATATTGTCATGCAACAATGTGAAAGAAAGAGTGTCACCCGATAACAACAACAGCACCATGCTGGTTTTTACCTTAATTCTTTCCACGCTGGCCTCAAGTTTAAGTTGTTCCACCAGCCGTCGCATGTTGGATAAATTGGAATTAGAGGTCATGATCCCAGAGATGACACCAGAGGAAAAAAAAAAATTGTTTAGAGACAAAGCAAAAGAGAAGATCTCTCCTCACGCTCCAGACACAAGCAGCTTGACTTCGCTGATGGCCAACAAATGCTGCACAAGAAAAGAATGGCTGTGTTTCTTTCCAAATGACCTCTGCTCTCTGCTGAGGAAGCAGGGAGAAAGAGAAACGCACTGACCTCTATGTGCATTTCACCGACACTGCATGGAAAACTGTTTAAGATCTGAATCCACTGAACAGTCAGGCACATCACTTTGCAGGAGAACTTAAAAGGCACAACAGAACTTAGGCATTATTTTACTTTGACAAAACAAAATGAAATTTTTAATTATTGAATCTAAAACATGAAATGACATCGTCATAAAACAGTGCATCAAATTATTTTTCAAAAACATTTCAATAATTTTAAACACATTAGGATCAGATTAAGAAATGTAATAATACCAAAGACAATTATTAAACAAACTGTTTAATAAATGTTATGGCCGTGTACAATGATGGGGAAGACTGCTAACAGCTGACCTGTAAATTATAGTCAAAAGTAACAAAGACAAATTCAAAACGTAATGGATCTATTACTTCACTTTTTGAATTGAATTGGTGAAATAAATTTAATTCATGGAGATGCACTAGTATGTCTCGCCTGTAAGTCCAAACTGTTAAGATGATTAAAAAAAAATATTCCTTGATGTGCTACATGGTGATGTGGCATCCCCATGGTGTCAGAATCACACCATCATGTCAAAACAGGATACTCTCATATAGGATTTACATCTTCACATTTATCTTTGTTTCAAAAATAGAATGAAAAAAAAAAACAAAATTATACAGTTCACAATGGGGTTAACTCAGAAGTTCAGCTGACATGTAAGTTTATGCACTGGTGAACACAGCCCCACAACATAACTTTAATTTCACGGGTTAAAACCTGAGAGCATTGAGTCTAAGTTGGTAATGGCATTTATTGAAGAAAAAAAAGATCAAGCTGTATGCTAACACAATCATTCTTGGTAGTCCTTAAAATGTTTTTTTGGGAACCAGATGAAGAAAAAAAAAAAAAAACAACATTTAACACTCATGCTGTTAATATACTATACTTTATAAAATTGGACTTATCATAGTTTATTGTTTTGCTACGACGTCGACTGTTCCCTAAAGATAAATTTTTAATTCAGTTTATTGATTATTTTTAAAAAACTGTTCAGATAGTCCTCCACAGCAGTCAGGATTTCTCATGTGACCCTTTGTGAAGAAAAATTACCCACCCCTGGTTAAGTTTAATTACCTTTGGGTGTTTTATATGTATCTACTCAGCCTGAATATCTGGATTAATGTAGTAATAAAGTTTACGGAGCCCACAACAACCGCTAAAAACAGCTGTAAAAGGTCGTGCAACTTGGTATCATAGCAGCAGCGATTCAGCACTGTGTAAAACCGACTTTGATAATGACCGCAAACGCACCACAGTCTTCTCGTCACCTCATTGGTCCGTAGGCGATTATGAGGATTGGCTGTAAGGAGCTTTTGCGGAAAGGAAAGATAAACATTTCGGTAACCCAGCAAACTGACATTTAAACGGAACTACCATGAGCTAAAGCGACATTCAGCGCTTTAAACATCCCGGACTCTACGTTTAGGTGTGTGTGAGAGAGAGTTTGGCAGTCATGGTGGAGGTGTTTTCTGGTCGGACTCTCCTGAATAAAGATGGGGACTTCGTGGACCCCGAGGAAGCGCTGAGGAACAAAGTGGTGGGGATTTACTTCTCTGCCGGATGGTGCCCTCCGTGTCGGGATTTCACACCTGTCCTCTGTGATTTTTACACGGAGCTGGTGGAGGAAAGTGAGCCTCCTGCTCAGTTTGAGATCGTGTTCATCTCCTCAGACAAGTCGCTGGATGACATGGTCGAATATTACCATGACATGCACGGAGACTGGCTGGCTTTGCCCTGGAGTGATGATTATAAGCAGTAAGTTTCTGTTCACATCAAACTATTTAACTCAGGGAAGGTTGGGAACAAATGATGAAGTGCAATTTCATCTTATTAGCTTAAACACTGCAGTCTGTAAACTACTTATGTAAACTACTTATGGGGTCACCCTGTCAGGGATTAGGTATAAATGCAGAGCAGACTGACAGTTTCCACAGATTGATTTTATGTTGAATGTTAAATGCTACACTATTATTACTAGTGTGAACAGTAATGCATAAACATTATGTGTGTGGCTCACCTAAATGCATTTGCGTAAAATCACACATTCATAACAGTTGTTTGAATTGTTTCAGGAAGCAGAAATAAAAAGATAAAATAAAACAAAAATATCAAAGCTAACATCAACTAAAAGACAAACTAAATGCATATAGCATATCTTTAGTTTGCTTTTGAACGTATAAACACTCTCATCTGCCTTCAGGTCTGTAGACCAAGCAGAAAAAGACACCTAAGAGTTTTTACTGAATCAGATTTATCTGTGTTACACTTTTACAATAACAGCAAGTAAGCAATACAAACTAACATAAATAGCTTTTTTGTTTTTGTTTTTTTTAAGCGCTTATGCCAGCCATTTCATAAGATGGCACCCGGATTACAAGGCGCTTTTAACATAATTTGAATCCAGTTTTAGCGTGAGTAGCATCACAGTGACAAATAATTGCCGTAGTTCAGAGGAATACGCTTGGAGGCATTCAGATTTATTTTCTGAATAAATCTTTCTGCCTTTATCAGTGAATTTGCAGGATATTTCCTTTTTCTTTATTGTTTATTTTTTTCGTCAAGAAAATCAAAATCTGCCAACACATCAACGTTTAACAACCACAACTTTAAATTCAGTTTGAGTCTTTGAGATGAGTTGGATTTATTTGAAAAGGGGAAAAAAAAAAGGAAAGTTCATGTGACCAAAGTGGTGTCCAATAGAAATAAGACTAAAACTCAACTTCCTCTGATCAAAACCGATTTTCTTTTTTCTTGTTTCACTTAGTGAGTTGAAGCAGCGCTACAAAATCACAGCAGTTCCCAAACTGGTGATCGTGAAGGAGAACGGCGAGGTGATCACCGACAAGGGCAGGAAGCAAATCCGAGACCGAGGCCTGGCCTGCTTCAGGACTTGGCTGGACGCGGCTGAGATTTTTCAGAACTTCAAGGCTTAAGGAGAAGCATAAACCCAAAGTCACCTGTAAAATACTTCATTCACTTCAGCTGCAGTCTGAATTGTGTGCAAACTAAGTGAAAAAACAGATTTCCTTCACCCATCTCTTACTTATTGATTGGATATTTTTAGCCTTAAAACACTGTGATTGAGCTCGGTTGATTACAGCTTTGCAAACATGCAGTTACATACTAAGATGCTGCTTTAGTCGGAGACCTTTCTATGCATAAGAGATAAATCTCAGGCTCAGCTGTAAGTGAAGTTGTATATTTTGTGTGATTAACAGCTGCCGTAGATCTCAGGTTACATTAAAGCATACTTCTGCAGCAGTTAAGCTTTCAGCAACACCTTCAACGTCCACTTAAGGAGAAATGTAAAATACTTCATCTGTTATTGATTAAACTGCCTGTATATTTTTTTTTTGCATTTTTTTTTTTTTTAAATTGGTAATAAAAATGCATACCATGGAATCTCTAGTGCTTTGGTTCATACATTACTCAGCTTGTGCTAAACAGAAAAACAAACTCGATTCCCTTTTGCCTCATTAAATGGTAGAAATCCCAGAGGGCCTGTTTCCAGCATGCTCGCACCTTCACAAACCTAATTGCATGTTTCCTCTGTGCATGCTGAGTTCGCAGCTATCAATTTGTGCGAATACATCCCACAACATGATGACTTCATGGTCCTCGTAGCACACATCGGTCCCTGCAGGCCTGCTTGCTTTGAAACTCCATCAAAGTGTTCACGGCTGCTAATTATCCCCGCTTGCTCTTTCAAGGAATAAACTGTACCTTTTGTCAAATCAGATCTGGTGTTTTTAACCAGCGCTTTAACTCGGCTGCATCTCAAGTGGGGTAGCAACCTTTTGAGATCCTGCTATTAGAAAAATGATGCAACTCGACGAAGAGAATTGAAGCACAAGACACAAATTGGCATGATTGAAAGAAAGCTGTCAAACCTGCAGCTCCCGTGCATCAAAGCTCGACGTCCAAAAGAACTTCATGGATCTTGGCTTGCATCACTTTTTTCCAAATTGACACAGAAGAGGTTGGGGTTTTGCAGACGTCCACGAGGGGTCACTGTTGCCCGTAATTAAAAAAAAAAGCTTTCCCATCAATTAGCTCTTTCTGCTGCACCTGTCAATTGGATATATATTATAAGATTTCGGTTTTATAAAGGCATCAGGGTTTATGTTTGTTTGTTTTTTTCAAATAAGGTACATTTACATGTGACCAAAGAATTATTGGGGAGTGAAAGGCACCTCATAGAGCAGTTTTACTGTGCATATAATAGATTTTTAATGTGGCCTGTAACTCACTGGGGGAAGGAGCTATAAAATCCTAAAGCAATTTGATCGTTTCTTTTTTTTTATTCATAGGTAGTTCTTGAATGCATGTGATCTTGGTCGATGTTTAAATATGTTAGCATGATGAACTTTTACTGATTTATTAAAGCGGCTCTGATATTTCAGCAAAAACTAGATCTAATATCTATTAAAAGTAATGATAGTCACTGGATTGACAGCAGGAATGATTCTTTCAACAGGTGAAAGGTGAGTGCATCTCAGTTTCAATCGGCTAATACTGTGATGTAAATAAATAAATACACTGCACACATAATAAGCAACATGAAAGAAAAGAAAAATCTTTCACTCACCTGTTCAAATTGCACCATTTTTGATCGCAATGTATTTTTGAAAACACAAAGTGTTTCCATGCACACGCAAAACTCCAAATCTCTCACTGTCAACACTATTAATTTGGTCAATTAAGCTTATTATCATTTGAACTGTCAATATTGTATTCTGGGCTCATGTGACTGAAAAAAATACTGAAACTATTATTAACCAGGCTGATTTTGTTGGGTTTTTTTTTTTTAATTATTATTTGCTTCATTTCAGCTCAATTTCAAATCAGAACTGAGGATGTAGTTTTGAATTATGCAGCAAATGTTTAGGCTATTAATTCACACAAAGCTGATTTTGCACACGGCTGTGACACAATCCAATGCGCTCCACAAAACCAACAGGCTCAATGTCCTTCCTGCTGCCTGATTGTGGGACGTCCTCCGTAACTTAAGATGTCGACTTTACATTTGGACTTTTTGTTGGCTTTCAGAAATGAATGGCAGTAGTGTTTCCTTCTGCTGTAACGGTGTCTTAAGTAAGTCCACCAACAAGGCTGGCTTTATACGAGTACAGGGAAGGAAGGAGGGAGGTGGCGAGCTGAGTGGACTGACAGACCAGAAAACAGAGCGCCTTAAAATCAAGACTAATTTATTAAGGAAGAGAACATCCGGTAGGTAGTTTCAAAATAATATTAAAATTTGTTAAAAAATTATTACTACAAATTTTGTTGTTGTTGTTTTTTTTTTTAAATAATATGGTTTAAAAAACGGACGTTTTGTTTAATATAAGTGCATTTAATTTGTTTTGTTTGTAATAGCTTTATTTTAGCTACTTTACACATCTTTAAAATTAACACCTTAATCAGGATCCACATGTAGCAGTGGAAAGCAGCTTTTCCAGTGCCTACAAATTAAACTGTTTTACATTTTGTCACTTCACAAATACAATTCAGTGTTATTTATTTCAATTATATGTGATAAGCCATCTAAGCAGCAAATAATCTATCAAATAAAAGAATCACATCTTTATTAACAAATACAAATCTGAAACATATGGTGTGAACTTGTATTAAGCCTTTTTCATACCTGTTAGTAAAATCCAAATTTATGTAATAAATTTCTGTCAAAAGTTACCTAATGTTCTGTGGAGCTGCTATGTGAAGAAACAGCATCATGCACATAAAGGAAGACAGCAGACTGGTCATTGTTAATGTTGTGGATAAGTCTGGGCATTGCTATATCAATCAATTATAAGCTGTGCAAGAAGAATCACGAAGGGTGGCTCTGCAAAGTTTCAAATTTTATTTTACTTTAAATGCAGGAAACCATGTATATTTCTTGCCTTTCACAATGAGGATGTTGGTCTGTCATGGAAATGCCCAAAGTGTGGTCCAGATCCCAATTTTGTGCCACAACAGAATGAAGCAAATCTGGCCTGTAAGCGCGAGGAGGTCGATGCTGACGGACACTTGGTTTTGTAAAGCAACATTTTCACACACAAAATACAATCTTAAAAAGTTAAAATAAGAAAAACATTAAAAAAAAAAAAATACCCTTTTTATGTTTTGTTTTGTTTTTTCTACAGAAAGCCTTACTATATGTATATGTAGATATATATCCGGATATATATCTATATGTAATTTTTTTATATATATGTAATTTGTTTTTAATGAAACAAAAACACGTCCGCCTAAAAGCTGCCTTTTTAGGCACGGATATCTAACAGCTGGTTCAAATGAACCACAATGTTGGTAGTTGAGTCTGTTTCCTGAACTTCGTCTTATTTTGAAGGCAGGAACTGCACACTTTTCCGGTGTTTCTAGTGCGGCTTCACGACCAGCAGCAGTACAAACGCTCACAGTCGCTTCTGAAAGGCGCTGTAGTCCAATTGCAGAGCTGCTGCTGCTGCTGCTGCTGCTGCTGGACGGGTCAGCCGCACCGAGGCGACACCAAACCTGCTGCGCACAGGGCGAACCTCAACACTGCTGGACCCAAAGGTGAGTCCAGTGCAAAGTGATTGTAATGTAATGCTGCTGAACTTAAATACTCCAGTGACGTAAACTGAGAGAACTGTTTGAGGCTATGGTGATATTACATTGTCCACTTTTTTTTTTTTTTTTTTAGCAATTGCGCTCCTATTGGATCTTGTGTTAAACTCCGCTTCCAAGAGGAACCTGTGAGCACCGGGGTGCCAAGCAGAAGCGTTTGAATAACATTCATGCTTCTGGTGCCTGTTTGTTTTCAAATATTACGCGCTTGAGTTTCATCAGATCCCTTAAAAATGAAAACACCCCCCGAAACAACTAAACTCCTTGTCGCTCAGTTTAACCTGACGCGTCTGTTCAACTATCATTTGGCATCTCACCCGCAAACACACAGATGTATATGCACCAATCTGAGCAAGCTGGGGCTTTTTTTGTGTGTGTTTTTTTATCCGAGAAATGCTTTAATCCTGCTTAGTGCTTTCTCTAACAAGCACCTAGGACCCTGAAATATTTAGTGTGCAGGCTGGCAGAGTTGTTTTTCTCATACTGGGGGTACAGAAGTGAAGCTTATGTAGCATTTGAAGTGGTTTACCAGATAAGGAACAGATATCCTGCATCAACGGCTTAAAAGGAAATTACAGTATATGTGTGAACCTGGTGATGTAATACGGGATGACTGACATTATGTGCTTCCTGTGTCCTGGAGATTTGGGTTACGGTCCTCCTTGTTTCTTTTTGTGCCTGGGAACGACTTTTTTTCTCACTTTCCCTTGCTGTGCAGAATGCGTGCAGGCACACTCATGTTTCATAGATCAGATAACAATGTCATGCAAGGACTATAAATTCGTGACATTTTACAGGTATTGAAATCACTTCCATGCAATAAAACTGACAGATTACCTTTGATATCATATATTTATTTCCCTTGCATGTTTTGAAGGAGCTTATTAAAAATCAGCAGATACGATCAGGTGCAGTGAGTGATGCAACCCAATCTGCTTCAACTATATCAACCGCAGAAAGTGGCTGGTTTTGTAAGAAACACCAAAAAGTTCTATCGAGAAGTGGCATGGCAAAGAAGAGAGTTTCAGCAAGTGCTGCTGCACATTGTGGCATCGAATGTCTTTTTATACAAATGCCAAAAACAAAGACCAGTGATAACATGCGTGCTTGCAAAATATTTAAGTTGAGCCATTGCCAGGAGTTGCAGTCACCAAGGTGTGAGCAGATTAATTGACTCAGGTTAATTTGTCATTTCCTCTCTTGCCGTCTCTATACTGTCAGTTATGTATAGTGTTAAATTTTTAAAACGGTGTCAACAACTGCGCAGTATATCAGATTCAGAGAGTGTCTCACTGTACAGAATAAGACTTATTGTGCTGTGTAATTACTATTCAGAAACTAAAACAATTGAAATGTGGTCGTCATTGTGCTCTTTGGAACCGAGTCTATTAATTTCTCCGTTTTGCATTGTATCTATTTGCAGCACGTTGTAGATAAAGGTGGAGGCTGTATTTTTTTTTTTTTTTTTTTTTTTATTATTGATCGGTGGAACCACATTGATGTATGTGTGTGTCTATCTGCCCACGAATAGATGTTTTATCCCCAGAGGCTCTGGAATCAATTTTTGTGTTCATGTTTAAAACACTTTTGTGCAGAGATCAAAGTAACTTCTTTATGTTTGCTTACAAATCCTGTTTAGTGCCTGAAAATAAAAAGGGAAATGCTGAAGCAGGTGCTCACAGAGAACTGTATGTCAGATAACAGTGGACATATTCAACACATGAAGCAACAGAATCTAGTTATCGTGAAGAAAGATGACCCGTCTACTCTGTGAAGGCATAGCAATATGACTTGCAGCCAAAGCAAATGGCTGATGATCTTTTGGGCTTGGTGTCTGTTAGTGGATGGGAAGTATCAGGCAACAAGTGAACACCCTCCAAGTAGATGTGTTCAAAGCAGGAAAAATGGACAAGTGGAAAGAATAGCGAGTTTGAACAGGGCCAAATTGTGATGGCCAGACTGAGTCAGAGCGACTCCCAATGTTTTGTGTGTGTGCGTGCACGTGTGTGTGTGTGTGTGTGTTTCCAACATTTTCTAGAACATTTAGTATTTTTGGCACTGTAATCTGTGCCAGGTGTGGGCATCTGCTGCAGTGAGACTCCATCCAACAGGCTGATTATTGCATTGGCAACCCTCAGGAGTCTCGTGGAGTCAACACCTCAGTGGGTCATCGCCGTGCTGGATCGAAAAGGGGAGCTGCAGTCTTATGCCAGGAGGGTGTGTGTTACAAACTTCAAAGCGGCATCTATGTCCATAAAAGGTAATGATGATCGCTATAAGTCATGGATATGCATTTCTTCTATCTGGATTAAGCCTGTCAAAAAATTAAGTTTGTTGACAGATTTAATTAGATATGAGAAGTTTTTCATGCTGCTTCAAGGTGTCAGCGCATAAGATACATAAAATAGTTAGGCGGGCCATGGAGCACAGCAATTAGCAAATACCAATGGTTTTCCATATTGGACGGTGGTGACACCAGCAGCAGATTGACCTCTCCCGCAAAAATCAGCAAGACTCCTTTTTCAGCCGTGTCCACCAGTTTCTACTGGTAATAGTAATAAGTCTGTGGGAAATGGTAATCTCTATTACTTTTAATACAAAGACCTAAGCAATATATACCTGCTTTCTGGGCTTCTCTTTATTGAATTAGTCAAGTATAACTAGCTGATATTTGCAGGTAAAAACTCCAGTCAGCTGCCTCACACCTTCAAATCTTGCCAGCTTTAGATTTGAATCAGTTTCCTTAATTGGGGAAAAAAAACACAAAAAAAAAAAAAAAAATCATTTATGGATGGTGTTTCTTCAGCTTTGACAACACGACTGCCAAACTGTCCGGGAAAACTCCTCCCCTCACTCTGGTTGTTCCACTGGCATCTCATAATATCGAGTTTAAATTGTAGAAGCTTTACGATGAAAATTTTGGGCCGTTTTGACTCTGTAACTCTTTGATCTTGGTTTACTAGCGTATGAACCATGGCTATTTGCCACCAAATGCAAAGCACAAGCTTTTATCTCCGACGTTGCCAGTACGTAACGACAAGTTAAATGTTCTCCCGGGAACGTTCAAGGCTCTCTCTATCTTGATTGCGATGAGGGCCCACAGAAAGAAAGCAAAAGTGTCAAACCATGTTTAATGTTAGCAGCATGCATTTTGAGGTGGGTGGCGGGGGGGGGGAAGTAGTGCTGAAATTGTTTTCCAAGTCCTTTCCAGATGGTGTGTTGACAGGGAGGTTCTGGGAAAACCAGCCTGTAATAAATGAGATGGAGAATCACCTGAGGGGACCGTAGACATCAAACAAAACCTTCCTTTCACCTCCTTCAGTCCCTCACACTCGAATTAGACTCACTTCTCCTCGTTCCCTGGATCTCCTCTGCTAATAGTTCCCCCTCAAGTGATCTGTGAGAAGATGACATTCTATCCAGACTCTTTTTTTTTTTTTTCCCCCTTCCTTTTTTTTATTTTATCTTAATTAATCTCTCTGCCCTGCACCCTGGATGATGTTCTGTTTTACTGAGCTCTAGCTGGAGGGCATGTTCTGACAAATTCGTCCGGGGAGAAACCCTGACATTCGCCGAGGCCAACAGTCACATGAACACATTAACTTCCTTGACCTGTAACAAATGCACAACACAGTCTGGGCTGCAGGGATGCAGTCGGGCTAAAGCAGAAGATCTCAAACATCCATCACTGTGTATTTTATCTGGTTGCTTCGATGCTTTTTATTTTTTCTTGGATGTGTGTTTTCATTAACGAGACCAATGGGAGGCATATTTTGCATTTATTTGGCCTAAGTAGACAGTTAAACCCCATTTCCTGGCATTAAACTGCATGCAAAAGTTTTACACTGTTGTAAATTTCTGTGGCAGGGATTAGAAATGAAAACATTTCATGCAGGTTTTCTAAATATTTGAATCAAGATCGTTGCATTCTTAAGGATTTTATGCTAAAAAAAAAAAAGAAAAAAAAATCTTAATCAAAATTTAATAGCTGTAAATAGCTGATCCCCCACAGAGGAAGAAAATATGGCAGGAAGATAGCCCAGAGGTTTCAGGAAGTTGTTTCCTCATGTCATTATGTAATTAGGAAATGGCAGTTAGTTGCAAAGGCAGATCTACACCACAACATGCAAGCTTCATGCATTACGAGAGCAAGCTGTTGTCTCTGATAAAGTCAAACGAAAGTTGCATTTTGGCTAAAATCTCCAAAGCAGATATCCAAACAATATAAGTTGTGTCTACTATGGTGTCAGATCGCCGATTTGTTCACCAGTAAAGGAGTCATTTACCCAGAGATCACAAATGTACCTATTTCAGTGACTTAAATGCTTAAAGGGGCATGTGTTCTCCAGGTACATAGTGCCATTTTACGTCATAATCAAGGAGCAATGTTACTTTTATTTGATTTAGAAACGCTGCACAGATAAAAAACTTAGAAAAAATTTGACTAATTGACATCTTGAAATTGACCTCTGTCCCTTTAAGAAGCTGCTGCTCTTTTCTCCACTGTAGGTTTGTATAATTAAATCCATCACAAATATGAACTCACAATGATATTTGTCTATTAAAAGATCAAATAACAGCCTCTACTTCGTTGCACTTTTCTGAGTTTAATCAAAAAAATCTATAACATGACAAATGAAAGCAAAATCCAAATGCTGCTTGAAGATGTAAGGGAAATGGAGTGTTAACCGTAGCTTCTCACACTGAAAGGCCAAATATATTCAAAACAGAAGTAAAATTCTTAAAAACGGAGGTGCAATATCCCTTTGCAGTTTCTTCCCGCATTTTCTTTTTATTATTATTCTTTAATGCTTCTACCTTTGATCAGACTCCCAGACTTTTTATAAGATTTTCAGATTATGTGTTTACCTTAAACTGCCAACTTGAATTTACTGGATACTAGCAGTAGCTGTCTGAGTCAATTGAGAGGGTCAAACCTGGCTTGTCAGACGCCTAAGGCTTTCAAAGGTAGCTCTGTAGAACACAGACTAGCATACATAAAGAGATAACCTGTCACCTGAGTGGGATTTCTGCTGCGCTGGTGTTACTGTCAAATAGAAGTGGGGCAGAGAACTTCACTCCGTTTTCTGACAGCGCTGGCTCTTCAATCAGCGTCTTTCCCTCTTCCCGACTTATTTTCTGAAAGAAATGCAGAATTAAAGTTTCTTCTCGAGTTTTCTCTAGGGTTTGGTTAATATATTGGCTGCAAACAAATGATATCTGCCTGCAGATTCCCTGTTGGGAGGAAACTATTGTATAAAGGAAGAAAAGCTAGAGCTGAGGGCGCAGAGCTCTGGAGCTGAAAACATCACGGGTCACCAAATACTAAATTATTCTTTCTCATATTTAATTTTTTTTTATGACTGCCATTTTGTGTGTGTGTGTGTGTGTGTGTGTGTGTGTGTGTGCGTGTGCGTGTGTGTGTGTGTGTGTGTGTGTGTCTGAGCATCTCCTACACATTCAACGCCGTATCTGTGTTTTTATTTCCTGAATGAAAAATTAAATATGTGATATGGGCAAAAACACATTTATCAGCTGAGCCTTTTCAGGAAACAGAACAGTGTGTCCTCTGCCTCCGTGCTGTGTTGGTAAACAAACCTGTGTTTATATATAGATGGATATGTCAAATTTAGCTTCATTACATTTATACAGGCTGACGTTTTTGTTTTTTTTTCTTTTTCTTAAAACCTGCTGAAACCGTAAGCACTGAAACAGCAGGAAGCTGTTATCAGGTGTCGTTCCTACTTATGTTTCAGAGGGGGAAGTCTCTGCTCCACACAAAGAGAAGACAGGAAGTGTTGTGCAGATTTCATATGAGCTTAGCTGCAGGTGAAAGAGTGCACTGTAAAATCAACATAAACAGTCAGAGCAGTCTGCACAGTGATGTGGCCAGACCAGGAAATAATGGACTATATTACAAGTGTGATTCACACAGTGAAATCAGTGTTATTGTTCTGCTTGGAAAAACAGAAAATAGTCTGAAATGACTCTATAGCAAAGTTTTCAAGTCCCATTTTGAAACTGTTCTCCAAGAGTGAAAATCAAACATGATCAAAATGAGTCAACAGCCACAATGCATCACAATACACAATGATGCAATCACAACACAGTGAATAAAAAAATGGAGGAAAAAAGTATAATTTCTTTCCAGAAATATTCTGTAAAAAATATACTGACGTTTGTCATGTTAATGCTTAATTAACATG
The DNA here is from genome assembly GCA_010277015.1 of Poeciliopsis turrubarensis. Taxonomy (NCBI): domain Eukaryota; kingdom Metazoa; phylum Chordata; class Actinopteri; order Cyprinodontiformes; family Poeciliidae; genus Poeciliopsis; species Poeciliopsis turrubarensis. Next base: position 2,134,063 of record VMRN01000004.1, on the reverse strand, counting down.
ACCTGAAGTGAGTCATCATATAATTGATACATTCAAGACACTTGTAAAGGAACCCAATGCTGAAATTGACATTAATCAAATCATCTAAACGAGATAGAGCTTATGTTAATAATTGCTTAACATTTTGACTATAAACACTTGAGCGTGTCCATATTTGGACAAAGCTTATGCGACTTGTAGGAAACGTTCAGAGCACATCCTGTTATAAAGAATAACTCAATCCAGGTTTGCGTTGTCTGTATTGATTTTTTTTTGCCTGCCTCGAAAAACATTGAAAATGCACTTTGTGTTTTTACTAATTAAAAGTGCAGTTTGTGTCCAGATTTGATTGAATAACATAATTTTTTAGATCTCAAATGGATTTGTTTGGGGGGGAAATAAAGAAATAGACCTTTAGTGTAGCTCGTCAAAGTTTATTTAACTTGCTATATTTAGTGCATAAATACTCAATGCTATCTATGCAACATTGCAACTGAAAGAAGTACTCACATTCAGACATGTGCATAGGACTATCAACCGTGGACTGTGGATAATTTCATTTTTGAAATGGAGTAATTCAAATAAGGCTCAAACAAATAAGAACAGCTTTTAACTTTTTTTTTTTATCTGAAAAGCTCTGCCCTTCCACTAACATTTGCTACCTCAGCTGAGCTTAAAGCATGGTATGAGAAACAAATCAACCCTAGTTATGTGTTGCTCCAGTGTTCTGTGAGACCCACTCATATTTCCTATTGTTTATTTGTGTGCAAATTTATAAGGTTTTTCTTTAGTTTGTTCCTTACCAAATGGACGATACCTTGATTGGGTTGACATCATGTGATTGATAGACTAATTAAACTCTTTCATGTAAAAAGAAAAACAACAACAAAAAAACAAAAAAACAAAACCAAACTTTGAGTCCGTGTGCATCCTATCTGCATTGCTGCAGTTGCTTCAGTTTGAGCAAGCGGTATGCAGCTGTGCTCTTCACAATTAACCTCCCATTTCTGTCTGCTCTAGCATCGTCAATAATTTAACTCGGTTCACTTTAGTGTAGAGCAACTGCAATGCTGGAGTCATCTCAGGGCACTCTTCACTGTCAGGAAACAAGATATTTTTAATTATATTGTGTTAAGTAGCCAAATTGAATCTCGATCCAGATCGGACGGATTCAATTTACTCAATGTTATATTGAAATGTTTATTTAAAGTGTAATCTGACCCTTTTTCTATAACAACTTGTGAATGTTTACACCACATGTAGAACTCTGGATTTGTGGTCTAACTTCATTAAATGATGGGAGTCAAAGCTTGTGTTTGACCCAGTAAGTTTAACATGTTCAAGACATATATTTTATGTCAGCTGTGTCATCAGTTATATGAAGATGAAGCTCAAAACATATTCAAGAGCTATAGTTTGTGGATTCAATGCAGTCTTTTAACATTTAGGTTTTTTATGCTTTCAGCTTACAAAACGGGGAAATAAATGGGCAAAAGATCTTGAAGGCATTATTCTAGGTCCTAATATGATAAAATTAGCAAACAGATGACAAACGACTCCCTGACATCCATGTGCTTGGAAAATACATAATACTTAACCTTTAACAATAGGCTGGCAAAAATTATATCTATGAAAGACTTTGAATGTCAAACCATTTGTGTCTCTTCATCAGTCTCCCATTGTTGAATTTTGTTTGTCAGTGGGTGCGGCTGCAACACAAGTACATAAATATAACAAGAACAGCATGTCAAAACCAATACTGACCAAAAGGAACAGAAAGATGTGTTTGAGTTACCAAAATACACTTTGATCACCGACACTTCAGAGAGAATGTTCTGTGGACAACAAAGCAAAAGTGGAACTTTATGAAAGGATTTGAAAAACAAACATTATACTGACCATCAAAATGATGGCCGTAGCGTAATGGTGTACCACTGATGGTTCGATGGCAGCTGTTGCCAAAGATGGTGGCATGAACAGTTGTTAGGTTTAGTTTTTCACATTGGGCAAAGTTATTGCATTTTTTTTCCCCTCCTCATTTAATAACTGAAATTCAAATTTAAGCACTGCATTTTATATTTGGTCACATGACCTGTGTATGAACAAATAGTTTGTTCTGGAACAATCATGTGTTTCCATGAAACTAAAACAGAAAATATCTGGTGGTGTGGGAATAGCTTTTTGCTTTTTTTCATGACCTTGTACATGGGCAGGAGAAGGCACACTGTGGGAACAGGAACTCACAAACACCAGGCATCCCGCCACCAATAAAATCAAGCATGATTATTTAGCAGCCGGTTTTGCTGCACTGCAGCCATGCCTATCCTCACAGGGTGAGAAATGACCGGGGCTGAATCAAGTCATTTATTCCAGTGAGTTGACCATGAGTCTCTGCTCATAAATAACAATCTTACTAGCCTTCCTTCTAGCGATGACTCTTCCTCTCGCAGCTTTGCAAAACCATCTGACTGTTTCACTGGCGAGTTGACTGAAAAACATCACTGCTGTGTCAGTCTGTATCAGCTTTTTTTTTTTTTTAAATCCGTTTATTTGTACTGAAATGTTTGCATATTAGTCACTGGACTGCTGCCTAACCACTGCAATAAAAATGAATCATGTGGGAAAAGTTTTTACGCTGAGTCAAATTATTTGCTGGCTGCTGTTGCACAATCAGTTATTAGATAGAAAACTGTGACCTGGTGTGACCTCGTAGATCTTTTTTTTTTTTTTCCCACTATATATTATTTTTATATATATATATGTAATTATGTTACACAAAATTATATATAGTCTACAAAAAGCCAAATTGAAGAACATAAGTGATGGAATCCCTTAAAAAAAGGAAATTGCAGAAGTAATTAGTTGCATGTGTCATTTAACTGTGTTTAACATCATTCCATATAAAATGATTTACGGCTTCATAATGATATCACGAGGGTTTTCCTGTAATTACGGATGATTCTGTGTCTCAGAAGGCTCTCTCTCCCCCCCCACCGCTGACTCGCCCACTTCTCCTCAAACATCTTCGAGTCAGCTGTGGAGGTCCTGCTGGAGAGACGCCCTGTGTCTCCTGATCCCTCCATGTGTCGGAGCACAGTTCAGTATTCACCTCCACCACATACTAATCCTTTCATTTGCTGCGGCTTCAGGCAATCGGGTTAAAGAGCCGACTGTGTGGGGAGTCAGGAGGGACGGAGACTGATACAGAGATGCATTTACAGACGTGTACAGTAACTCAAATACTGAAGCACCTTACTAACAAAAAAAATGTTTATGCATTCATACAGAAGATCCACATTTGCACTGCTAAATATACATAACACCATTACACACATTTTATTTTATTTTTATGTAGTCGTCCTAAAAGACTTTACATCCTCTTTAAAGTCTTGGGTTTTATGTATCGGGACAGGATAAAAATCATGTGGTCTTTACTAAATTTCCAAAAATATTTTTCATTTAGCCTCAAGTATGTCAAAATGAACAGATTCCACTCTATCTTTAACTGATTAAACAAGAGGAGGGTCATTGTTGCTGTCCAAGAACCTTCATAAGGGTTAAAAAGCTATTTCCAAGCAACTTGACGTTCAAAACAGAGATTTTTCACAAGCTAAAAACATTTCAGATGGTTGTCAAACTTCCTAGTAGTTGATTTCCAGGAAAAGGTCATCCCGAAATGCCACAGAGAAAAAAAATAATAAAGACAAACCAAAGCTAAATAGCTGACTCTAAAGGTGCTAGTTGTCAACTTAAACGTGTGAAATTTACAACACTACGACTGAAAAGAGCAAATACATTGGAGAGTTGTTTTTTTTTTTTTCAGAAGGGCTATAAGAAGACAATCCCAAAGACAGGCAGGTGTATCGATCTGCTGCAGCTGTCAAATGAAGGAATACAGTTCTTCCTTGATGTATAATTTCAGTTCCAATTATGCATTAGCAGATGTTCATGCTACTCACTAATGGGCATGCAGACCATCCGATTCTGTAACACTGATTATACAAAACAGATGGTTGCTCCCCTCATTAACTTTTTTTTTTTTCTCCCACATGATAATTTTAATTAAGGAAAAAAATATTCTTGACTCCTTTTTTTATGACTCTGTATGCTCTCATTCACTAAGCTGGTAGTGTCAGAAACTTTTATAAGATCTGATTCTGACAGAGGCATCCACATTTTCTTAAAATGATTTAAAATCAAGTCTTGATTCGATTGATATGGTTAAAGACTCACTGGTAGTTATGTTTGGGAAATGCACGACCAAATTATATTTCGGTCAGCCTGACTTTTGCAGGACTTATTCACGCAAACGTCTCCTCTGAGAAAGATCAGCTATAACATTTACTATATAGCTATATACATGTAGCTATATAGCTATGATATTTACTATAACTATTAGTGATTTTAGCTTCCAATTATTCATCAGACATTATTAAAGATGTTTTTTGTTGTTTCTTTATTCCAGCTTCTCAAATGCCTGACCTCAGATTTACCAACAAGTTTAGTCCCACTAATTTTAGTTATAACGACATATTTTTGATATACCATAGAACTTGCACAACAAGCTTTTAGCAAGAATATACATTAAAGCCTGTACTTTCAAAATAAAGGGTCTTCGGTGGGCTTTGGCAAATCTACTGAACACTTGGAGCCACTGTGGTGGAAATGTTCATCAACAGATAGGTGAGGGGCAGCACTGGTCTACCGCCAGAGAAAAACTTGAGTCATTCCATTGCTTTCTGTGGCATCTCATTAAAAGAACAATAAACAATAGAAACCACATAAAGGAACATTTTTTGCTGTGTTTCAGAAACCGTAACTAAAACTAAGCTGTAATATGCCCCGACATTCAGAACTGGCCTGTGGCTGTATGTACATGTACAGCACTCTGTTGCTCTACACCTCACAGCAAGGCACATCTCTTAACAATATTGGTTTTCAAAATTGTGGCCCTGAAGAATGCATAATTGGCGCTTTCCGCAACCCTAAAAGCAGTGCATGAAAAAGGCCCAGGAGGATTTTGATTTGTAACACTTTGAATGCAATATGACTGTTTATGTCTCTTGTGTCCCCTGTCAGGAAACCAAGATGAAAAACCCACCACTGACCGCAGGAAGGATTTACGCTCCCATTAAAACGTTCTCTTCATGCATCAGCCAGCTTTTCCTCCGCTCACGCGGCTGACTGCTGTCGTTCCCAGATACAGCCACACAGACTGGAAGACGACAGCGTGGCCGGAGTGTGAGAGTCGGGAGTAAATTCAAACAGATGAGTCACTTATGAGAGACGAACGACCTAACGATGTCTGGAATGGAGTCGTCCAGCAGACCATGAAGCGAAGTGGACCAGCAGAAAGGGAGAGCGTTCTTTTCTGTACAAGTATTGACTCATTCATTTGTGTTTCCAATGACGAAATAATTCACAGGACCTGGGAGCTGAGAGGCAGTGACCTAATTCAGGCTAAATGACGTCAGTCTGATAAGTCGCCCGCCTCCTTACTAAGTGATGGAACATCATCAGAAATGGATTGTTTTGATTGAGGCTGGAGTGTGTGAGGTTACATGATGTTACTGAGAGTGTGAGCTTTGATACGGCACGCAGTTATGTTGAGGCGCGGACTGCTAACTTGGGTGTCCCGTGTGGGGGGCCTGCTGGTGCTCCTCTGCTGCTCTCTCTCTCTCCTCTATCTGATGACCTGCAGCCCTCCACATTCCAACAACCCTCCGCTGAGTCACGTTTTACCCCATGCAGGGTCCAACCACCCCAGCCTAGGAGGTACAGGGCCTGTTGTCGGAGCAGGACCCAGTGGGACAAGAGGAGGAGGCGATGCTTCCCAGAGCCGGGGTCCGCCTGCAGCACACTCCTACCAGATGCTCCTCCGGGAGCGCGAGGAGCAGCACCGCCTCTACATCTCCTCCTTAAAGAAACAGATAGCTCAGCTGAAGGAGGACTTGCAGGAGCGCAGTCTGCAGCTGAAAAGAGTGCAGGAGAGCCTGAAAACGGCTGCAAACGGACCCGCAGAGGGTCAGAACGGGGGCGCTGAATTACAGGGCGCTGGCTTCGGAGAGGTTCAGGGGGCAAAGAGCCAGCAGTCAGACCTGCAAGAGTTCCTTCGAACTCAGCTATCAAAAGCCGAGATAAGCTCCGGCACCAGGTTGCCCAACGAGTACGCCGTGGTGCCTTTTGAGAGCTTCACCCTGCAGAAGATGTACCAACTGGAAATGGGGCTCACGCGCCACCCAGAGGAGAAACCAGTGAGGAAGGACAAGAGAGATGAGCTGGGAGAGGTGCTGGAGGCGGCTCTGCACAGCCTCAACACACCTGCATCGCATCAGGATGACAAGGTGCCAGCAGAAAAGACTCAAACTGGCAAAGTCTACACACCATCTGACTTTATAGAAGGTAAAACGCAGCTGCACTTTGCCTGATGTAGTCGATGTTTATATTCCAAAAGAAATCCACCAGCAGCTTTTTTCACATTTTGTCTGTTTAAAACCCAACAACCCGAAGCTCATTGGGATGTTATGTTATGTATTATTTGTCAAATAATAATCTGGAAGGTTTGATTTGCATTATAATTTAGCTGGATTGAGTCAATACCTAATAGATAAAAGTAAAGTCACATTTTGCTGCAAATACAGTGACATGTCTTTTAAGTTTTTTCTCATTGCAGACTGAAAATGTTGCCTTTGTTTTGTCGCGAAATAGCTCAAACCCATTTGTGTACGTCATTGTTGAAGTATTGCCACATATTCTTAGTTAACTGGGCTACTCTGAAGTATGTCTTTATCCTGCAAGTGAATGTCGACCCCAGCTTTTCGACTCAACACATTTTCTATCCATCTTCTTAAGGCCTCTTACAAACTTCCCTGCCGACAGCATACAGTACAAACGCATGCCGCACTTGATTTCCCGCTGACTTTGCACTGATCCAACAAATAAAAACCAAACATAATGCAGTGAAATTTGTAGTTCTGCAACGACTAAACAGGAAAATTTCAAAGGATATAATACATTCTGTAGTTCCTGTAAACACAACTCGCATAGTGCAAGTAAAGAATAGGATTTCACTTTGTTTTAAACGCTTTGCCGTTAATCAAAGTCTATCATTACCTAAGCAATTAGGTTAATAAGTGCTACAGGCAGCAGCTGCTGGCTCAGTATGACTTACAAAGCATAGTCATTTGATTTTTATCAGCAGCAACTTATTCTAGAAATCCAAGCTCCACATTTAACAAGCATTAAATGAGGTATATATTTTAACAAGCATACTTTTATAGCTTCATCGTATCATGTCCTATGGTCAGAAAGTCAACAGAGAATACTGTCTCTATGAAGGGGTTTGTGGTGTACAATTATATGAGCTTTGGTATGGAAGAGTCAACCTGGGAAAAGTAAAATGAGCTTCAACAATTGATTTGTGATGTTGCTGAGTTCAGTATCAGCGGGCCAATGTCCCACGAACTTCAAATTTTATACTCTGCTGTTTTCGTACTGAACCAGTCCCTAAAGCGAAAGGCTGGTGGAAAAAAAAAAACAAAAAAATTTCATAGCAGCTTCTGTGTAGGGAATGTCTCCATTGGTTGCACCCTGTCAGGTGCAACAAAAATGATTGATTTTAATGCTCTTTTTATCCCTACTGTTCTGGCTGTGCAGTGCACACAAAAAGTGTGCTACATAGTATGTCCAACAAAGCCAGGTTACCTTTATTCTCACGAGGCCAACAAAGCCCAAAGCCCTTCTCAGAGATAATGCATGTCAGATTTTTATTTATTTATTTTTTTTAACTTCATTGAATTGTTTTTGTGCTCGAAAATGATTAAAAGCTTCATATGACATTTCAGCTCAAAAGACACATCACTTGGCATTTTACTCACAGTAGCTTTAAATTGTTCCATTTCAGGGCTCTGGAAGCGGCATGAAAATAATTTTACTTAGCAACGTTAATGTCATCAGGACACAATGAATCCTGCAGGCTTTGGTTAACACAGCTGTACGGAAAGCGTTAACTTTTAACTTGATGCCTTCAGATGTGCTTGGACATTGAGCTGTCGGCATGTCGGATTACGACAGAAAGATGAATCACCAAATGGATGCATGGCTCCTTTGGTAGAAGGATACACAGTCTCAGAAAATGCAAGGTTTCTTTGCTTATATAAGATGGACACTCAGCTGAACAGCCGTTTATCCACATTGTAATTTCTCTTTTTATAAATTTCTGAAGTACTTGTAGGTAAAATTGTTAGATCAACCTTGGGACTCAGAGTATTTGACCCAATTTGACTCTTTGCTGCACCCCACCAGTCAGCAGAAATATGTGCATTAATGGCAGGACACGTCTGAGAGCTTTGTTGCTGCACTCACAGCTGCTTTCTTTACTGTCACTGCAGGGATTACCATAACAGACAAGCAGGAAGTTTTATGTGCGTGATGCATCCTGTGAGTTTAAATGGTTTTCTGTCACCTTTCTGTGTGCGCGTGTGCGTGTGTATGCGTGCACAAAAACAAAAACGTCCTTGTGAAAACTCAGCAGCATGAATGGAGACACGTCAGAGGAAGTAGGGGGTCTTTCAACATGCCCGGGGGTAGATTGGCATTCACTTTGTAAGAATATGGCCAGAGTGCCTCAAAACGAGCTGAGCAATAGGAGTTGAATGCATCCAGGCCATCCTGAGTGCCCACACACATTCAAGTGGACATCTGCATCTATTTGAGATCAGATAACTCAGGAAGCATCGTAGCACAAGAGCTCTGCTTCTTTTTTCCTTTTTGTCCCTCTAACTCGCACTGTATATTCCTGGAAGGTCATAAATCTGAGTGTGTTTGTGCAGAAATACTGCCAGGATATCCCCTTAGTTTGCCCAGCTCAGCTCAGATCAAAACCGCAGGAAATAAGCACAGCTGCTCTTCATTCAAACTGGAAGCGTGCGACTGGGTGTGCGACTGCGTGTGTCCGCGCGCGTTCGCGTGTGTGCGCCTGCGAGGAGTCAGTGTTATAGAGCCATGACTTCAATCAGGATTCTGTTATTTTAAAACAAGTTTATTAGAAATTAGACCTCTTAAACTATTTACCATGTTCTATATGCAATTACTGCCTTTAGTGAGAATATTAATTCCTGCCTGTAAAAACCATTCCCATTACTGTATTTCTTGTAGAATGAGTATACTTTTCTCTTAACTTTGACTAGCTAGGTACTGATTAAATTAAGTTAAATTTATTTAATTTCCATTTGGGATCAATAAAGTATTTTTGAATTTGAATTACCTATATCACCTTATTTATGTTCCACAGTCACAATAAATGTTATATTAAGGCACTTTATGGAATAAATAGACTGAGTTTACATACAGAAATATAGAATCAATGCAATACATTTAACGTCAATTCAATCATGCTGTACATGTTTAATATTTTTACTCGAGGTTCTAAAACAATCTCATGTCCGATCGATGCCAAACTCCCGAGTTTTTCTAAAAGTGCAGAGTCTGAATTAGACTCAAGAAAGAAAACAAAATAGACGTGTTCAGCTTCTTGTTATCTGCTGATGCCTAACTTTCAGTTTTTGAAGCTTCTTTCACTTTTGGTACTCCTTCCTCTTTTTGTCATTTTAATTCCTGATAAATGCTAAATTCAGTGACCTCCACAGCATGTCAGTGACTGACATGCTGCTGTTGTCAGCACAACCTGGTCGAACTGTGTCTACTGATCATAACGGCCAAGAATGAGCACAAAGTAATCACACTCCAGTCATCACTGGATTTCTTTGCGCATCTCTATTAATATGCTCCTGAATGTATCTGTGTGTGTTTTCAGAATAGCTTCCATGTTGTCTGGAGAGTTGGACCACACTGCCTGCTTCTTGTGACTTGGCAGTTCTCTGCTAGACATATTTTAATTCTCCCTAATGCCCATCAATTGCATTACATCTTGAAGAAGCAGTTCTTATCTAAATTGAAACCAGCCAAGAAGAAGAGACTGGCATCAGCATTTTCCCAAAGATTTAAAGCTGCATTAACAAACCAGTGACTGGAAGCTAAACACAAGCAATAAAGGTTTGCCAAATGAGCCATCCAGCCACTAAGGCCTCCAAAAGAGAGAGAAAATTGCTCTGAGACAGAAGACAGGAAGTGAAGGCTTTTACCCTAAATTGTTCGGCAAATGCACTAAATGAAAGCTCATCATGTCCCTCTGGGAAATGAGGCCCCCGATCACAGGAAGCTCGCCAATTTAACACTATTTAATTTGGGCTGCTATCAGCGCTGTCTATCTTTGCCAATAGAAACCCCTCTATTGTACCGCTCTTCATATCAATCATCCTCAAAGAGCCCTTCATTTTTTACTGGTTTGTCATATTCTCTTTTCAGTGTTCCGCCTTCCTACTTCCTATCTGATTCACTTCTGTCTGGCCCCACTTCTCGTTTGTCTTTATTAGGTTTCGCTTTTCTCTCTTTGCTAAGTGATCTCATCAGGTCAGCTGGAAAGTAAAAATCTTTGTAAAGGCAGAAAAATTGGAAAACGGCTTTCCTCATGGGGAGGCAGCTGACGTAAAGCCTGCAACAAGAATGTTAGTACAAATGACAAAAATAGCCTCTCTGTCTGAAAGTGCCTCAGTGTTGCATGTTGTTGCTCTTTGCCCAAAAACAGCAGAGCGGCTGAACAACATCTCGTCTGTTCTCATTAGATTTGTGTTTGAAAAAAAAAAAAAAAAGTCACAGTATGACAGAATTTATTCATGAAGGATTAGTTATGGCTTAAAAAAAAACTGCATCGTTACTCTCTTTAAATTAAGAAAGGCACAAAATAGAATGGTGCTTTTGCTCAATTTTTTCTTCGTTGTGATAATAATTTATGTCAATAAATTATACGTACAGGAAGCCTGTGTATTGCTCCTTTAATGGTGTCATATCTGAAAGGAAATACTTTTGTGGTTAGAGCAGCAGAGTTAAATATATAAATTAACACCTACAAAAAAAAAAAAAAAAAAAAAAAAAACTTGCCAAGTCCTGTCTGGTGAATTCCGAACAACTTTTGTTGTAATCCTCCCTACAAAAATAAACCTTGTCATTAATCTCAATCTAGCGAGGTGTTGACAAGTCTCTGTAATCACCAGTGAGAATCAATTCGGTTCTAACACAACCAAACTGACTGAAAGCACAAATGCTTTTTGAGGAGTTGGATGTGTCCCACATTAGTGTGTGACTAAATGCATTTTAAATATGTTTAAAATCTTTTTTTTTTTTTCACTAGGTTAAGTAAGGCCTCAGCTTTCTGAGGTCTCTGTTTTATCCCATTTCATCCAAAATTTGTTGTAAAAATACTGTTTTAGTCAAGGGATTAATATTTTAAAGAAAATTGCCCTTTTTGTTGTTGAAAATAAGACACAGAACTGATATAAGGACTTTTTATGTTCCTTTAATTTGTACATTAACGTTACGATCGCATTTTATGCATGTTTGGTCATGAGTTTATCTCTTATCCATTAGGTATCAGTCGTACAGAGAGGGACAAAGGGACTCTATATGAGCTGACCTTCAGAGGGGAAGCGAGTCACGAATTCAGACGTCTGGTCCTCTTCCGCCCCTTCGGACCTCTGATGAAGGTCAAAAATGAAAGGATGGACACAACCAATATCATGATCAACATCATCGTCCCGCTCTCGAGACGAGCCGATAAGTTCAAACAGTTCATGCACAACTTCAGGTATGCAGACGTTTTTTTATATTGAATTCTTGCCATTACAGCTTTACATCGCAGCCACTGAAACACTGAATTATTCATGAGTTCTCAACACCTACTGTAATAAGGAAAATGTGATAAAGTACACAAACTGTGACACTCACTGAAGAGTCAACAGCCTTTTTTCTGCTTGTTGAAGAAATGTCTTTTGAAATTTCAAATTTAAACCTGGGGTTTTATCATGGTAAATGTTTTTGGTGCTTGTGAAGCTGTTGCAGTAAAAAAATATTTTCTGTTACATGTTTGTAAAAATCTACCAAGTTTTCACGTACAAGAAACTCTGGGAAAGGAAACTTTGTATGTTCGTAGACTTAAAAAAAGATGCGTCTGACTTGCATCCCAAAATACTTCAAATCTAATCTAAAACAGATCTTGGGTTGTATGCATATGACAAAATTCTGACAAGTAAGCAACAGTGAACAAATAAGCTCACGGTGAAACATGCTTGCTTTTGCTCTGCAGTCTGCTACAATAGGTTGAGGAAACGTCGTCCTTAATGTCTGTGATTTATTGTGCTGCTGCTGCTACTTATCGTGCCACTTTTTACATGGTAAATCCTGCTTAGTTGAATCGTTGCAGCCCATTAAAATGCCCCCCTGGGCAGACCCGCTGTGGTTGATATACAGCATGGCAAAAATGTACTTACTTAAAAGATGTGAAGTTGCTGAGCAAACACGTTCTGCTCATAAAAGTGCAGCGAGGAAAGCAGCGTGTGTCACAGCATGTGTGAATGTTTGGTAATAACTTTTTTCGTTTTTTTTTTTTTTTTAATCAAAAGGGTATTTATTCACAGACTCGGACAAAATGCTTCTCTTAGACTAAAGGTTAGGAAAACATTTCAGAAGTGAAACGCTAATATTATACCTATCCGTTGTTCACTCTTCAATTCATACATTTTTCAGCTACGCTTGTAAGTACAAAGGTGCATTAATATTTAATATAATTGTTGGAATATAATCGTTGTATCCCTGTCAATAAATAATGTACCATCAGAGGACTGCAAAAAAATGGATAAAATATTCATATGAAAAAGGAGGAGCTGTCAAACACCAGCCAATATATTAGCAATGAAACATTGTGATTCCTGTGGGGATTTACGAGAATTTGTTTTCTACACATTCTTCTGGGGAATTACTGCGAGCACACCTGCATGCCTGTATGCAAGCAAAATAATCTGCAGCATGATGTGTATTATTCTTAACATATCTCCATTGAATTTCTGCAGGCATCTCCACCCAGTTCCTTTTGGCTTGCATGAATGTTTCCTTTATGAAAACCAGAAGAGAATCTGAGATGTGGCTTTTTGTCAAACAAAAATACAATTTCTTTTCCCCAACTCCAATTGCTCTTTAAGAAGAACCGTAGTTAACAGAATATCCATTTTAGCCTTTGCGCAAATAATAATAATATTTTTTTTTATTTGAAGCAGAATCAAAGTGTAATCATATGTGTGAGAAAGGGATTGCTGTAAAGCAAGATTTGTTGAACCTCATTTGAATCTCCGTGGTTCAGAATTTTAAATACTTTGATTGATGAGCCTGAACTAGACAAGTTTTCACTCGTCAGAGAATCCTGGAAAAGTCTTACACAAATGAAATCATAACAGTAGAAACACAAATGTAGCATTTCGTTTGCTCTAATGTTCTGCTGTTAAGAGCGCCTCAGAATCAGAAGAACCTCAGCTTGCTGTGATGCCTGGATTCAATCGTTGCACGATGAGAGCAATTTGTTAAAACAAAATATGTCATTTGTCATCAGCTTTAAACTGCGTTGTGAACAAAAACATAGGCATGACAAAAATCTTTTCTGGGTCCCTCGTGACCTCGATGCATCATCGCTGCCTCATTTAGGATGGATTTTTGATTACTCTGGAATTTCTTTTATCTGAGCTTTAAAAAAAATAATCCAAATCCAGCCACCAGATGATTTCTCATGGTGTCTCTGATCCCATGGCTTTCATGTATTTAGATACATTTTGTTGTTTAGTTTCTGTATAGGAAGCAGAATCCCTGATGCTGCACCAGAAAAACACCCGCCATGTTAAGCAACCACTTGTCTCTTATCATGACTATGTGATTGATTGTTGAAATGTTACTACAGAAACCACTTCAGCTTAAAATAAAAGCTCTGCTTTGAAGACACGACAACTGATTATAAACACAAATTTGTTTCGTTTTCTTGCAGTACTTCAATGTCACTTTCTTGCTTCCAGCATAAACCGGTCCTTCTGTTCTTATATTGTCTCCTTTTCTGAATTTCATTTGTTGGCAGACTACCTTAGTGCTGTATTATTGCTGCCAAATGTGTGTCAATCTGTACATGGATCTGTACCTCAAAACACTTCTTATTTAGCAACATCTCCTTGCGTGGCAAGAAGACTTTGCTCCAAAAAGAGAAAGCAGTACTCTGTGTCATCAAGCTCCATTCCTTTATGAATTTGATGGACCTTGAGTTTACACAAACTGCACAATTTCACAATGCTGTCCAGCTTGTATTAACTATTAAATTCATTTTGAATCTCCTCAAATTTCTCAGCTAATCACCTACGTGCATACAGTGGCATTTATCTTCACAATGCATGTAGTTACATTTCTATACACACAGGCTTTTTGCTGCTGCCTCATGCAAGTTTACATGTAGATCAGCTTCCAAGCTGCAGCTCTCAGCAAAAAGACTGCATTCAACTCCTACGTTAGTAGAATCGGCTGCTTTAATCTTGGGAGTGCCACTGTAGATTTATTATTGGAGTCATACAATACACTGGATATTTCTTCCCCACTTCCAGCAGCAGGAACGACTAGCCAAAAAAAAAAAAAAAAAAAAAAAAAAAAATGCCTGAGAAGATGTTAAATGTTGCATCAAAAGTGCTCAGATGGCAGAGCCATTCCCTGTGTGTGTCGAGCCTCAACTGTGGTTGAGCTGGAATAATGGCTGCCTGCGCATCATTCATCATGTTAAACAGGAGCATGAGGGGCTGGTTTGCGTCTCTGTGCACAGATTAAATGTAAAAGTGCAAAACCCTTACGTAATAGATATGTGAATGGGTCGTTGAATGTACGTGAGCGTCTTGGTCACGCTTTGACTCGTTTTGTGGAAATGGTGATCTCGTCTGACTTGGTCCATTTATTATTTTATTGTTTCCTTTGAGTCTGCATTGCTTATGCGTTCTAAATCAATATGTGGCGTTATCCATTTTTATTGTATCTCTTCCTACAAACTGCAATTGACATAATTTTCTCTTAAGTTAGGCCTTAGATTCACATGGTATGATAAACTTTGGTAAAACCACCTTTTGGATTTTACTCAAATATAAAAAATGAATTTCAAAAACTTGATCTAATAACTGCAAAGTGAACGCAAGAAAAAATCTACAATTATTGTCAATGTTGCTGAAACAGTATATTGGTTGCACAGAATGAATGTAATGGATTCAAAAGTAATTAAGTTTATTAAGCAGATTGTTTTGGCTTTTTGCTTCTCTCAGTCTGGGTTTTTTTTGTGAGTAAGCAGCTGAACTTTGTGTCTTATTTGAGAAGGGAAAGGTGTAGCAGCCAGCTGACTGACAGTGTGCAGCAGCAGGTGTTAAAGGTGTTACTTTAACTATGTGCAACCTGAGAATATTCTGGTGTCTGGTGAGAATTTTTCTTTCCCTCATTAAGAATACTTTATCTTCGAAAAACCCTTTAACTGCCCACTCAATCATATGGTTAAAGCGATATGCATAGATTTTTAACAGTAGAGTCTCATCCCACTTCTGAAGCTCTTATTCCACTTCTTTTGTTCTGGCAATAATGAAACTTTAAAGCCTCCTGAATAAACTCTTATGTCACCTTGATTTTCCTTCTTCCTGTCAACCCCCTCAAGTCTCTGCTCAGTTTACATAAAGCTTTCATCCCTAATGTCCCATCCTTTGTGTACAGGGAAGTCTGTGTGCGTCAGGATGGCCGAGTTCATCTGACCGTGGTGTATTTTGGGAAAGAGCAGATGAGTGAAGTCCGGAGCACTCTGGAGAACAGATCTAGGTAAGTCTGATCTGTTCAGCCTTTTGAATCACTTACTGCACAAAACAAACAGGATAAATGCTGAACAAAGATGTTTTTGTTTTTGTTTTTTTTTATTTTGTTTTTTTGGCCACTTCTTTACATGTAACCAGAATAATCTCCTCCGTAATCATTCTTCCTGTCTTGACACACAAATGCAAGACAGACACACTCCTCCTGGCTCTTCGTCCTGCCACAGCCACTCATGTATCTAATGAATAATGGAGCAGCGTGCCACCCGTACAGAAAAGCTGAAAAGCTTCCAGCCAACACTGATAATTTACAACATGCCTGCAATCATCCCTCACTCACTCAGCCCGTTTTGCACAGATTTCTACACGGACACACGCACACACGCACAAGCATGCACAATCACCACCTAAGGAGACAGTAGCTGTCGGCTGATCGGGAGTCAGGTCCACTGTGAGTTGAAGTGACTGATTCCCTGAGGGGTTTCTATGGTGATGTGGGCACAAAGGTTTGCGTGTGGCCTTGAAGCAGTCGGACCATCTCCAGTGTTGCACAACGTCTCATTGTCTCGCTGTCAGTGATTTCTAAAACAGGCAGAGTTAAACTTTTAATAATGAGTAAAAAAAAACAAAAAAACAAACTTGTAAAACTGGGGGAAAAAAGGTTGAAATGAAGATGGAATCTCTGAAAGATGGTTTTGTTTTTTCCCAAAGAGATAGGTCTCTTTGGGGAAAAAACGCATCAAGGTGTGATCTGTCACATTTTGAAATTAAAAAGCAGCATTAATTTGTGATTATTTTTTAATTATTATTATTTATAATTTTTATAGTATCTGTAGAAAACAACGAAACTTACAATCTGAATCACAAATTTTTTTAGTGGTTTGAAAGAGTTACTGTTAATTCCACACGTCACAAGTATTACCAACATATTTATTTATTTTTTTTACATATAATAAATAATGTAACATCACCCTCTATCCCTTCTCTGGAGTCTGAAGTTGATTTTTGTTAATTAGCTGTTTAATCTTTCGCTCCCTGATAGCAAGTCTACAGCTGTGTATTAGCAACGTATTTTGTTCGTTTGTTTTTATTTGTAAATAGTTACTTTAAAAGCAATTTGGATATCATGGAGTCATGACAGCATAAATATATTCCTACTACAGAGTTTTCCAGAGGCTGGGTTATTCTTTTTAATGAGAGGAAAAGGTAGACGGGATTCCCTGCCTTTGGCGAAAGGCTGCTGCATCCACTTGGGGGAAATCTATTTTAAAAGAAGCAATTTGAAACTCATAACAGTTTCCTTTCTGCATTTTACCTTCACACAGACTTTTATTGAACTTTTGACATGGATAAATAAAACCATAGATGAACACATTTTATTTCCCAAGCATAATTTTCCCTGCAGCGATCTCGGCATCATTAGAGACGGAGATCTGTTTCTGCAGATCACTTAACAGATTCAGCTCCACTGACTGGCTTAGTTTGTTTCTTCTCACAAATAGCCTCCAGCAAGTTGGTCTTCCCCCCCCCCCCCCCCTCCTCCTGCAAGATCACATTGCAGTCACACACTTTGCTTTCAATTAACACAGTTTATGTCCTCACTGTATATTATTTAGACACGCTGAAAACATTTTCGGTAAACCTGCAAGAAGGTCGGTTCTCACTTTTTAACCTTTTTCTGCCAGACACTTGGGATGCTTGTTAAAAATAGACTGAATCAGAAGCTGTACTTTCAAATATAAGGCTTTGAAATTCACACTTCAAAGCCTCAAGCCCATTCACAGGGGGCGTCCTGTGAGTTTATGAGCCCATGTGGCTCGGAATAGAGATATAAAACGAGGCGAAACAAAGAGGAATAGAAGGTAGGGTTTGAGAGGGAGGAAGACGGCATGTGAAGACGAGAGAAACACGAGTCATCTGATCTAACTGGATACCAGTCAGTCAATACACATAAATTATGACTGCGTTGTGGACACAGAGAGGAGCTGATGGCTGCAGGGGAGAAACTGAAAGAAACTCAGAGAAGATAAGATCAGAAGCAATGCTAACATGGGAAAAAAAAAAACCTAAAAAAACATTAATTCCCAAGGATAAAAACAAGGATTATGCAGAAAACTGGAAAAAGATAAAAGAAAACAATTGCATGACATGGTGAATCATTTCATTTAAAAAATTTCCCTGATTTCTTTCTCCTCTTAATAACTTGCACCTTATCATTTGTGGCATCTCAGTCACTTCTTGGATACCTCAAGTAAATCCCGTGAAACCCCTAAGGACGAGTTAACTGGACAAGCATCGGAAGCTTATGAATGGCTTTAAAGGCACAAATCAGAGCTGCACAGTTTTCATTTTCTTTTGCAGATCTTTCAGAAATGCACTGTACAAATTACTCAGTGTCATTAATTTGTGTAACCGTTTTGCCCGAGGCCTCTGCCAGCTTGCGTTCACCCTTCCATTACACGTGTGGACGACTGATTATCTCGCTCTCTGAAATACCAGGTATTTTTGTCTTTGACACAACTGTTTAAAGAAAAATCACCAACCTTCATTCTACATACAAAGCAGACGGGTAAATCAACAAGCACTCATAAAGAATCATTCAAAATAAGAAAATATTGTGAGTGTAAAATTCATCCTTCAGTTAGCTCACAACAAAAATATTATTAAAATGATAATGCTATGCATTTCCATGGTTTCCTGTTTTGACCTTGCTAACTAACAGACAAATATTCACAACTGAGAATGACTGAAATATTTTGCCACATGCCGCTGAGCTTCTGGCTCCGGGACGGAGCCCTGGTCTCCCCAGTCTGGTCAAGGTTCACCTAAAAGTGCGATCAGCTATTTATTTAAATGTTTAGCTTTATCTTTAGCTGTTGTCATAACAGACTTTTTTTGGTATGGACACACAAGCCCTTTTTCACACCTTCTATCAGTGTGACTTGCTAACTTCCTGATTTCCAGAACAGAACCAATTTAAATATTAGTCAAAGACAACACAAGTAAACACAAAATGCAGTTTTTAGATGAAGTTGTTTCTTAAGGGAGAAAAAAATCCAAACCTGCATATCCCTGTGTGAAAATGTTGTTGCCGCCTAAACATAGTGAATGGTTGGGCCAGCCTCAGCAGTAGCAATTGCAATGAAGCGTTTGCGATTACTCGCAATAAGTCTTTTCCAGCTGTGGAGGAGTTTTGGTCCCCTCATAAGAGCAGAATTGTTGTAATTCAGCTACAAATAGGTTTTTCAATCATGAATGGCCTTTTTGAAGTCATGTCACACAATCACATCAGGTCCTGAAGCAGCAAAATAGCCCCAGACCATAACGCCACCTTCATTTGATGCTATTTTTCCGTAAAGCTTTGTTACTTTCACACCAGATATAACACACCTTCTAAGGAGTTTGACTTTTGTCTCACCTGTCCTCAAAATGTGTTCTGCCCAGTCTCTCTCTTTTTTTTTTTTTTTTATGATAGACACATAACCTCTGACCTTAACTGAGGCAAGTGAATCCTGCATTTCTTTGACTCTTGTTCTAGGGTCCTTTGTGGCCAGTCTGAACATCCCATAAAGCATTGTTCACTTCACTGAATGTCTCACTAAAGGAATAAGCGGAGCAGCATGGTTCAGTTCTTCATTTTGACAACAATTAATTTAATATGATGCTACAGTATTGATTGTAGAGACAGTTGATGTATGAAAAGAAATGAGGACAATGCATTCAATAGCTATCGAATGTTTTTTTTTTTTTTCTTTTTTTCAAACTCGAGCAAAATGATGGCACTGGGATTCCCATTTAAAAACCAATACCACCATCATTACTTTTAAAGGAAGCAGGCTCAGTTGGTCTCCAACCAAAAGTGACAGGAGTAAACAGGATCCACAGATTGGGAGCTTACACCGAAGTCTGTTTCATCAACAGGCGTCATGCTTGGAGTCGGTATCCTCCACCCTGTCCTTACCGAGTGTAGCTAACAGAATAAGACCTACAGCTGAGACATTTTGGTTTCTTTTCCACAGACTTCTTACTGACACAGTTTCAGCTGAAGCAGGGCGCAGACCATCATATCTGCAGTAGTGAAAAGGAATGTGTTGGGACAAGCAGAGTTGTGTGGTGATGTGTGTGGGTGACAAAAGATCAACATAATAAAAGCAACTATGAAAACATGGATTTAAGTAGGGCTACACTGGCTACGTCCATTTTATAAGTATCTTTTTTTCTTTTGCATTAAGTTTGGGTGACCTGCAAATTCAATCAGTGATTTCAGTTCTTTCAAAAACTAAACCTGGCTTTCAACGCCTACTACTGTAAATAACCAGGAGTTTATCAGTATCATTCAATAAGTGATGAATTATCCTTGACTGTGTTTGAACTGTAAATATGCACTAGAAATCCGAAGTCCGCCCACTTGTATCTTTTTAAAGCTCTTTGTTTCATTTATTGCTTTCTTGAATTGTTTGCAAACTGGACTATGGTGACAGCCTAAGTAATAATGAAACGGGTTCATTTTTGCAGGCTTTAGATTTAATATCTCTCTCCATCTCTCCTCCCTCTTGCTTTGTGTCTGTTTTACAGGCTTTCAATAGGTGAAAGGCCACAGGACAAAGCAGTAAATCAGAACAAAAATAATGTTTCACGAGTGACACGTTCTTTCCAATGTCTAGACAAAACACAGGAAAGAGACAGTGGTTTGAGCTTCTTATTGTCCTGGGTCTTGTCTTGCTCACCCACAGACTAATTGTTCCATCTGTAAAATACTCCAAGCACAGAGAAAAAGAACAACTTCAGTGTGAGCAATTAAAATATTAGGTCAAAGTTTGTTTTCCTGAATGACACTTTAGTGGTATCCATCTTTTTTCAGCAAACACACAAACGTCAATGTATTTTACTGGAATTTTATTTCATCAACCTACACAAGGTAGTTCCTGTTGGGAACGTTATAATATATGTGAGCTTTTTATACAACATGTTTCATTTTACAAATACACCCAAGGGTTATTTGCCTGTAGAAGTTAGCTTTTTGCTATTTAATATCAGTAGAAATCCAACTCTTCTGTGAAGGTTTCAAAAGTTTGTTGGAGAAGATGTGATCGAACAACTTCATGAAAACCAAGGTACACGGCAGAAAGGTCAGGGATAAAGTTGTGGAAAATGTTAAAGCAGAGCTAAGTTATAAAATAATTTGCTACGCTTTGAACATCTCATGAGGCACATTTCAATTCTTGACCTGAAAATGGAAATACCATGGCAAAGTTCCAGACCTACAGCGATGTGGTTCACCACTTTAACTGTAAGGCAAAGTAAAATTAATCAAGAAAAGAGGCCATGCTGCACATTATGCCTCTCGAGTAACTGCAGAGAGTTGCAGTTCGTCCAATGTTTGGGGGATACTTTTCTTAACCAGGACCTGGAAAGCTGGTCAGTGTTGATGATTATGAAAGAAAATTTGTTCGAGACTGCAGAAGACTTGAAGCCGTGGTGGAGGTTCACCACAAGGTAGGAGGATAACTTTCAAGATGCAGTCAGTCATAATGGAAAGGGTTAGATCAAAGGTTTTCATGTCTTATAAAGCCCCAGTTACAGTCCAGGATTACTCTAGGTTAGAATTTGATGAGAGTGTAAAATGCTCCATGTAGCAATTCCCTTCCACTTCACAGTTTATGTATTTGTTCTCCCACAGAATTGGAATAAAATATATTAAAGTCCACGGTTGCAATGTGGCTCAACGTCAGAAACGTCAGAGTTTGAATACTATTCCAAGGCACCATAATGCTGACGAAATCCTTGCAGGTGCTTCTCTTAACAGTTTACAGGCTTAGCTGATCTCTCCTTCACTTCCTCTCACAGTTAAAGCTGAGACTTAGTCAACACATGAATGCAGCTGGAGTTGCGTTAAAGTCGTTTAAAACAAGCAGAGTCATTGTTCTGCAGTTTGCCATCTGTGGACAGTTTGGTGCCAGCTGCACATGGTCCTGCTCTCCTGGGACTCCATGCAGACACTCAGTCTGTTTGGATTCATGTTCTGCTGGCAGATATGGACTCTGCTATCCGTGCTTCAGCCGACTGCACCTCGCAGCACACGCAGACATGTAGTTACATGCGGACATCATGTGTCTTGAAGACTGAAGTCATCAGAAATCTTAGGAATGTGAAGACGGTTGTTGACAAAGTTAAATGAGCGGTAAGGCGCATCATGTTGCTGGTATTTTTTAGAGTTAGAGACATTTGGGATCAAAAGGTTTTGCTATCATACTTATGGGAGAGGCGGAAAGGTTTGGAATGTGTCAAAGGTGTTCACGCATTAGTGCAAGAGGAAAATATTATGCTAATGCACACCATTCATGGACTTAAAAACCCGCACATAGCAGAGGGATGACACTCTGAGTGATTCAAGCAACCTAAAGGGAAAAACTCTTCTCTTTCCCTTCGTCACAATGATTTCCTCTAAAGAAATCCTAGTAGCTGCTTTTTCCATGTGTTTTATTAGCTACTCGAATAAAAAATGACGTTCCCATCTGTTTGTTCTGCTTTAAACTTGGACACGTGAGCCACTTTTTCCTCAGGCTCGCCACCATGTGAAAAAGATGTCGGGATGTGTGTGTGATCTGCTGCGTGTCTACGTGGGCGCACGTTGGAGTAAAGGATTAGTGACTAACAGTGTGAATCGTTATGATCACAGAAAAAAGCCACAGCTGTGTGCATCTGGATCCAGCTGTTTCTCTTTATTCGCGCCACTGCAACGAAAACCCACAGAGAAAGACAGGCTCGTTTTCCTGCGGCCCGAATTACTGACTCCTATTCGGTCAACTACATCCAAATCAACACTGAAATGAACTCTTTGAGTCCACTAAGTCTAGGAACTGTTTTCCATTTCAGGTCTTTTTTTTTTTTTTTTTTTTACAATTTAATTATATTGCTCATTAGTGATGCATGTAAACGCTGTTGCACTTGAAAAATATCTCCATGCTTCGGTGATGGGAGATAATGGCATTAATCAGCCACATACAGCAGAAAATCAAGACAGTCGGAGAAAATTTGCAAGAACAATTTTATCCATCCATCCATCCATTTTCTTCCGCTTTATCCGGGGTCGGGCCGCGGGGGTAGCATGCTTTTAAAATACTTGTAAACAGAATTAATAAATACTTTACTACTACGAACAAAGACTGCCTTGTGTTCAGTTGCAGTTCCATCAAAAAGAGTTTCATCATATGACCAAATGTCTTCTTCTCTAATGACTCGCATGCTGTGTGTGCGTTTGAAGGGAGACCAGCTTCAAGAACTACACACTGCTTCAGCTGGACGAGGAGTTTTCTCGGGGTCGGGGCCTAGACGTCGGGGCCCGAGCGTGGAAGGGAGGCAACGTGCTGCTTTTCTTCTGCGACGTGGACATCTACTTCACCGCCGACTTCCTCAACACCTGCAGACTCAATACACAGCCAGGTGATGTGCTGCACAAACTCTACAACAGAAAACAAGCTAAAGTCCCTTCTACACTGAAAAACATTATAGTTTTTACTTCGGTCTAATTGCAGCTTTTGAGACGTACCTGGAATTCACACAATAATCAGAAGCAGTGTGTGTCTGATTTTACAGATTATGTTTATTTCTGGTATGAGGCTCCATTGAAATTAACCAAGTGGAGGAAAAAGTAAGGTGGTTAAGTTTTAGATGGCTTTCTAACAGTAAAAAGTGGAGGTATGCATAAATAAAACTGTTTTAATAAAACAACATCCTGGCAAAACAAAACAATCCAAGTGACCCACAGTATCATAGATCACCTACCATACTTCACAGTGAGCATGGGATCCTTTTTCACTTCTCAGCCCTTTTGTTTTCCAAAGTAAAAGTAAAAACGATTTGCCTAGAATTGACTACACATCTAAAAATTAACCAGACAGCAAATTCCCTTCGTCTTTTCTATCAATTTTTTTTCTCTTCAAGCTTTCATTTGTTACTTCCACACTTGAGAGGAATAGATCCTGGCTGCCTGTTGTGTGCAGCACCCTGACAAATCTGGTAATTAACTTTCCACTGGCATTTCTTGTCACTAGCGTGTCGTTTTCCATGATAAGTGCTGCTGTCGGCGAAGAGATGAGGAGTTCAGAAATCCAGGAGGAGCCCAGAATAGAAGCACTTCACATTGTGCTGATATGGTTTTGGTGTAGGGACTCCCTCTGGGCCCGAATAGACATTTTAAAGAGGGGACTGCAGATATCTGAGGAAACAGCTTTGACTTGGAAATGTGTAATTGAGGTTATATCAAAGTTCACATTGGTAATAAATGAATTAAGGGTACATGGTGTGAAATGTGATCAATCACCACATTTGCTCTATGCTTCAATCTGAAATCTCAGTGGTAGTTCCATCCAGCAAAATAATTATTGGGACTAACAAAACTCTGGGTGATTAAATGATCATTAGAAACGCCAGCAAATGTCAGCCGCTGCTTTGTCCCTGCAGGTAAAAAGGTGTTCTACCCCGTGTTATTCAGCCAGTACAACCCCGCCCTCATTTATGGAAGTCCAGAGCACATCCCACCTGTGGAGCAACAACTGGTAACACATGAATGATTCATACTTCCTCACTTTCTTGACTACTTGTGGAGATGGTTTGGAAATACTTATCATCTTATCCAGCTCAGTCGCCGAATCCAACTGTGTGTGTTTCACAATATGTTTGCAACTCTCCTTCTAGGCGATCAAGAAAGACACGGGCTTTTGGAGGGATTTCGGTTTTGGTATGACTTGCCAATACAGGTCTGACTTTATCAACATAGGTAAGGATTAGACAAAAGAATTTACATAGCAGTCACACCAGTTTATAACGGCTTCGGGAATCCATAATCAGTTCCTCCTGAGGGCTGATTGTCTGAGTAGAGGCGTGACACTGCACAGTAGAAACGACTTCATCAGATGTGGCAGTAATATCCTCACTGTTGTGAGGATATTACAACAGTGAGGTGCCTCTGCTGAACGGACATGAAAAACAGCAGAGCACTAATAGCTCAGGATTGCGATATGGAGCTTTGGTTTTATTATATTACCCTGAATGGTAATTTAATAAAGCAACTACAGTGTAGCTCGGAATCTTCCTATGTCCCACTTGTCTGCCGTGAAAAAGTGAGACTCATATATTACATTGATTCATTACTCACAGAGTGATAATTTAATCTGAATGATTATGGTTCACAGCTCATTAAAAATCAAAATCCAGTTGATTAAAAGAATGAAATATTGCACAGGACCAATTAGAAACTATTTTTTATAAAATAACTAACATCCTACTCAAGAGTAAAGCTTTGTGCATATATTACATGCGTTCAGCATGTAGTTGGGGCTCGTGCTTCTGGCATCTCTAGTTCTGCAGTGACGTAACAACCTAATTTACTTGTGACTAATGTCACACATAATTCTATGTGTTGAGGCTCTTTATGCACTTTCCCGAGCTTCAGTGTATTCCTTGATATTCTTCCTCAAATTCTTAAATTTGAAGGCTGTTTGGCCTCCTGTCTTGGCCAAAGACATTTTCCCTCTCACTAAAACAGTTTGAGATCTGTGAAAAGACTTACTTTTTTAGCTACAGAAGACAAAATCCCACTCTTGCTCTGCAATAAAAAAATAAGATGTATAACAAAAGACCCTCAGCTTGACATTTTAATTGTGAACTCATGAAACTTGTATTTAAATTCAGCCCCAAAAACTATAGAAGTTATGCAGATCATCGCTACAGAGCTCTGCCTTGAATTATTCCTTGCTTTCTCTATTTTATTTATAAGGGTATCCAAACTTAGAACCATTATTATAAAGTCAGATCCTGAATTACAGACATAGTAAAACGAGGATTCACTGCTTATTATGACTCATTTATGTATCACTGCTTATCATGATTCACTGCTTATTATGAAGCATGTGATTTTTACGAGATGATTTAATTGATTAAAATGATTGGAATCCAACCTCAATGTAAAAGGAAAAAGAAGGTATTTCAACAAAATTCCTACTTCAAGTATTTTCTCAACAGAGATGAAGGTAAAATGGAAACATTTGTGGCTGGAAAAGTGGACATAATTTTTAGCGATGTTGTCAATGTTGAAATTGTTTTCTGCTCTTCAATAGCCTTTCTCATCATCTAATGAGGGAGTTCCAATAATTTAGAAACGGATTTATAACCAACAAATTCTTTATAAAGTTCCTACTGATTTCTTTCCATCCTGTGTTAACACATAACTTTTTTACAGAGGTGGCTACATTTCTTGATCAATTATTCATTTGCGTTTCGTTAGCAGCTGGTATCTATTTTCCCTCCTGAATCTTCTGGAAGCAGCAACGCTGTACTTGGCTTTTCGCTTTCATTTTCGGCTTACTGTTTTGTGAAAAATGAGGACAATCTAGAACTTACTGTTGGTTTTGGAAGTTTTTGGTATATCAGTATTATATTTTCAGAAAATAGTAAAGAACAGGTGTTGTTTATCCAGACTTGTAAAAGAAGCACAGCACTTTTTTTTTTCCTTCAGTTTAAATAAGACCATTGTAACAGAAAGATTGAGGCAGATATAACAATCAAAGTAAAACAGAAGGGAGTCTTGAACCTTACGGGAAGCAGCCTTCATCGTCTTGACAAATCTCTCAATGAAAAAATATCTTTTTTTTTTTCAAGAAGTGAATATGACATCATAACTGTGAGCCATGCAGCAACATGTTTAGTATTACACACTGACACGTCTTCTGATGACCATGTCTGTTCTGCCAGGAGGTTTTGACATCGACATCAAAGGCTGGGGCGGCGAAGACGTCCACCTCTACAGAAAGTACCTCCACAGCAACCTCCTGGTCGTCCGAGCGCCGTCACGCGGCCTCTTCCACCTGTGGCACGAGAAGCATTGCGCCGACGAGCTGCCGCCAGACCAGTACCGAATGTGCATGCAGTCCAAGGCAATGAACGAGGCCTCGCATGGCCAGCTGGGAATGCTCTTCTTCAGGCAGGAGATCGAAGCTCATCTCCGCAAGCAGAAACTGCAAAACCCAAAGAAGACGTGACTCTGGACTGAGAAAGTCTAGGCACTGCATCTCCAGAAGGTGACACAGTATCTAAACTTTGTATAATTCTGAAAGAATTTTGGTAAAGTTGCCTAATTTGCTGTCCTTCTCTAGACCAAATACAAGACTCACTCTTTTATATCTGTACAGGAAATGCCATGGAACAAAGAGATGTTGTGGACTAAAAACTTAGAGAAAGAGTTTGGTTGAAAAATTGAATTTTGTATTTTTACTCCATATGTAAAATGTGGTTTAGGTACATCTTTACTTACTCCTATGAAAAAATACTACCAGCTATTTGTATAATTATTATTTTTAATTGTCCTTTGAATTCATGTTCAACAAGCAAAGTTAATTGATCTCAACCACATGATGTAAATCACAGCTAAAAAGTAAAAGAAGTGTCAATCTTCTTAAAGGAAGAATTCAGATTTGATTCTATAAAAGTCTGGGTACATTTAATTAAAAGTGAGAAACATGCATTTATGGGTCCAGTGAGTGGTTTCAATGGACTCATCGTGGTCTTTTAGCCTGATAAAGCAATGTGAAACTTCAAATTTGTTGCAAGTTTGAATTTATTGGGTATGTTACCTGATTCACACAGTCAAAATTAGACATACAGGCTCAAAAATAGACATGCACTTCTATAAATATTAGCAAAAATGCCCATTTGCAAGTTTCAATTCAACCATATGCTTTTTTAAACAGGCTTTTGGCAACACTGAAATGGTGGAGATAATTTAAATAGCTTGGTTTTCTGGTTCAGCTTTTAATCATAGTTCAAGCCAGTTTTGATTTCTGTGTGGGAGCATTGACTTGTTGGACCATGGAGTCTTTTCTGAGTTATGGGTGGGAGTTTAAGAATATAGAGGTAGATTCCTTTCACTCTTCTGGCCTTACTTTGGAAAATTACCCCCTGATAGCCTGATACTACCACCACCATGCCAAGTGTTTAATACACTGCTTATGTTTGAAAATCTAATGTCACTGTGACCAAACAGATCATCTTTGTCTCTTTTTGAATTTGGTTTGTCCATGTGGGCAGCCGCACATTTCTATCAAGCTTGAAAGTCTCTATTGGAAGTCTCTATTGTGGAGAAGTTTCTTTTTGTTCCAGCATCTTCCATTTTAAAACAGGCTTGAACCTTGGTTGAATCTTGGATGCTATCGGATGTCCCAAGAGAACCGTGACCCAAAACGCACACCCAAGGCAAAAGTTTGGATGGGTAAAGCTGGCTACCAATAAGTCTCTGGAATTGCTGCAACCTCATTAAGACATAACCCAGAAAACTAACCAATTTAAACAATCATTTCTGATAAAGAGAGGGTGCAAATACTTTCTCGTTGGTTACAAAAGCATATGGTTTTGCATACAGCTTACAAAAGCACATTATCCAGATACCAGTGGAGGTGGAGTATGCATGTATTTGAGTCTATATGCAAATGTATGACAATTCAAAATGCATTCAAATATGCAGTTCCAATTCTGGTTTTTGGTCACCATTGAAATTGTATACTTCATAGTTTCTCCATTCTGTAAAAAGAGCTGTTCAAATGCTTTGATAAAAAAAACTCAAAATGAATGTGACATTAATGTCCATAATTATACGTGAACTTCTGTACAGAATCATTAATGTCTGTGTGTATGAGAGCTATTTTACGTTGTTTTTTATGCACCTGTGAGCCATAATACATCTCGACTATGTGCCTTATGTAAATAACGTCAGATCCGTCTGTTTTTCATAATCAGTGAAAGTTTAACTTGCACTGAAGTTTTTTACGTGTGTAAACAGAGCCACCCACTGGTTTGAAAATGAATAACATCCTGTTGAGCTATCAGTGAAGGACTCCTTTAAAGTCTGTCTTGTAAAGTTTTACATAAATTATTCTTTCAGTTGCCTTTGCTTATGTATTTATAATTATGTTCTGTAAATGTCAAGTCTTAGGATTTTTATTTTGTTTTTTGCCTGCTTGGACAGTATTACATTCAGCTCAATTTAGCCTAATCGGGGCCCCTGTTTTAAGATGTGGGAATAAGCCTATAAATTATTTTATTGCGGTAAAATTACATACTGAACATTTGGGGGATGTTCAAGCTTTAATTTGAGCATTTCTATCAACTTTTTTTTTGTAACAAAATGATGATTGCTTCCCCTATTGGCGCCCCTACTACCTCGTATTTTCACAACCTCCTTTCTCACAGTAGAAAAGCATTTGTCATGTAACAAAACTCTTTGACCATTCTTCTTTACATAAGAGTCCTGGGTCCTTATGCCGTCTTCTCGGTGAAATGAGGAGAGATGAGATTAATGTCTGTGGACTAAGACAGTCATAGAGAGTGATTAATGGCTGGAGCTTTTCCGTGTTGGTTCGTCTGTGTGTTTTAGATCACTATCCTGCTCTACAATGTACTGTCAACCCAATTAATTTGTGTGGCACAGGCTAACATCAACGCATCGTCCCCTCCACCTCAGAAAAAAAACGTTCAACACACATGTGCCTGACTCAAATTCAATGTTCTCCTCTTGTTCCTATTTTGACAAGGGGATAGGAAAAATTGAAGTGTCTTACATCATCTATCCCAGGAAAACTGGAAATCAAAATTACTTTAAAAGTAAAATAAATGCTACGTTTATTCTATGAGCATTTTTTAAGTGTGACAATCGCAGCTCCAGTGATGGTGCTGCGACTAATAATGCTAGAAGTTAGATTTTTTTTTTTGTCAATATTATTGTTTTGAATTTCATATAACCTTCATCACACGTCTTTACCATCAGTACCAATAGGCATGGATGTGAGTGTTGACGTTTCAAGATCAGACAAAGAAACTCAGACCTGCTGTGTGTGCTGTGTAAATTAGTTTGTGAACCTTTTAAAGGGAAGTGTTAACATTTAGCAAATTTATGTTGACGACGACTTGACAAGTCAGAGCAATTTATTTTTAATATCAATTAGGAGGAGTTTTTTGTGCAATAGGGAAGTGAATTATGATTAGTAGTAAGAAATCATTTATTTATGTTGATGTATTTGTCCTGAAAATCTTTTTTTAGAATACTTGTGCAGCACTGGATAAGGATCCAGAAACAAAATGACTGGCAATCATTTACTTTTTTCAACAATCGTTAGATTATTTTTGTCAGATTGGTTTTGTAACTTTGTGTAAATGAGTTGAATAAACATATTTATGCATTGTGAAGGCTTTTTTCATATGTAATACATTGTTGATCTGTATTTTTCCAAGGGCAAAAATGTTGTTCCTCTGCAAGAACATAAAATAAAACCTAACTGATTCTGATTCTTTTTTGCAAAAACATTTCACAACGTATGTTTTCAGTGCAGTGCGTCTGCCTTTCCAAACTTATTTGAATCTGATTTGTTAGAATAATTAAGCACCTTGGTTTTTTTTCACCGAAACAAAAAAGAAACTAGAAGGTCAGTCGCTTTTGTGAATGTTAGTCTGTCAGAAAAGAAAAATAAATTTTAAAGGAGTTAAAAACCAAACAAAAGTTATTTATTTTGAAATCTGCCAATTTGTCTCATTGTTTCAAAAGGGAATGTCCTGCTTCTTCCAAGCACCACTTTTTACATATAAGAAACTTGTCATTTGTATTTTACTTTTAAGAAGATTTTCAATTTAATTTTGCTCTTAATTTAATGTTGAAACTTTACTTCCTAACCTGCAGATGGAGCCAACGAGCTAATGATTGTGTTTGGTAGACAACTCCTCTTCCTGTTTAACATGCATAAATGTTATGCTCTTACATTGGCTCGCTAAAAAATGAATTCTCATTACTGTAATTTTTTCACATTTATTGGAATTGATCAGTCAAACTTTCCTTAAACTACAGCTCTAAACATTTCTTTGTAACTCTAAATTTTAGGGTCACTGACTTGCGCAAAGGTGAACTCCTTTTGTACTTCGCTCCACTCAGCTTCCAATTTTGCTTCTGCAGATTTTTATCAAGGTCAAGACACAAATATCTTTTAAACATATTTCAGCACATTATTTTGTGAACATTTTTCTATGGTATACAACAGAACAAATAGACATTTCATTTTTGAATGCTTTTATTTGTTCATGCAAAATAAATTTGAAGAGTTGACTTTTAGCGTAGATTTTCTGTAAGTCACCCTGACATGCTGAATATCATCTTACGGGCCAAATCCTGAGCTATTGTTTTATTCATGCTTGGCTCACCAGGTGATATCCACTTCATTGTCACATTTGCCTTGTAGCACGTGCGCTATCATGCTGGAAAGTTTGCTGATAATTATTGGATTGTGTGTTTTTTTATTATTATTATTATTTATCTTTTTTGCAATAACTTGCAAAAAAGGGGAGTATTTTGGTCTTACTTTTTATTCTTCACAAGATTTTTTTTTTTTTTGTTGGTATATGTAAAAAAAAGAAATCAAGTTTTGTATTCATAATGTTTAAATCATAACTGTCCTCTCTGTGAATAAACATCCAATCTTAACATCCCAGGAGATTAATCATAAACAGTCATTGCCTTTTTTTAATTCACTCATTTTGAAAGACAGTAGAGCACCGCTTTGATCTTTGCCCCACTTTGAAGTACCGTTAACCTCTGTGACCAATTTAATCAATCTATGCTTATCACATGCTTCCTACAAGGAATCACAAGTGTCTTCCTGTTAGAGGTTCAAACAAGCTGTAAACATAACAGCTTTTATCTGGGGGCTGGGAGAAAACCTAGTAGATGATGGAAAAAGAAGATTATGCATAAGTAAATACATAAATAAAGGAGCATACATATGATGATGTAGCATGCAAGAAAGACAATGTAACAAGGAGAAATTATAAAATAAAAACAAACAAAAGAAAAAAACTTTCATTCAGGTGTCCCCAAATAAAAAACATACAACCCAGAAACATGTTCTATAGCCTAAAAAGGTTCATGTCAGCATATTTATTGTACTCAGACATTAGTTTTGGCAGGTTTCTAGTCAGAAAATCAACAATATTGCCTTGGTTCAACAGGCTTCAGCTCATATATAATTTACCGAAGATGGTTGACATAAACTCATTTGATATAAGAATGTCTGATAGTTTATATCTCCATGAACCACTGGCACACAAAGTGTATTTGTGAACTTGTTTGTTGTTGTTGTTGTTGTTGTTCTAATGAATAAAATCGAGATAAATAAATATTTTTTTGCTCGTATTGCTAAGTGTGTAGGCTGTCATTCCCAGCTCTGAGCTCTGACTTCCCTAACTAATCAGATTTACTTATTCTATATGAATATGTGATCACATAAAAAAAAAAAAAATAGTACAACAATTATATTTCTAAAAGGGGCCATTGGAACACACTGCCTCACTTACAATTGCAAAATGCAATAAAACAATCTTGGCTTGGAACCATAATGAGGATTAGCCAAATGAGGTAGATTCAATGGTCGTGATACTTAAAGATAGGTATTTAGCATTACTGTGTTGTTAATGTGCCTTTACCTTCAGCATAAGTATGCAGATATGAAGACGCAAAGCAGGAAAAATGTTTTAACCATTTACCAGAACCCCAGTGTGAAAACTGTGGAGGGATATGCATTTTTCCCACTCTGCCGACGCTACATGAACGCAAACACGAATCCGCCTAATTTACGTACTCCTCTCCGGTACGTGAAGGCAGCACCGTGGCCTGCTGCAGCCAGTGAGGTCTCCGCAGCTTTTCGGCTTTCGGCTCATGTTTCACTGGCTGCAGGCGTCGTCAACGGGACAGGTGTCCGTCCAAATGACCGGGCCATTCCTGGGAGCGAGTTGTTTTATTTGAAAGCTCTCAGCAGCTGTGAAATCACAATGAAGCTCCGGCTCTGCTGTCGGCAGCGCCGCACTTCACCGCCACCCAGCAAGAAGAGCGATAACAACTGCAGCTAGGGGACCGGGTGGTTTCTTACGTTTTCATTGTGATATTTTAAGAACCATTTGCTGCCGCGGGTTCCTTTTTTTTTTTTTTTTTTTTTTTTTTTTATCTCTACTGACCGAGTGAAGAGCAACGACAGCCGGAGCGGTAGGAGTCACTGCGTCGCGAGGAGGAGCGTCCACCGCTGAGGCTTATTAAAGCGCAGCAGAGGCAGACAGGGACTCTGCGCCCAGACCGAGAGGAGTCAACATGTTTGAGGCCAAGGGAATCCTTTTTGTCCTGCTCGATTTAGTCTGCCTAATTCTAGGTACGTGTTTAAACATTTCATTCACTGCTGTGGGCTGTTTGCTGTCCTGTTAATGATATAAGCTGATTTGTGTGTGTGTGTGGCTTTAATCCTTCCTTTGGAGCATTTAACAGCTTACTATTTGTGAAAGGAGCGGTGAATGTCCAGGACTGTGTTTATATATAAGCCACTTAACAAATAACATTTTTATATCCTCTGCTATATATTTGTGTGTGTGTGTGTGTGTGCGTGTGCGTGTGTGTGTGTTGCAAAAGACCTTTGAGCTTGTTAGGTGCTTGTAAACTTGTAACAACTGCTCATGTTTTTTTTTTGTTGTTGTTGGTTTTTTCTGACTGTATAATATTTAGTCGCAGTCTGGGCCTGTCCGAGCTTTTATTAGTAACATTTGCGCATAATTAGAGACACAGTCAGCTGCTGACCTGGGGAGAAAGAACTTGAATTTACTCCACATGTCTACAAATGTGTGAATTGTACATGTGTATGTGAATAGCTTAAGCCAGTTTCCATCATACTGTTTCATTTTTTTTTCTATTTAGTTGCAATAGAAAGTGGCAGAGGGATGCAGTGTTTTACCTGCTGGACACCCCCTGCCTGTGGCTGCACAAAGCCAGTCAGCTGGCTGAAAATGCTGCCTCCATGCAGTCTTTGTTAAGGCAGCACTGTTTAAAATATGCAGTTAGAAAGAGGGATGTTTGTAATAAGCCGAGTAAATAGCTTGACTAGCCTAAAAACTGCTCCTGTGCTTTAACTGTATGAATGGAGAAAAAGGGAAGAAAACAAAACAGAAGTTTAATATTATTGTGCTGGTTTTGAAAATGAGTGAAGTAATTAGCTTATGTTTAAACATTTTTGTAAATGTAATTATTGTATCTTTGCTGAAGTTGATCACACCTGCTCATGTTTATATTATAGTTATAATTATTGTTATTTTTTTATATTTTTATTTTAAAAGTCATTGTTCGCATTCTATAAATGTTTTTAGAAAAGTCAGTGAGTATTTGATTTTACGTTCTGGGTTCCTTTAATTCAACTCATTGCCTCAGGCTCACACAGGCAATGAGTGTCATGGCTAACAGGTAAAACAAAAACTAATTTTTGGACTTTTTATAATGTAACATTGTCCATTTCCTTTGAGTCCGTAACATGTTGCTTGTTGGGCTTTACGTTCTAAAAATAACCTGAATAGACACTCAAATGTAGAGTTTTTTTCTTTCTGCATTTTCTTAGAATAGACAAATCAAAACTGGGTCAGCTGCAGAAATACATTATCACCTGATCCAAAAATTCTTTGAATTCACTATTTACTTAAACAACAATATATATGTTGTTTTATATTCTCACACTTCTATCCATACAAATGAGCCCATAAAAAGTGTTTAAGGAACTCTTACCTAACTTTAAGTTAATGATCAAAATAAAATAATTAAAAAAAAAAAACATGGCAAATATAAAAGGAAACCCAGGAGGTCTGTGATTTGTGGCTTAACTGGAAGCTTCACCCAATTAATTTCCGATGAGGTTCTATTTCGACCGCAGACCGGCCCTGATTACAATTATGTTTTTTAGTTAAATGTTTCCGTGAACTGACTTTTGAACTCACATGGGGAACTTCTGAGCCTTTGCAGCGCATGATTGTATGATTTAGAAGCGTTCACATGAATTTCCTGACATTAAAAGAATGGGAAGCTCAGATGCTGTGATGAGTCATATCTCTACCTTAGAGTGGAAAACATCTTCACTCACCAAGCCACAAGGTTCCCAGCTTTGGGCCTTGCATGAGCACCTATGCTAATTATAATGTAAAAGCAGTGTCACACGGATCAAGACAAAAGTGCTGTGAGATTGTCAGTCAGGTTTTCTAGACTGAAGTGCTCATAGGACTGAACTGTCTCACTTATTCAGAGTTAGATATTCTCTCTCTGGAGCTTTTATGTCTCCATCAAAGACTGATTTGCTGTATTACTTTCATCACATAACTCTCTTTATCTTGATTTGAAACTGTTTAGTTGTTTTTTAAGGCAGACTTAAGCTGACCAAAGACTAAACGTAGGAATAAGTTTCACAGAGTATCACAACCTTGTCTAAAAATACCACACTTTCATTGTATTTAAAAAAAAAAAACCCGATGGCCTCAATATCGTTTTTTCCTTTTGCTGCTGAAATAATATAACCTGTATTATAAAACTTTTTTTTTTATTGATGTGTACTTATTGATACACAGACACATGTTGAGTAAGAGGAAAAAGTGAGTGTGCTGCTAGTGACTGTGTCAGTGTGAGTCAGCTTTTTAATGAGCTCATAACAGTGATTAAAATATGTTATAAATCACTGTTTGAACTCTGCTTCACTCAGAGGCAATGGGCTCAGACTTAAACTTGGTGTCAATTAAAGCAGTGGGTGGTTTGAATCTTAATATCAACAAATGACTGCAGAGGTGAAAGGCTTTAGCAAAATCTAGAATAACCGCCTGGTGAATTTCCAAGTTGTAGAGCAGAATTTGCTGTTTACAGGGTAGGCTAACACTGGAAGTCAAATGTAGATATTTAGTGGTTATCTTGTGGGGGGACTGTGGTAAATAAAAATCACTGGTAGAACCATGAAGCTCTAGTACAGACATGTTGCTTTACTGAACTTTCAAAACAATGTTGGCCTAACATGAGATTTTTTAGCTCATACTACAATAACACAAAAGAAAAAAAAAGTTGAGAACAGTAATTGCGGCTTTTAAAGCGACTTGTTTTGGCAACTAAATACAAATTATTTAGGCTGTACAAACAGTATACAAACTGAATTTCAGCTGAGGAAGTTATTAAAACCATGATCCAACCAGTCTATCCCTAAAGGGCAATAAAGTTTAGACTTTCAAATTTGACCCAAGGCTGATCTGCCACAAAGTTATTGATAATCCTTCCAGTAAATTGAGCACTGAGTGAGAGCCAAGCCAGCTGCATGAGCTGAACTGTGTCTGCTAATTGGATTCATCTTCCAAGGAAACGAGATTATTAAATTATAACCGGGGTCTTTGGGAATTTGTCTTGATATTGGGGCTGGAGTCTGCAGTCACACGCACTGCATGTGTATTTAATGAGCCAATTATATGAATGCAGAGGGACAAGACACAGCTCTATATTTATTCTACCCCTGGTAGAGATGAGTAAAAAGCCTCAAAATGAATTTATCTTATGGTGTAGTAGCTTAATCGCACACAACTGATTTTTATTTAATCATATTAAAAAACGAAATAAGGTTACTTTAGCTATGCAGATGATGCACAGCTCTCGATTACGATCTCACCACGTGACTATGAATCAATTTAAGCGTTGAGCAGATGTTAAAACAAATCAATGTATGGATGTGCCATACCTTTCTCCAGCTGAATAAACAGAGGAGTGGCAGTCAAGAATTAGCACACTCACTCATCTGTTGCAGCTGAAAACTGCAAAACAGAGTTCCTTTAAATCAAGGTTAAAACCCAACTGTTAAGAGTTGCCTTCATTTAATAATAACCTAATTTTAGTCTGTATTCCAACCTTTTATTACTTGCCTTGCTTAATAATATTCTGTTACCCTTAAATATAAACATGATGTGGCACAGAGGCCTGTTTGTTTCAGTGACTCTTTAAAGTCGTGAAGATAAGAGAACATGCTATGCAAGTAAAGCAGATGTATTTATTTATGTCTTTACTGAGGGGTCCAAATAATTTGTAGTAAATGTTTGTCCTGTTTGAGTCTACGTTGCTAAAATAATGTTCTTAATGAAGTTACTCTAGAAGGAAGTGAACCAGTGTGGAAGGATGTCCTGTAACTCTTGAGTTGTGAGATTAAACTGTTTAAACTACTGTATTATTAGTTGCAACTTCTCAGTTGTGACTCAGGTCTTGGAGCATTTCTGCACCACCGTTTTTTAATGTCTGCAGCTGCTGCGGCCATCACAGCTTCGCAGGGTGCAGAAGCAATAGAATAGTTTCAGAGATTCAGCTGCATCTTCATGTGATGTGTGTTTTGTGTTCTCTTGCCGGCAGCTTGCTTGTTGATGTGGGCCGCAGCTCAACAATCGACTTGGTTTCCGCTTGAATGAGGGGAACAACGCTTTCTTGCAGCACAATGGGTTAAACAGGCCAAACAGCCAGAGAGATGACAGCAGCATTCTCCACAGACTTTGCACTGTCGAAACCAATTAGCATGACCTTTTTATCTTTATGGTATTCTATGTGTAGGGAATGTTAAGTTATTTCACACTAAACAAAAACGTCTCAGTTCTTTCATGAAAAAAAGGAAAGCTTAGAGAAAGTGGATTTGTGTGGCTTCTGGCATTGGATTTGTGATTTTCCTGTTTCCCTAGAACGCTGCGGTCAGTTAGTATCTGACTGACCGCATTAATGTGCATTTTTGTGATTTCAGACTTCAAACACTTTTCTTTTCATCAGGAATAAATCTACTGAAGAATCAAGATGGTTTTGGGTTTCCAACGCCCAAAAAAGTTTATCCTTCTGTTACGTAAACGGTTCCCACCTCTCTAGATGACATAATCAAGCTCTGTAGTTAATGTTAATCTGCGTTCTAATATGTATTGGGGATTTTTGGCATAAAATTCTGCCTGAAATCAGTTTCTTAAAAGACGCTTTGTGGATTTTTAAACAGTTTGACACAATTTGAATTAAAACTGTACATAG
The DNA here is from genome assembly GCA_010277015.1 of Poeciliopsis turrubarensis. Taxonomy (NCBI): domain Eukaryota; kingdom Metazoa; phylum Chordata; class Actinopteri; order Cyprinodontiformes; family Poeciliidae; genus Poeciliopsis; species Poeciliopsis turrubarensis. The sequence goes on along the minus strand of VMRN01000004.1, from coordinate 2,096,431 downwards.
AAACATCCATATTTCTTTCAGATAAAAAAAAAATGTCTGTGGGAATGGAGAAAATTAGTATATGTAATTTTTTTTTCTTAAAATATGAGTATAATGTGCATTAGACCAAGCTGTTTATGCTTTTTTAAGCTACATGACGATCACAAATATTAGGTTACTAGAGAAATAGTTATTCAAATGTGTAAACGTAATACTTTGCTGCAGGTATTTGCATTATTCCACTTGTTTTGATACTAATATCACTAGGAATGCATCAATTTGAGACGATATATGATGTTAATATACCTGTTACACCGGATATCATATCTACAAATATCATATGCAACTCCCTTGATAATGTTAAAAAACTGCTGTATCATTGCCATATGCCAAAATAAATACCAAATCCCTGTTCTTTGCTCCTTCCACACAACATTCACAAACTGCAACTAGAAGGAAATAAACACGGGTTGTTAATATCAGCCCAGTGTCTCTGATCAGATCAATACCAGTATGTAAAGAACTGACTGACATGCCAATATCAATGTTATCGCCAATAAATGGTGCATCCCTAAATACTACTACTGGCTTCTATTTTGAAATAATCTCTCAACTCTAATAATATTTTCTTTTCTTTAAGATTTTATTTTGTAAACCTCTGACTTCTTCCTGTGTTAACTAGTCCTGATCTCTCCTTCCATAGGGGCTCTACCTCTGGCAATCTTTAACCTGGGTAAGATCCGCCCCTATCAGAGGGGCTTTTTCTGTAGCGATGACAGCATCAAGTACCCTTTCCACTCCAGCACAGTCACCTCCACGGTGCTCTACTCTGTGGGGCTCTGCCTGCCCATTAGCTCTGTAAGTAGTTGAGTTACTCATGGTAGCCAGTCTCAGGGCTTGCATGTTGATTTGTCAAACACAAGCGTAACACACGCGTCCAAGGAGTGCCGAGGCCGGTGCCTTGGGTAAAACAAATGCGGCGGTTTTTCATCCACGCCCACAGTGAAAAGCTCTCGTTTCGTTCGTTAACGGCTACACTTCGTCCTGGTTTAGCAAGTCAAAGTATCCGCTGATAAAGCTGCACATTAGCGAGCACTTAGCAGGTGCTGATGTTCAGTATGGATAAGTAGTGAAGGAGGATGTCCACTTAAAAACATCAAATAAGGAAATAAAATGAAACTAATCGAATTAAGATGTTCAATTATTTATTGAAGGGAAGCAAACAATCTCTGAGTCTGAACATGGAGGACACCAACAGACTCCAGGCTTTACACATGCACTGTTATTTGATCTTTCCATGGCTGTTATTCAGTCTGACAGACATGCAGACAGCTGGAATGCATCTCCGGACCACTTGGTTCTGGAGTCTATAATGGGAGCTGGAAGCATGCTTGTTACTTGTTAATATATGTACCAAAGTCTCATTTGTATGTTGTTACTGTCTTGCTTCTTCTTCAGGAACTTAAGGTGTGTTTTGACTGTATGCTGAAACCTTCTTACTCTGCAAATTAATTTTCCTCAACCTGTGCTTTTTGAGTAAAAATGCACTATATATTAACTCTCAAGCTCCGGCAGATCGCAAAGGACTGCTTGGTTCCAAGATTTGCTAAGATATTGTATTTTAAGTACCATGCAGGCAAATTCTTCATGGCAGTAGTATTTTTCATCCTTTTGGAAAGACTTTAATTGACTTTATGCCCACAGTGGATCACACAGAAAGATTGAAAGAGAAAAGAAAGAAAAGAGTCAGAAAATGTAGGTTAACAGAGACCCAAACTATTATCATAATACCAGCAATCTCAAAACATAAAATAATCATAAATCTTCTGCAACTATCAGTATAAATTACTCTTGTGTAATATCACAGTGCCTTAACACTGTAATATTGAACCAGGTTGACTTATTTGCCCTCCAAAAAAAGAACTGGCAGTAACCCCTTAAAGAAGTTAAAAGACAATATGACTTTTAAATAAATGAATACTGGGAGAGAAGCGTAATGTGTTAAATATTTAATCAGTTGGAAAAGTTTTCCTCCCTCCAATCATCTGCAGAGGTTCATGGGAGTATTTTTGGACGATATCTCTAACTTTGTTCTCTGATTTGGCTCTGGTTATTACACTGGGATAAGTGGGAATAACCCAGGATGTTTGCTGGTTACTGGTAAAGTCAAAACGCACCTTTAAATTGTCCTTATGTGTCAAAGTTTAACTTGTGGGGAGAGCTATGGGGGGGAGACAGAATGAGGGGTTGAAGAAACTTGGATCTCTGTGATCAGGTCTCAGGGAGAGAAAATTTCCATACACAGAGACCCAGAGGATTCCAGGCAGTCATGATTGGTTGGTCTGACCCCTGCTTCTCAGAGGAGAATGCAGCGGAGATGCTCTTGGTAGTGATGATTTGTAACCTCATGAGAAATGCCATTTTTCTTTTGATTGTGTTTGGGACTAACATTCACTCTTTATTAACATGTAACTATCTTTGAACCATTAACAATGTTCTTGAAAAGCTGGGCAAGACACTTCCTGCAGGGGGTTGCTTCATTTCCTGGGACCTTCTCATCGGACTGCGGTGTTTGGCTTTACAAAGGGATTCGCTGTTGCATGATGGGAATTTGTCCAGACGCCCTCTTATAACTCATATTTTCTTCTTCTCTCATTGCTTCTTTGCCAGCGGGACTCCCATTTGCAATACTCAATTTGCTGCACAGGCCTTTCCGCCGAGGCTTTTTCTGTAATGACGATACGATCAAGTACCCCTATAAAGAGGACACCATTTCCTATCAGTTGTTAGGAGCTGTTATGATTCCCTGCACAATACTCATTGTAAGTGTTTTTTTTTTTTTTTTTTTACCTGCTAACAGTTCCCCTCTCTTAACAGCGCTCTCTGCCTTTTGATTCTTCCTCCTCTACATGTTGGTTCAGTTTCTTCGTGTTTCTGCTAAAATAATTTCTCTACATTGCATGTGCGTCCTAATTTGCTAACAGAAACCGCTATTAATCCAGCTTGTTTAAAAAAAGTGATCTTGTTAAAGCTCTAAGATGACACAAAAAGAGGTATGCATAGGACTTATTTTAAGATGGATGCATCCTAAATAAAAAAGGCAGATGGAAAGATCACTTTAAATCTGAGAACTAATTTCGTTCTAATGTAGAAAGAAAGTCAAAATAATATCCAAAGTAATAGCAATCCAACAATTCAGCTGCTGTTTGTGCTGTTCTGGGATCAGTGTTAAGCGGAACGGCTCACCAGGTCGGGTATTATTTTAAGCTTTGTTGTTGGCCTCTTATCTGTCAGGTTTTTGTAAAGCACGATCACTGCTGTCTCTTTCATGTAAGCCACATCCTCCCCCACCGTTATTGGCACCCCTTAAAATACCAAATCTTTCTATTCCAGCAGCATGCTCTCACACACAGACCCACGCAAAATAGGAAAAATGCACCCTGGAGAAAAACATCCCATGTTAGGAAATAACTTTTTCTTTTAAAGAAAATACCCAGCATTACAGGTGATACAAAATAAAATGAGAACTATTTTATTAAACTACTACTCACTTTTTTTTTAAGTTAAACAGCGCATCAAAGAATGTTTAATTATCCATTTATAATTTCATCTTATCCTGTTGTATAGTTGTGACACACAAGCCCGTTTTTGTAAACCGGAAAGACAGGAAACGATGTTATTCAATTGATCTAAGAAAAATAAATCTCCAAAGTGTGAAGAACTCGCCATTTTTATGTGTGACTGTGTTAAATATGGCTGATTTTTCTTACTCATCTCCCACAGGGGTGCCAATTATTAAATATAAGGTACTACAGGCCAATTAACTTTGAGAAAAAGATAACTAAATGATATGTTTGTTAAGTGGACATCTTCCTGGGATAAATATATTTTATTTTATTTTTTAATCTGCAATGTGGAGAAACTGACCTATAATGTCTTTGCATTATGTCTTCTCCAGTTGGTGTAGCAAACAGGAAAACCAAAAGCAACGAATACAAAATAAAGCTTTTTTAGTTTACTTAAAATAAGAAGACGGCAAAAAATATTCTGACTTTGAAACTTCGTCTGTATGTTCTTTGCTTGCTTTTTGTGTATAGGCGTGACAAAATATCTCCTTTTCTACTTCTTGATAAAAAAAAAATACCAATTCTTTCAGTAATGTAACATCAAAAATATCAGTAATTTTACCAACTTCATGACAAATATTTACAAGATAAAACTTTCTTTTTTTCGCTCTTTCTTAAAATTTGATTTTCCTTCTTTTCACGTTTTTGGCATTTCTTTTAAGCTAAGCTCTAACTTATTCCTCTCCTTCCTTTGCAGATGGTCTTTGGCGAGTGCCTTTTAGTTTATCTAAAGCGCATCGAATCCAAATCAACGTTCGGCAGCTATGTTGCCTGTGTTTACAAAGCCGTCGGTACCTTCGTCTTTGGTGCCGGCATGAGCCAGTCTCTGACGGACATCGCAAAGTATTCGATCGGGCGGCTCAGGCCGCACTTCCTTGATGTGTGCAAACCGGACTGGAAACTCATCAACTGCTCAGCAGGCATATACATCGAAAACTTCAACTGCACTGGAGATCCGAAGATGGTCAACGAAGGCAGGTATGTATCTGATCAAAATACATCGGCCTTCAGATCTTCAGCTTTTTATTTGCTGGACGATGTACAGTGACATTAAAAAGCAGGTTGTTTCTAAAAGAGGAAGTGTGTTTTAGAACGTCCCAGTTTAGATCAGAGAAAGAGGAAAAATATCGGCCAGAATTTCACAGTTGAATAAAGAATTGAATGAGTATTGAAAAAAAAAAAATTCTCCTTAATGTATGATATCTTAAACTGAGCCAGAATATTCATCATGAAGGGGAAAGATATGACTAGCTGGTCTACAAGTTCCTGTAAATAAAAGTTATCCTTTTCTCCTCTTGTTCCTTCCTTGTTCCTTGTAAATGTAATGATTACAAGTCTTTACTTGCAGCTTCAAGTGTGAAATCATTCAGAGGATAATCTGGGTTTCTTTCTTGCGTAAGTAATTTGTAAATTGAACTCTGAAGGAGTAAAATCAAAATCCCTGAATCCTAACGCTTTGATCTGTCTTGGAAATACAAAAAGAAAAGGTTACACAGACACACTGTCAACCATCTGGGCATAATAAACCAAAACAGGTTGAGCAGTATATGCTAAACTTATAAAACAAGTGGGAATAAAATGAGCTGAATTCACTCAGCTCAGATCTGCAAGGTTGGAATATTTTCATCTAAATTTCATGAAAACCCCCCCCCAATAATGTCAATTATCAGAATTATTGTTATTAAAGATTCAAATAAATGTCAAATGAAAATATGATCAATTTTTATAAGCAGATGACCTATACAGTAAGAGGTGGAAACCAGTTGGAATATGATGAATACAAAAACTGATGGTTGAACTGATGGCACAGGAATGTAAAGCTTGTTTTTATGAAGCTTTTCCGTGTCCGTTATCTGCTCAGAGCAGCAGGAAGAACGTTGGGAGGAGAGGATTTCCTCTCCTCATTCGAATGTAGATGAAACCACAGAGGACTGCTGAGGGTGGAGAGTTTATTCTGGGATGCGAGGAAAATTCTGCTCTTCGTCATAGACGAGCAGCCTTTGTACTTTCCAGGTTCACCTTTTGTTTCTTAAACCTTCTGCTTTTTTGTCCTCTAGCTGCTTTCGCATGTGCCCACTGGTTTTCCTTGTCACCTATGGTAACTCTACAAGGGTGCGGTGCATATTTGTTGCTGTTTTTCAGTCGTCTGTTTGTTTGTTTTTTAAATGTAGTGTGACGGCAGAGCAAGAGAGGGATCCACTGATTGGAGAGCAGATTTCCTGTGCTTTTAAGATTAATGTTGGGACACAGATTTCCAGCTGCTTCACCCGGGCATTTAGGACGGCCTGCCAGACACTAATAGGTCCAATAAAGTGCAGCAGAACAAGAAAGAGGGCTGGTCAGAGTGGCCTGCTCAGCTTCATCTTACAGTAACATGACTCTTGATCTACCAGGAAAAACAGATCCTCTGTCTCGGAGGGAACAGACATTTGTTTGCAAGGTGCATCACGGGAAGAAACCTCTTCTTGGAGCACAATGACTAAGCACATGCTTTCTGGGAATGTACAAATTAGCAGTAAAATGGACATGTCACTGTTGGTGATGACACTGCTTTGTTATAGAGTGTGATAAGTATACATTTCTGAAAATGTTCAGTTTACCACAATTAATGTGTGGTTTAATTTTTTTTTTTTTTTTAGCTCCCTTTGTCTTTGGTAAGAATGTATGGAGACATTGATGACACCAAATGCAGAGTAGTCTTTCAAGAAAGCCTGTTAGTTTCGTATTTGTAAGGAAAATGGAAATAAAATATTCCAGAAATGAAATAGTTTTACTTTTGTCTCTGAGATAAAATGGTTTCATGATTTTCCCGGTGGATAGCCTCAGTTTGCGCGATGCAGGAGTGACAGCAGAAAGCCGAACTTTCACTCATTTTTCCGCCTTTTTGAGTTATGAGCTGAATATTGTCTCCGAGTTTTCTTTAAATGTACCGTACGTTTCTTATCAGGTTGCGCACCGGACTCGGTCTGCATCACACACACAGCTGTGAAATGACAACTGCGTTTCAAACAGGAAGTAACAAAGGCAGAGGGGACAGTCAGTATGAGCAGCTCCATGAAACCTCAACATCCCCCCTCAGTTATCATTTCTCTGAAATGTTTACGAACAAAAGCCCGCTGCAGCAGTGCATGTTTGCACAGCTTCTCATTTGATTGAACAGATTACTCTCACCAGTCCCATTTTTGAGTCATGTTTGTCTTTCTGTCTTTCTGCAGGCTGTCCTTCTATTCTGGCCACTCGTCGTTCTCCATGTACTGCATGCTGTTCCTCGCTGTAAGTACTTACAACCAGCTGCACGCTAAGCAGAAATCCCTTGGATATGTTTTTAATACATTTGTCTAATTCCTGATTTCAATGTTGTGCATTAAAACTTTGAGCAGAATCCAGGATTAACTTGAACAACCAGATGTACATCTCCTCAATCAGTCACAGCTCAGTTTGATTTCTAGTTGTCAATTGTTATGGGTCAAAATAAATTGCAGCTAAAGAAATCAGTTCGGTTTAGTTCAGTTCAAATGGAAATCTTTGCATTTTTGGGAAGGTTTATCTCAAATATTTTCAAGCTAACATCTGTTTAACTCCCTCTATACATGCTGATTTGTTTTATTTTAAAGACATCAAAAAAAAAAAAAAAGCCCAAAACAATCAGTCCTCCGTGTTCAACATAAGGACTAGGAACAATTTAGTGCTACGGAAAGTGAGACTTGGGGATGGTGAAGCTTTCACAATGACAAGATCTTCATTGTTTCGTTAGTACTGTGGTTCTCCTACTTCTTGATTTAATCTGAAGGGAATGTCCCTAACAGACTTCTTAAGGAGTTATGAGACAGTCACAATTAATCCTAGATCCTACTATGATACTTATATTTATTTTACTTGCTTGTATTTGCTATGAAAAAAAGTCTCATCTGTATTAAAATTAGGAAACCATCGAATTTGATCCAATAGTTTATTTGGGGGGAAAAGTTTTTAATATATTTACATTTTAGTAAGAATACTGATTATTTTCATTTTTTTTAATAAAGTACTCTTTGGTTTCATCATTCTTGGATCCACTCTGAACTTTTTTCTTTAAGGCCTTTTTGTGGCCCTACTATAAAGAGCTTTATAGTTTTACTCTTCAATAAAACATCTTATCTTTAATATTGTAATCGTACAGTCGCTGCTTTTGAGACTAGGTAAGACTCTAACTGCTTATTAGTACTTCCCACAACCCCAGTTAGAAAAAAAAAACTCCATCCAGACACTAATTAACATAATTAACTACATACACATAATTAACTACATAAGTTAATTATGTAGATAAAATGTTTTTTCTGGACTTATAGTTGTTAGCTTAAAGTTAAGTAGTTCAGTACAGACTGGGATGAACATTACACCTTGAACCCTCCTTTGTGTTTAAGCTGCAGGCTAGGTGCTCCTTGCTATTTAAAGGAATTTCATAAAAATGTTGTTCGGATCCAGTCAGATTCTCCACAAGACAAACAGGATCTATTATTTGGTGTCTGCATTGAGTCAGATTTTTCTGACACTTACAGGCAAGTTGAGTCTTGTACTTCTGTTTATGGACTTGCTGTAGTTTCACCCAAATATGGCAGGTGCTGATATTTATTTACATTTAAGCCACAATGTTTGCATGTCACATTCCTGTACCTTATGAACAGTCTCAGTAGCACCCTGCTGCGATCGTCCAGAGCTGGTTTTACTGACAATCCCTGTTAAACTTTATGAGCTGCTGATTCATTCAATACTTTCAGATATAAATAGACCTGGGGACAAAGTCTAAGCATTAATGCAATAAGCTCCTTTCTCCTGTGTGGGGTGGAAGCTCACTTATGGAAAGCACGAGCTTTTGGTCAGCATTTACGTCAGTAAAATGTAGCAGGAAGGAACACAAAAACGCAGACCTGGACAAAGGTTGAACTTTGACACAAACCCATTTGAGGGCGAGGCTGAGATGACACAAATTATTCAACTCCTCTGGTTTATAATTGGATTAAACATGTCTGTTAGGCAAGAGATTATTCTGAGGCAATTATCACATTTAGTAAGATTCATTTTTCATATAACTACTGATTATGTCAATCTATAGTTATTGACGTAACTACTTGATTTTCTTTGTCTTACGTCTCACTGACATGTCTCCAGCCACTCACTTCCTCTGCAGAAATCAAATTTGGGTCGTTAGTGTTGTGAATCACCGATCTGTGTTCCACAGCTCTACCTGCAGGCGCGGCTTCAGGTCCCGTGGGCGCGGCTGCTCAGACCAACCCTCCAGTTCTTCCTCGTCGCTGCCTCGGTCTACACTGGCCTGTCTAGGGTCTCCGATTACAAACATCACTGGAGCGACGTGCTGACAGGGCTGCTGCAGGGCGCAGTCATGGCTCTGCTGGTGGTACGTGCATCTACTCATTAAATATTTCATCTCCAGCTGCATTTAAGTTGTCTTCCAATTGTATTGACACTCCTAGAGGTTTTTTTTTTATGTTAAAACTTTTAATTTGGAGATTTAATGCCATAAATGTGCAAAGTTGTGGGGGAGGAGTTATTTTCAATGAAAACCTGTTAGAGGCTTCAAGATGTCAGACTGGGGCAGAGGTTCACCTTTGGATTGGGTAACAAACAAAGGTTTGCTATCCAACCCCGACCATGCAGCAGGAGCTACAGTGTTAATCAGTGTTTAGAATGGTCCAGTCAAAGTTCAGTTGTAATTTAAAATCTGTAGCAAGACTTAAAACCTGCTGTTTAGATGCTCTGCATGAAATCTAACTGGACATGAACAGATTCGAAAAAAAAAATAATTAAAAATGTTGAGGTAAAGATTTCAGTTTCTACATACACACACAAGACTTGCTGTGGAAACTCCCTTTGAAAATAATTCTCAATTATTTTGAAAACCATTATTTTATCTCCATTTCAAAATTACACACATCATTGTGTAGGTCTGCATAAAATAAACATTAAAAGTCCCTGTGACAAAATGTAGATATGAAAAGTTCTGCATTGTATAAACCTTTTTTTTAATTTCCAATTCCTGCAGGTCTTCTTCATATCAGACTTTTTCAAAACAACAGAGTGCCGTAAAGAGACGGACATCCCTCACACAACGCTGCAGGAGACCCCCACAAACGGGAATCACTTTGAGAGTCCCAACTAAGCTAAGTGGAGCTACGCTAAGAGTCCTCTCCTTCCACGCCCAGAATTCCAGCTTCGAAGCCTTTAATCCCGAGCAAATCCCCCATTCAATACGCTGCATGGACGTCTAGTTTGAACTACCTGATTATTCCTCAGATAATCTGAACTCTCAGAACCACACATGGCCTCTTTGAATTTCACACTTTAGGTGATTTCGTGCTTGTTTACCAGTGCTTTGTGTAAAAGATTGTGAAAAATATCCAGATGTAGATCACAAGCTGAAGATTGAAAAATGAGGTGGATCTATTAGTGTGATCTACTGAAGCGGAGGGAAAATCTGCATGCACCAAAAGGATCTGACCACTGCTGGGAGGAAGGGCGCCTTGGAAACCTGTGAATGTAATCCTGCTTAGTGCTTTTCCTGAACTGCAGTCAGCATGGTCATGGATCTGGTTTAGGGTCAGTTTTATCTCTCCAGTAGTGAATGAATGAAAAGGGTTAACAGAGGATGAAGCTGACCCCAAGCCAGAGAACAGCACTGCTGCACATTCAGACTGCTGCTGTCTAACCTGATATCATAAACCAAGTGTTTGTTTTGTGGCTTTGGGTTAGCGTGATGCACGGCTGACTGCTGAGTCCTGTGTTGCCTTGTACTGGACTGCTGTGGCTGCTATTACAGCTCCCTGTGGATCTTATGTAAAACAAATACAGAACAATGTGCTTTTGTATAACCTGTATGTAAACAAATCACCATAGAGACTTTTTATTAAAAAAAACAAAAAACAAAACAATGTTATAATTATGTACAAATGTCTAAAACAAGGAAAAATAAAGCCATCTAACTCACAAACATTAACTCAAATGATGCATGTGTTTGATGTATGAATTCAATAAAAACCTGAATGTGCAATGTTTTCTGACCAATAAGTTGCTTCCAATTCAAAATAAATCTTTAATCAAGATGCAATTGGAATGGAAGCAAATCCTCACGAAAGTTGTTCCGATAACTTTGGGTTGGACCGATTCAGGGCTGAAGTCATGACGTCTCATCTTGTGTCTATAAATAGAGACTGGCAGCGAAAACTATGTCTCTCTTAATCTTTGTGATACCTGCAAACAGAAGTGACAAAATTGTACAATTATTCACAGTTTCTGTTGCACATTGTTTTATACTAATTTTCAGTCATGGAAACATGCAAGTTAAATATATAACTGCGTCCTTATGGTAACATGTTTTAGTAGGGATTTCTGTTTTTAAATAAAAGCATTCAGGTTCAGTTAAACAATATAAGTAGATGTTAGCATGATCTATATCTCAAAGCATATAATGCCCATATGCTCAGCTTTTTAAATTTTACTCATCAGCAAAGAGATGAAAATATTTCCAACCATAAGTACAAGTAGTAAAAAAAAATGTCGACAAAGTGGAATGTTTTCAGACCTCTCCCAAAAAAAGAGAAAAACATTAAGATCAATTATGGTTTTTAAATCTGAACGGCTAAATTCTTTGATCTGTTTTCAGTGAAAAGGTAACCAATTTAAGTGAACAGCTCTGTGTTCCTTACCTTCTGCAAACTTGTTCTCCAGTTCAGTGTTACCGATGGCTTTGGCTGCAGAGCACATCTGCCGCAGCACCTCCTCCAGGCGGCGCATGCAGCGAATGATGCTTCCTGCGAGAAAACAAATGCTCTGAGTTTTGGAGACATATACACGGAAAGAAAAACAGCCAAGAGTTCATTTTGAAGTTAAATTAACAGAGCTGATTGAATAATCGCAGAAATTTCTCATTTCTCTTCGGGTTGCCAGAACACACGCACACACACAGACACGAGTTTATCGAATCCTCCCTCGGGTTTCTCAACCCAGATTCATATTTCTTATTATGGTACCATCCCATATTTTACTCATGAGATCACTTCTGGGAAAACTCTGGATTGGGAATAAAACCGCACAATAAATTGATTTTTCTTTTTCTTTACCCCCCAAAGAGGCAGCATTAAAAAAAAAAAAAAAAAGAGAAAACATAAGAACGCAGTGGGAGAAACGTTGGATACGGTTAAAAGCCTGCCAGGAACAAACCTTCAAAGATGTCCGTCATCTTGCAGATCTGAGCGAACGTGGCCCCGTTGGCCCAGGCGAACACCACATCCATCAAGTGAGGTTTGAACTGGTTTAGGTAAGTCTCCTCATCAACCTCCAGCTTGGCATCTGCAGACACTTTGGCGATGCGCTTTGCACACTCCTGAAAGCAGCAACAGTGGCGTTCACATCTCCGTTAAAGATAGAATTCCTTCCAGCTCTTCATGCGTCATAAAGTCCCACCTGCATTTGTCTGAGCGGCGCGGCCAGCTGCTCGGTTAGCTTTGGCATCTCGTTGGCCTGCGGGCCGGAATGACTTCCATTAATGATCAGAGAGCAAAACAAACAAAATGTGCTGCTGTTTAGACCTTATATGAGCCTGGCTGAGGAGATGCTGATAAAACAGTGAAGCCTGCAAACTGGGATTATTTAAATAACTACTTCCCGACATTGCATCCAAGCTTCAGTGATGGTTATTTTGACAAGTTGGATGAAGTCTGCAGGATAAGAGCCAGAGAGAAAAAAAAAAAGCTCTGCCGAAAAATCTGATGCTGGATCAGCTCTGCTTCATTAGACAGGACAAACAAATCAACCTCTAGTTTGTTATGCTAGCAGAGCAGTAAAACCGGCCAAGAATGCAACCTGATCTGGACTCGGTTGGAATGGGATTCAGATTGTGTCAGGAGTGTTTGTACAGAGTTAGAGGAATTGTGCGAGTTTCTGTGCGTCTGTTCATACGTTCTCCTGGAAGACGAAGCAGGACAGGAGAGCGGTGGCTTGTTCCACCGACAGGTCGTTGAAGAGGCCATTAAACACCATCTCTGTCAGCAGGAGCTCATCGGCACTGCATAGTTTAACACACACCGTTAGCACTTTGTAGAACACTATGTTTTTATTAAACAGAGGCAGAGAGGAAATGTGGCAGAGTTACAACATCAAGACAAACTTTTCTCACAGCAACTCAGATTTTAAAATTTGAAACATGAGGATTTAGAGTCCCTATAGGATAAGCTAAATAAGAACCCATAGGTCTTTACCAAAGAGAGATGTGGTCAAACTGCACTTTTACAAATGTGTATAAACCATTAAAATGTAACTGCTTCAACCAGGAGTTCCAACAAAAACAAATTAAAAATGAATCACACATTGGCCATTTTCACATAAATCTGCAGCAACGGCTATTTGGTTTGTAGTAGCTGGAGGTAAGCTGCCATGTTCAACATTCTCTTAATGGCTTGAAATACTTAACTGAAATTACACTACTTAACTAATGACTATAAAAAGTAGCAAAATACATTCACAGCTCGCACACAGAGAAGTGAAATTTGTTGTCTGCTGTAAAGTGAGCAATTCAAGAGTGGAAACTGCTACAAACAGCTACAACTAGTTCAGAAAACCTTGGAAATTCCTCCTACCTGCTGATTTCACAGGCGACCCTGCCTTTCATCTCGATGACATCAGAGGGGCTGGCGAAGCCGAGTCTTCGGAGGACTCTCTTTCGGCACTTCAGCTCGTCCATCTGCAGGACGGTGCGAGCCTTTTTCAGCTCCCGTTTGGCGGTTCGAACCTCGGTTGCGATCTACAGCACACACACACACACGCACACACACGCATACATAAATGTTTTCTTTTAAAGAGTGATTTGAGAGCAACTTCAGACCTACCAGTGCAAACCAAAACACAGCCTGGTCTTTTTAAAGCCATGTCATTTTTACTACCATCTGTTTAGCGAGCTCATCTGAAGCAGCACATTAACTGCCATAGTGATTAACGGACGGAACAGCAAGGAAATGCAACACGATAAGTGCATATCTTGTGGCACCAATAATTTTTTTTTTTTATCTCTTTCCAAAACTACTCCAAGCCAAAGACGCAAGACTGCACATTTATCAGCAACGTCTCTTTAGGTGAGACGTTACTAGATATTGCTTCATTTAACTGAACTTGCGGATCTGACAGTTGCTGAGAAATTGTTGCAAGAGCACAAATTCAACATATTTAAGTGTTTTTGTTCCCAGTGAATGCCGCCACCTTCCAGAAACCAAGTCACATGTGAAAATGGTGTTTTAGCTTCGGCGAGTCATGAATTCAAATGAAAGACTTCTGTGTCATTTATGCTGCAGCTCAAAAGGTTGGACAGCTTCATGTTTTACTAAACAAATTAGGAAAGCAAATAAGGCGAGTGCTGTGGTTTTAGTTAAAACTGGTTCACTGAAAGAAAAAGGTTGCTCTGCTCAGGGGAGAGATACTAGATGTGGACAATGTGTTACTGCAGACACCAAACATACTAACACCAGTTTATTACACAACTTTATTTTCTAATGCAACAGCAAGATGTCGAACTTGTTGCAAACTATGCATCAGGTTTATTTCGTCAGACCAGTGGAACCTGTCTGTTTTGTGTCTCAGAAACAGTTTAAAAGAGGAACTGCCCAAACCTCACATTAGGTTTCACCAAATCTAATTTGAGGTTTTTAAAGACTGCTATGAATAAAATTTAAGACCGATGTATTTGTACTGAAACGAGCAAACTTCGTCCAGCCAACAACGTTCAAATTGACAAATTTGAACTTAAATTAGCTAGCAAGGTATGTTAGCAGTGAGTCACCGGTAGCTTCAACCATTACAAGTCACACTCACAGGGAAAATGTCTTAGAGTGATTCAAACTTCTGCCCAGCAGAAGAGTCCAGCCAGAACGTACAAAATTATAGACATCATTTAAGCCCAACTTAGTAAAAAAAAAATAAATCAAAATTTAAGTCATTTTAGGATTCTTTAATTACAGAAACATTTAAAACTTTTCAAGGGTGTGTGCGCTGAAAGCAGGAAGCAGAAGTGTTATTTTATATCATCTTATTTTGATGAGACGGTTAACCTGGGATTCCATGGATGTAACGTGATCAACACATGACCCTTATTCCGAATAATTTCTTCGGTTGAATTTATATAAATTTTATTTTTATGATGCACAATATCTTCTGTCCATCTGCTCAGATTTTAAGGTCTACTTCCCTGGCATCCCCATGGATTCCACACTGTCTTCTGATTCTTAAAATAAATCCATCCACCTGCTTTCCTCTCAAAAATCGTACCAATAATTTCACTTTCTCCCTGCCGCTGTATGCTAGACCATCAGAAAGCGAGGGTTTTTAACACTGGAACTGGGAGATATTTTAAATATACAAATTTATACACATCTAAACAAAAACTAGAAAAGAAAAGAAAAAAATATTCAACCAAAACCATAAATAAAATGTATTATGGAGTTTCTGTAAAATTGCCCTTCAAAAAATAATTACCAGAAAAGACATTATTGAGTTCTGTTAAATTATCATGTAATTAGTCGCTTATTATGACAGACTTTAAATAATTCTTGATCAAACAACACTTTTGAAATCAGTAGGAACTTTAATGGTCTGAGTGGTGCGTCACAGTGACAGAGAGGACGTCTTCCAGCTCGCCAATTAAACCTGATAGTAAGTACTATGGAAATCCAGATAAGTTTTATGGTGCTATTAAACTGTAACATAATTACATCAACCTGTAATAAATCAACCACCCGTTACAGCTACAGTGTGGCTTCTAACTTGATGTTTCCATTTCTGTTTGTTCCTCTTTCTTTCTGTCAAATCCCCACAGAACACAATTCCTCATTTGGTTCTGTGATGCTGGGATGATTTGTTTTTCAACTGCATGGGACTTGGAGGTCTGAAACATTGATTGTGCTGGTATAGTTCAGGAAAACAACACAGAGGAGATAAAGAGACGTGGGAACATAAAAGAAAAGTTCAGTTTATAAAAAGAAGCTGATTTTATGTGACCTTTGACAGTAGATGTTGGGTTATTGCTGCTTTCTTCCTGCGTTTGTAAAAAATAAAAAAACTAGAAACAATAGAAGGTTATCGGCTATTTTCAACTGCAACTGCTTTGTCTAAATGAATAAGTACGCATTTCATTAAAATAGCAGCAAGCTCCATCCATTGTTTTATTGTTTGACTCATAGTAAAGTCTGACTATGAGACTGTACTGTGAGCAAGAAGATCACGTCAGATTGAACTTGTTTGCACAAACGCATTCTTACCTGTGCTTTCCTCTCACACAGGGAGTAGACGGATTCTAAGTTGGGGTCGCTGTGGAGTGTATGTGTGTACATCCGGTGTTCAAAGGCCTCCACCTTCTGAATGACCTTCTTCAGGCCAGCGTCTTTGATGCCCATATCGTCGATGGGGTCAAGTAAAGGAACGCCGTCCGGGAACCGCTTCTGCACCTCCTGAATAAGAGGAAAGGAAACATTTGGATGGAAGATTTTTGTTAAAAAAATAAATTATTTTTTTAGATATGAAGTTTGTACCTGTATGGACTTGAGCATGAGCTGTCTGTTGTCGAAAGGCCTGAGATCTTTAGGGATGTAAAGACGAACTGAGCTGATCGAAGTGAGGAGGTGGAGCATCACTGGAACCACCTGGGTAGAAGAACAAATTAAAATGTGAGTGGAAAGCGTGATACACACAGTTCAGTGTGTGTGTGTGTGTGCTAGTTTCTCCAACCTGCATCTCTCCGGTCTCCCCTGGAGCAGCAGGCTTGGCCGCTTCAGTTGCAGAGTTTTTTGCACTTTCTTTACTACAATGAAGCAAAACCTCGACGACGTACAGCGGCTCAGAGTCTCCACAGGCCTAAAGCATGAAAATTACGTCACTCACAGCAACATTTAACTATAAACTGGAAGCAAATTCGTACCTTCGATTTCTTCACATTCTCAAATTATAACAAGGCTTTGAAGTATTTTAATGAGATTTCCGGTGACAGATTACACAAAATAGTGCGTCGTTGTGAACGAGAAGAAAAAATGGGTTCCTTTTTTCTCAAAAAAAAAAAATTATATATAATAATCTAAAAAGTTTAGCTTACATTTGTATTTAGGTATTTTTTTTCTGTTAGGATTTTATTTCCGGGTATCAAATTGCCTTGAGAAATCATGCAATTAATGAATAAAGTCCAGGTCAGGGAAAATATGGAAAGATTGAAAAAAGGTTGCAGTTGATGTAAAGATGGAGAAAAAAAAACCTTAGGGACATACAAAAGATTTGAGGCTGGAGAGAAAGGTCTCTCAGGACAAGAACCTCAAATAAGCCAGATGTTTAATAGAAAGATTTTATTAGAAACTTATTCATCATTATGATGCACAGTTATGACCACTAAATTCCCAATAAAACACACTAGCATTAGTGGCAGTAAAGTCTGGCTTACCTTTGTGTTCGTTTTCTTGCTAAAGTTCACAACCACTCCCCAGCCAAAGTCAGTATCCTCGTTTTTCACCTGTGGCGTCAGTACAGGAAGTTTGGCCTTTAATAAAATGCAGAAGTCTGGAAATATTCCCAGAATCTGAAGAGGTAGAGAGCCGTACCTTCACGAGTCGGCCCGGCTGAAGGAAGGGCAGGCAGTATTTGGGCTTGTGGATGAATTCTTGTATCTCTTTACCGAGCTTAGCCAGCTGCTGCCTGATCTTAAAATATGTAACAACACTCTCCTCGTTAGGAATCTCAATGGTGTGATACTGCTCCTCTAACTTCTTAATTTCTGCAAAATAAAAATAAAAAAATGGAAGCAGCAATCTCATTAAACTTGCTAGAGCATTACCCATAATGGTGTTTGCCAACCAGGACTTTTTTTCTAATTAAGTCTGGCACGTGTAGAAATAATAAACAGGATGCTGACTCTCAACAACGCCAGGCAAAGCCCTGTAGTGCTGAAACTGGTAGAAGGACTTCTCCAGCATGTACTCTGGGTTGATCTCTTCTACACGCAGCAGGTTGAGCACCATGTTGTAGGTCAGGTGGAAGGCACTGTTCAAAGGGTCTGCTGAGCCCTGCAAAGCACAACAGAAATGTTGGGTACAGCAGAAAACAGATGAGGTAAGAGGTTTACGTCCAAGTACGCTGAAGTTGCTGACTCCAATTTAAAAACTTGAGAAATTTGGTAACCACAGCAACATTTCACAGCCTCTAGAATCAGGCCGTGTGGTTCAAAAGGCACACAGCTGTACTGTATATTTATAGCAACATGCATTTAAATGTGTCAAATCAAAGACAGACAATCAAGACTCTGGGTTCTCTGTGAGAACGTTGCCAATTTATGACAGCACACCAAAACGCCTGATTACCCTTAATGCGATCAGCTTAGTCGGCAATAATAAGATCAAAGATTTATAGCATTCAGATTAACTGTACCTTCAGTAGCTGTTTGCCTACAGCTGGACTCATCTTCTCATCCACCATAAAAATAACTATTCCTCTGTCATCCATTCCTCTCCTGCCAGCACGCCCCGACATCTGGATGTACTCACCTGATGTAATCTGGAAGAAAAGGAAAAAGGCTCGTTAGGATGACGTCTGCCCCAGTATCTGCAGAACATTAGGTGTTTTTCCATTAACCATATAATTGCACAAATTGGAATGACAAAAATAAATGAGCTTGATGGAAAAATAAAAATCTTTGAAAAAAAATAAATAAATAAATTTTCTGACAGTGTTCTGTGCAAGGCATTTGGCAAATAGAAACTATTTCACTAATTCTAACTGACCCAAAACCAAGGTCTGATAGAATTATGAAAAGTTTATTCTGATTTAACTTCAGACAGCAAGAGAAAAATGTGTCCATCTTCTTATTAGGTGCATGAAAATATCTGGTTTCAACTCTAAGTAACATTTTCTAAATTTATTGTTTTAATAAAATGTTAACCTGCACTATATTACCAAACTGTGTGGCTTAAATGTCAGGAGCTTTCAAGGATTAAATACAGGATTCAAAAACTTTCCAAACATTGAAGACACATAATTGAAATTCAATTATCTGTACAAACCCTGTGTTTTGCAACCAAAACAAAGGGACTCCGTGTTGACATGATCACTTCTTCCGATCAGCCACGCCACAGTAATAGATTGTGATTTTCACCACAGCATGAATCAGGAATCACAGTCGAGTGTTTTGAAGTGCCTGCGTGGAGCTTTGGCACCATCAGAGGCACCAGATGTTCTTCATGAAGTACTTGGATTGGAGGGATGTTTCCCTCTCACTCTCTTCAATCCTCGCCGTGTTTGTGTGTGCATGTCTGCAGCTTCACACACGGCCCCCAGCTCTTATAAACAATACGTGGCTGTTTATGTGGCAAAGCAAGCGGCTCCGTTTGAAGACCTTATAAAGGCTTCAGAGCGAGAGGCTGTGTAAAAGTGAACACTAAGCACAAGCCAGAGGTCTTTTAAAGGGACAGACAGCCATGTCTACAAGATGATTTATTTTACTGTAGATACACATAGGTGGGTTGCTTTTTCAGTCAAACTTCTCCAAAGACATTACCTGCTTCCGATCACCTTCTTGCCCATCTACAAAAATTTACTGCAGAAATTGTGACAACTGATCAATCCCTTTGAAAGAAACAGTTTGTATAATAGTCAAGTTGCTGTGAGAGTTCTTACAAAGCGGTGGTTCTTGCCATCAAACTTGCGTGCACTTGTGAAGAGAACGGTCCGAGCTGGCATGTTAATACCCATGGCGAAGGTCTCTGTCGCAAACAAGGCCTGGAATGAGACAACAAATCGTTACCATTGTGTGATCAGCGTGCAAACCGGGGTATTTTTATGTGACTTCCAAGACCTTGTAAACAATTGCATGTTTGTAACATCTGATATCAATCCCAATTTGTTTTTCTCTTTGAAACAAAGCTACAATTTTCACACCACTTGAATTTAGCATTTTCTCATCTGTGAAAACAAAAGAGGACTTTATGTGATAGGCACATAAAGAAAGGCAGATTGCCGGAGGTACGAGCAGAAGCATTGTTTTGCCAATATTTCACCTGTGAGGAAAGTAAAAAGGAATACATAAAACATCCCCATCAGCCCATATCCAAGCTAAGACACAGTAGAGGGTTATGAAGCTGCTTTAGCTCTACCAACGTGACGACGCATGTTCTTCTCCGATGTAAAGAGGAATATAAAAAGGTGAGCAAGCTGAAGACATCCACACAAAGAAACAACTAAACATGCTGGGTGAAATTAAATTATGTTATCTGCTTCAATAATAGCAACTTGCTGACAATGAGGGCCTGTACAGCTCTCCCACTCTAGAGACACAGATGAATGGATGTTGGGTACCAAACGTCCAGTGATTGGTGGCTCAATTTTATACACAAGAAAAAGCTGATTATTTCAAAGACTGAAACTGACAAAAATTCACCATAAACTGCTCAGGAAGTATGGCAACTTACTCTGCCATCTTGAGTTGATAGTAACTGAAATTGCACACATCAAATCCTTTTTTACACTGTTCAAAAAATAGTTTTCCAATTATTTGTTCAACTAAATACAACTTTATATCATGTCTTCTTTTAGTTTTTGTGTTTTACATGAAAAATCATGTTTTGTTTTCCTTCCACTTTACAACTGTCCACAGATTCGTGTTGATCAGACACATAAATCTCAATGAAATGCATTGAAGTTGTAAAATGTCAAAATGTGAAAAAGTTAAAGGCAAATTAATGATTTTACAAGACATTACATAATCTCTTCCGTTCACTTGTTTCAATTACAGATGGTCGATATTATCAGCGAGGAATTGGTATCGGTTATCGGCCAAATGAGTTTTAGTGTTTCGGCATATTGGAAGTCAACCAATAATCCAATATCGTGCATCACTAGTTTCAATATGTTTGAAAAAGCATCTTTTCACAGAGACAGAGGTACCTTGAGCAGACCCTCAGAGAAGAGAATCTCAATAGTTTCTTTCAGGATGGGCAGTAGTCCTCCATGATGGATTCCTATCCCTCTCTTTAAGAGTGGCAGCACATGCTCGACCTGCAGGACACCAAAAAAACCACAACCCTTCATTACTGCGACAAAAAACCAAGACAGCACAGAATGGAAAGGCAACACTTGTGTTCGTGTGGGGCCTGAATGACTTGGCCATTGCTACTCTTGTGGGATTTTGCCCATTGCTACAGAAAAAGGAAAAACATGACTAAATTTAATAAGGAACAGAAGAACCAGCGTTTTAACACATGCAGCCTTTTTCCATCAAGGTGGTTAACTGGAGGAACTTGTGAAGCTTTTTTTTTTTTTTTTAAGTTTTACAAGGTATCAACGTTAAGAATTCAAAAACACATTACGGGTTGTGTGGAAACTGTGGCCTACTAACCTGAGGCAGCTTCTTGTCCTCTTCTGAAAGACAGTCCACTGCATTGTTGAACACTTCTTCAACCAGACGTTTCTCATCATCTGCAGCAAATGAAAAAAGGCGTTACTGATATCTTATTATAACTGCACACAAAGTAACAGCTTAATCTAGTAAAATTTTGAGTTATTTCAAAAAGATATTTTCAGTTTCTCTTGGCATGCGCTGCATATATTTCACAATTTCCACCATGGAAACGTTAACCACTAACAGTCTGTCATAATATGCAACATTTCAGCAAAACTGTGATTACTTTTGTCACTGTAGCCTTCACTTCACACTAACTTGAATTAATTCACACAAATGCACAAAATCCTGAGTAAACACATTGAACCAAAATATGGCTTCACTTGCTTAAACAAATGTCCAACATGAGTTCATAAATTGTAATACATAGCTAGACTTGTGGATGACGTTGTTTAGCTCATTCCTAGCTTAAAATACTTAGAAACATAATGAGCTACATTGATTTTTTAAATCTGATTACATGTTCTCTTTGCTGAAAGATTTTTTTTATCCTTTAATCATATCTTCTGTGTTTGGGGATTTTTTTTAAAAAGTTAACTTTTCTTGGATAATTCAGAGCACACAATTTGTGGAAATGAGATTTTTCTTTGGCAGAGTTTATCCATGGTTTTTATACTGAGTTTATAAAAACCAGCAGCTTTAACAGAATAAAGAGCCTCCGGCGACGGAGGAGCACAGCGTTAAAACAAACCTCATTCATAATGGTGTCACAATCCAGAAGAAACAAATCATGATGAGGAAAGAAAATGTTTCATAATATCACTTCAGATTGCATGTTTTACTTCACAGGATAATGTTAACAGCATCAGAATGGGAGCCAAAAATCACTTTAAAACTGCATTTTGTCCAAAATCAATTTGTCTTCCAGTAGAAACTCCTTTTCTAATCTAAATGTATGAGCACGATAAAACATATTTATGACATTACTGCAGTGAGGTGATTTTGTCCACCTGAGTTTGCCAAGTGGCAGGTTTTGATATCTCAATTTCAACACCTATCCAAATTTTTAAGCAACAGAAATGTTTTTGTCATGATTATTAAGTAAGCAGTGTGCTCACCAAACAGAAACCTTACCAAATGTGGGATGTGAAAAAGATTAGGTGACTTTGTCCTTTTGGGATGATAAAGTGATTAATCAAATCTTGGTCAGCATAAGTACAAATAATCAAATTACTAATTCCAAGAATGAAATCAATAAAAGTCAAATATAATTGATGACTGAAATTTAACAAAAGATATACTTATGCTGCGCAAAAGTACTTCATCTGATTTAAATCAACAAGCTAATCAGAGGTTTTATTATGCAAAATTAACAGCATGATATTTTTACTGAAAAAATTAGAAATAAGAAAAGTGAAAATTATATTTAAATCTTCACAAATGCCCATACCATTGTTAAAATCCAGTTTGGACACCTGCAGGGCGTAGGCCTCACAGTCTTTCTTACTGAAGCTGAAAATGATCACTGGCTGGAAGTTCCTCTCCATGATCATCTTCACTATCTTGAAAACACTGGATGGTCCTAAGTAAATTATGCAAAAAATACATTTTTAGGTTAAGTGATTACTATAATGTTTCATTTTTGTCTTATTTAGACATTTCCTCTGCATACCCTTTGTGCCTCCCTTTCGGTTTCGATCCCACTTGCCACCTCCACTGCTGCCCCCGGACTCCCCAGCATCTCTGAGAACCTGCATGGCTGTGTTGAAATTATCTTCTCTGAAGTCCCCCTGAGGAAAGGTGCACAAGCATACACTATTTAAATCGTGAGTGATGACTTCTGACTTGTTTTATGTGACTTTTATAAAAAGTGTGGACAAAATCTTTCCACAGTTTTATCTTTCTTCAAAGAAAATATAAAAAATGTCTGAACTCCAGAGGAAAGTGTGCAAAAGGAGATCGACTGTGTTTGTTGAGTTAGTGAAACCATCAATAATAGCAGATTATGGGTGTACTTACGTTCTCATCAACCACTAGGTGGAGTCCATCGCCCCCTGCTGGAAAAATATAATGTTGCAGTGGAGTGGGCCGGTAGTCTGTATAAACCACATGGCAAGGCTACAGAAAACGAGAAACATTTTTATTGTCAGTGTAGACAAAAAGAAAAATCCCTAACAACAATATTTTTAAAATTGTCTTAATCTTTTAAATTAAAGTTAGTTTCTACTCTTGACAGAGGCAAATTCTTTTTTCAGTACTTCAATTCAAAACTGGTATTATGACGCCCCAAAATGTTTATGAATCTGAAGAAAATCAATACCTGTGTTTCTAAAAAATAAATTTTTGGAATAATTTAACCGTATTGTGAAAACTATGTTTTAACATAATGAGCAATCTTCTTAAAGTAACTCCTAGTGGCAAACCACAAATTCAGCCCACCTGCTTGTGTAAATGACAGATCCACTCAGCAAACTGTTTGGCATTCGGGATGGTAGCAGACAGGAATACATAATGCACATTATCCGGAAGAAGGATGATGGTTTCCTCCCAAACCACACCACGCTCTGAAATGAACAGAGAAATTCTTATTAATGACAATAAACAACACAAAAACTTCAGTCGGAGGTGAATTGTCCTATTTTATCTTGATGCAGAAGCTCCATGTTTTTGAGAAACGAAGTGCATCAGAGAGGTAGTATTTTTAAACTACTTAAAATAGAGGTAATGACTACAATATCTTTCTTAAAAAATACAGCAATTTATATAAAAAGTAATCTGACAAAATGTATAATGAAAGGATTTTACTGTTTTAGCCCAGTTCTTAAGCGTTTTCCATGTTAGTTCCAGTCTCATTCTAACACTTAGTTCTAGAGGTTAAAGTTCACTGCTAAAAGTAGTAAAAAACTTTTCAATAGAACAGAGTCTTGAGTTAAACATTCACAGAACCTTGCATAATGTAAGAAAGTTACGCAAGTGTATGTTGGCTAGCTTTGTTACAAGTTCCTAGCTAAAATTTGAAGCATAAAAACCAGAAAAACAAAATCTGTTGATTTCAGTGACTTTTTACAGCAAGTCTCATGTTCACTGTTGAACAGAAGCAGTCAAATTACCAGTGACCTTTCCTTTCTGTACACACCTGCATCTCTCATGTAATGGATCTCATCAAAGATAACCCAGGCTACCTCCCTCATGATCTCAGATCCCCGATACAGCATGCTCCTCAGAATCTAGGAAAAAAAAAACCCATTCATGTCAGACCTGCTGCACAATAAAAACACATGTCAAGAAAATCATATAGAGAAGACAATACCTGCTATACATCAGGTGCAACAGAGTTACACGAAGTATAGCAGACTAGTGTGTATTATAATGCCTCCACGGTGGACTAATCTACGTCTCACCTCTGTTGTCATGACAAGGCAGGAAGCAGTAGGGTTGATGGTAACATCACCAGTCATCAATCCTACATCCTGGAATTCTTCGTACATCTCTCTGTACTTCTGGTTAGAAAGTGCTTTAATAGGACTGGTGAAGATGACTCTCTGCTTCTCTCTAAGAGCCAGAGCGATGGCATATCTACAGGAGAGAGAAATCAATTTAGAAATAACCCACAATGACTAATGACTTAGATAACTGATCTCTTATTCATGTGCACAGATCCAATAATGTGCAAACGAATAAGTCTAGGGTGCTTATTCATTTGATTATGTATTTAGAGAATGTTGTTCAAGAGCTAAACTCTTGAACACTGTGGTGTTAGTGTGGTGTAACACACACTAAAAGGTTTAAAAAATCAAATCAATTAAAATCAAGTGAAAACTGTTGCAACTGTAAAGGCTGGGAGATAAATTAGTGCTTAAAGATATTTCAGGCACTTAAAAACAGGAACAGTTTTTATTTAGCATGCTTACTCTGCACAGACAGTCTTTCCTGCAGAGGTGTGTGCAGATACGAGCACAGACTGGTTGTTGTCAATGCAGAGGATAGCCTCACGCTGGAAGGGATCCAGCACGAACGGGTATTCCTGCAGGTCAAGCATAACATTTAAGGAGAAAAGAAAAAAACGCGCTACAGTTGTTATTGCAAACACATAAACAATTCACATCTAACTGAACTAATTTGTTTCTTTTAACAAAAATCAGATGCAAAAAGTATGTAATAAAATTCAATAGTGTCACATTTAACATGTATTACAAGTGTAATAAAATGTAGAAACCAGAAAGTTAAATTAACTGCTATACCTTAGCTGCTTTTCCCACTCTTGGTTTCAGAGGCTTATGCTCCTCTTCAGCTGGCAGAGCAACCTGTGGGTTACAAATAACATTTAAAACAACTGAACTGTAAAACAAAAACTGGCTGTTTTTGTTTTGTTTTTTTGTACCTCATGTGAGCATCCTTCCACAGTTTCCACCTGCTCCACCTTCACTTGAGGCATAAATTCTGCAAGACTGAAATAAACAATAGAAACATTCATATCTAAGAAACAGCATCAGCAATATCAATGTGTGCATCATTCAGATTGCAAAAACCTGGAGTGCAATAATCCTTGCCCTATGTAATCCCTGTGTTAAGAGCATCAATTCAAAAAGAATGAAATAGCGATACATTGCAACTGATATGGAGATCCACTTAATGACAAGTCCACAGAAAATAAAGTTTTCATGGAGTTTAAATTAAAAATCTTTACATTAAAAACACATTGTTCAGTAACATTTTTTTAAATCAAATTCCTTACTCTTTCAGACTCTACTGAGTAGACTTTTTAGTTCCTTCTGAGCAAAGTATAAACCAATGATTCAACATTTATACACTAGACAAAAACCTGAAAATTATTTTTACACACTTTTTTCTACATAAAAAAAAACATGTAAAGTACTAACATTCTTAGTGTTTACATACTGTGTAGGAACCACACAGTATCTCTTCGATTTTACCTCTATAAGTAGTTTGTATTTCATCTTACTTTAGGTCACTGGACGACACTGCCTCATGACGAGGTTTCTTCCCAAACACCACCTCCTCTCCGCCGTCACTGTCCGCCTCCCTCTTGACCCGAACAGACGGACCTGCATCCCTGTCAGCACCGCTTTTACCTGAAGATTTCCTGAAAGACACCAATTACAGCAGAGCATAATTTAGCTGTCTGCATGCAATTCAAACGCTTAAGCTCCACCAGGTTTAGCTACAAATGTGTTCCGACTCTAGTCACAACGGAGCACAGCTACAACGTAAGCCTTATCCGAACAATTTCCACACTTGATTGCGTTTTGTGACTTAACTGGACAAGCTAGCCAATTAGCCGGTTAGAGCAGTTGGTATGCAAGAGCCAGCGTGCCAACGTTTACGCCACGTTCACGCGACGTAATCGAGAAAGAGCACTAATATTAAAGACAAGACTTTATACGTTTAAAATATTATACCCGGTCTCTGTTGAGGCACTCGTGGGAGTCTTTTTGCCAGCAGAACCTTGTTGTTCATCGTCAAACACGCTGAACAGTCCGTCTCCAAAAGGGTCCGCCATGTTTGTAAGGGGCAAACTTCCCACAATGCAGCATGAGGCTGTTTCGACAGTTCCGCTACGGAAGCCGTGAGGTGCAAAACGTAGACGAGTGAGACACACGTATTGACTCCGGCTTTTTTACTTTCTTTCCATAATAACCACCATCTCGCTGATGTATTTAAATCCCGCGTTTACGTAACGAAGCCACACTCAGGCAGGAATTTTTGACCTGATGGGTGGAAAGAAGAAGAAATCAGCCGCTCAGGCTGCCCCGGCGGCGGTGGCCAGCTCCGGTTCTGCCCCTGCAGTCGGTGGTACCGGTGCGGTGGAGGACCAGAAGAAACAGGCAGCCAACAGCAAAACGAATAAACCAGCGAAAGAGACAAAATCTAAAGGTAGTGATCTGGTAATGCAGTAAAATGAATAAGTTACTGTTTGTTAAAACCTGGGAATCTGTCAGCGTGGCGCTGTCAATAAAAGCTGCAAGGAGGTTTATATCAAATAAGATCCTAATCGCTGTATGTTTGTGCCATTATTTGTGTATAATTGCCACTGCCAGTATTCACGTGGCACCCCATAAAGGTTTCTGAACCATCAGACCTAATACTTTAACTTTAAGTAGGATCTGTCAGAGGATGTCAAAACTTCCACACATGCAGTGACATGTGGTTGTTTGTTTTGTTCTTCCCTCAGCCCCAAAGACCTACAGTCTTGCCAACACAGCTCAGGTGGACACAGGTGGGGTTTCAGACAAGTCCATTCTCAAAGTAAGTGTAACATGTCTACAGAGTCTGAAAAAGTATTTGAACTTCTTTATGTTTTGTGAGCCAAAAGCTTCAGTGGAACTAGTCCCTAGATAGGGTGCAGTCCAACCATTTGTCATTGGGAATCACCAAATAAACATGCACTTTAAGGAATGCAGATGTGAACACTTTTCTGTTTGCATTTGTTACACACTTTGAAAACCCTGCCTGCTTTTCCTTCCACTTCACAAATATCTGCTACTTTGGGTTGATCATTCTTTTAAAATCCCTCTACAACACACTTATTTTTACAAAAATGCTGAAGTGTTGAAAGTGCCCCATTTCCAATATGGGATGTGTGGATTTTCATATATATATATATATATATATATTTTTTTTTAAAGGTTTCTATCCAAGCTGAGTTGGAGAAGAAAATCATCAAGCTGATCAATGATTTCAGACAGGAAAATGGGGACAAAGGGCCCATTTCTGGCAGACTTACAACTAAGAAGCTGTTGGTAGGAAGATGCCACTATTTTCATTTATCTGGCTTCGTCGCATAAGCTAACTGCTGTATTTGTATGTGCTTTAAGGACCTGTACACAGCTCTGGAGAAATTCAACTTCAAAAAAGAGCACATTGAAGAGGCGATGAAGAGCAGCGTCCTGTATGGGGGCGACCTCCACTCTGCTCTCGACTGGCTCTGTCTTAACCTTAAAGATGGTAACAGAGCACCAAAGTTCATAAGGGTGTTATTAATGTTTTTCGCTGATTTTCCTCATTTGTTTTGCCAGATGAGTTGCCAGACGGTTTCAGTCAGCAGTTGCAGGAGGAGAGCCAGAAGAGTCGGCCTAAATTCCAGCCTCCGCCGCAGCAGAAACCTGCTGAAAGGAACCCCAAAGCGTCCAACAACAGCCACAGAGACACCAACAGGGTTCGTGCGCTGAAAGATTTTTGTGTGCTTGCTAGATGAGTGTTTTTTGCGGCTCAGCATGTGAGCTTAGTTGCGTTATTTGCCAGGTCTCAGAGAAGGACGAAGCTGCGAGCATGAAGAACTGGATTTTGAGGTACGCAGAACAAAGCAGTGACGACGAAGAGGAGGAGGAGGAGGAGGAAGAAGGACATAAGAGGACACGCAATCCTGAATTGGATGAAAAATTTGACCCTGTAAGTTGGATTGAACAGTCTTTGACTGAGATGTAGGATATTTTGGGGAAGCTCTTTTCGAGCAGCTTCCAGTCTTGACGCAGAGTTTCATTGTGTATTGTGTGTAGAATGACAGGTATTTGATCCTCACCGCTCAACTGTATGACGCCAAAGAAATGGCTGCTGGTGCCAAGACCAAGGGAGATAAAATGGGCCAGAGGACGGCACAGGACAGGATTCGGGTTGTACAGCAAGGTGAATGTTATTTTAATTACCAAGCATAAGCATATGAAGGTCTACCTTTCTGTTTTTCAGAAAGTATATGTGATAATCCAGCAGGTGGCTTTTCACCAAGTTACTGTGTAATCATGAAGAAAGCTAAACGAAGCAAAACTTCCAACTGTTGTGACATTTTCTTGATCCATTTATTCTCTCTTTTCTAGAAATGAAGCAGCTTGAGTCTCATCCCATGTTCAATCCTGCCATAAAAGTTGTAGATGTCCCTCAGAAGGAGAAAAAGACACTTCCCGTGGTGGATGATAAAGATGACCTCAGCTTCAATTTGTTTGAACAAGCAGAAAAGGACCCTCCTACAGAAAAAGGTCAACCTTAAAGTGATCTTGAATTCAAAATATCATCACTTGTAACTTTACAGACATCATATCCACATCCTGTTATTAAGAGTTTATCATCGTAGTTGGAGTTTGATTATTTCGAGACACTCCTTGCACTTCTTTGAATTACTGCTTTCAGTTTACCTTATGACCTGGTTTGGGTCATTTTTGTCACAACCTTCAAGCTCTTTGAAAATGTGTATGGTTTACACACTCAACCTTGAGAAGCTCCTGAACTGCGGTATGTAGTGACGACCTCATTGCACGTCGTTCTTTTGCAGTTGTGAAAAAGAACGAGCCAAAAGACATTCGTAACTTCGACTACACGGCTCGCAGCTGGACAGGAAAGTCCCCCAAACAGTTTCTCATCGACTGGGTCAGAAAAAACCTGCCCAAAAGTCCTCCGCCAGCTTTCCACAAGGTTTCTGCCGGCAGATACTGGAGATGCAAGTAAGCAAAAGTCTCCATGACAAAGAGCTACGTGGTGAAATGACTATCACTACTGATGATTTACGGTCTGCTGAGGCTCTGTCTTTTAGACATTATCTATGTGATGTTTTCACATCTGTCAGGGTGCGAGTCCAAAGAGCGGATGATGCCCTGGAAGTTTGTCCTACCATCTTGACTGAGGACAGCATGCAGGCTCAGCATCTGGCTGCCACATTGGCACTCTACAACCTGGTTAAAGGGCAGGTAATTGGATTCTGTAGTTTTGTTTTAAGCTACAGAAGAAAAGGAAAATAAACTCTTGGTAGAAAAAAATAGTTGCCTTTTTTATGTCACCTGCTGTCCTGTTGTCTGTGTGATGATTTCCTAAAATTAATTGCTGCAATCAGACTACTTTTAAGTTGGTTTCATTCCCAACATGATGCATGCTGTGCATGATGTCAAGTGTAATTTTACTTCTAGAGATATAATAATCAATTTAATTTATGGTTTTGCTTGTGTCTGGTGTTTATTTCCATTTTATATAGTGATTTTGGTTGTCATGTTTTATTTTGGATTTTAAAAACATCTTCCAGGCTGAATGTTGAGTTTTTGTAAGGCTTTGAGTGGACAAACTTTTATTATTATACCATCAACAAATTACATTGTTGGAATGGAAATAAATATTTTTTTTTTTCAGTATTTCGAGTATTTCTATCACTGTCACAGGGTTTGTCTTTGAAATAAACCTGAAGCTGAAAATAATTATCACTACAGACATAATTATGCATTTTTTTCTAGCACATTATGTCAAATGAAAAAAATGTTACTTATTTTTACTCTGCTTCCCCCCCCCCCACATAGTCTGTGCATCAGCTCCTACCTCCAACCTACAGAGACGTGTGGCTGGAGTGGAGAGATGGCGAACAGCAGCAGCAGGAAGCGAGCCGCACCGCTGCAAACAAACCTCGAGACCAGTTCATATCCCGGCTCCTCACCAGACTGAAGCAGCAGCAGAACCAGAGTCAAGCCCAGCAGCCTGCATATCAGCTAGGCCAGGAGCTCAACAGGGCAGGAGAAGACGAGCCAGAAGACTCCTGGGAGAATCTGGCCGGTCTCGATATTGAGGAAAAAGGAGGCAGAGGCGAAGACAAGAGCGAAAAAAGTAAGCAGAAGGAAGGAGCAGCGTCACTTAAATCAGCCAGAGAGCTCTTACTAAAGCTAAAAGAGTCTGCACTCGCCCACAAGCTGCAGGTAAATCCTCTCTATATCTTTCAGTTTACTTCATATGACATGACTCCTCGACGTTTACCGAGTGTTTAACCTTTTGAGGCGGAGAGAGAGAAGCTCCCAGTGTTTCAGCACAGAGGCCGTATCCTCGAGGCTCTGCGGCGCCACCGTGTGGTGGTAGTGGCCGGTGAGACGGGCAGCGGGAAGAGCACCCAGATCCCTCAGTTCCTGCTGGAGGAGCTGTTGACGGGGGGCAAAGCCGCTCAGCCCTGCAACATTGCGGTGACTCAGCCGCGCAGGATATCAGCCATGAGCCTCGCCAGCAGAGTCAGCCAGGAGCTGGGCTGCGACGACGGACCAGGCTCCAAGGTTGTCTTTCATTCACGGCTTGTATTTGTTTATTTCTCGATGTTTCGTCTGCCAGTGTAAGAGGTTCTAGTGCACTCTCATATGTTTCAATTATGACGTTTCTGGTTGAATTCAGTCGTCGCTGTGCGGATACCAGATCAGGATGGAGAACCTGTCTGGGGACTGGACCCGCCTCTTGTACTGCACTACCGGAGTTCTCCTCAGGAAGCTCCAGCAGGACAGACTCCTGAGCTCCCTGACCCATATTATTGTGGATGAGGTACTTACAAATCCTTCCTGAGCGCATAATATGCAGATTTATGTCCTACCTTTGCTTTGTGGCATCCTTTTCTCCCACATCCTTTTCTCTCAGGTCCATGAGCGCAGTGTCCAGTCGGATTTTTTGCTCACCATTCTTAAAGATGTTGTGATGAAGAGATCTGACCTGCACCTGATCCTCATGAGCGCCACTGTGGACTGTGACAAGTTTTCCAGCTACTTCAACCGCTGCCCTGTGATCAGCATTCCAGGCAGGACCTTCCCAGTTGAAGTAAGTTGTAATTCGGTTTTGTTACACGAAGAATCTGAGTTAAAATGTGTGAACAAATCTTGTACTGTCATTTATTTGTATATGTTTTGCTTGAAAGGAGCCAAGCTTTCTTGCAGTCGTTTTAAAGTGATCTTGATTATGAAGTGTGGGGACTTTAGCAGCTTTCTTATTTATGTTATATTACTACTTTTTTAACCAGTAGTTTAGGATTCCTAGTTAAAGTGCTGTAGGACGTGACCCTCATTGTTCGTGTACGTTTTCCCACATACAAAAACTAAAACTGTTCTCGTACTGAAGACACGCTTCCTTGCATCTTATTAGATATGTATCACATACCTAATAAGTGATAAAGCCGAGTTCAGTTTTTAACGTGTAGTTAAAAAAAATACAATAAAGTGTTTTCAAGTTTCTCACCATTTTGTTGATGGACGATGGCAAAAGGAAATGGATGGAAGGATTGATCAAAAAAAAGTGTCAACGAGTTCATTGCTAATAACATCCTGCTGGTTACTGGTATTGAGGAAAATGCAAGGACTTAAAGATAACTCCTGCTTTTCAGAATTGGCAGCGAGAATCATAAAATACATGATATATTCTTATTTCTTAAGAGCGAAAATAAGAACT
Source organism: Poeciliopsis turrubarensis (assembly GCA_010277015.1). NCBI lineage: Eukaryota > Metazoa > Chordata > Actinopteri > Cyprinodontiformes > Poeciliidae > Poeciliopsis > Poeciliopsis turrubarensis. Next base: position 2,064,238 of record VMRN01000004.1, on the reverse strand, counting down.
GCTTGAAGGTCCAAGAAAACAAGGGTGCTGTTTGTTTCCCAGGTGTATCATTTGGAGGACATAGTAGAGCAGACAGGATACATCCTTGAAAAGGATTCCGAGTACAGCCAGAAGATTTTAGAAGAAGAAGAAGAGGTGTCCGTCTCTGTCACACAGAAAGGTGGCAAGACTTTGCAGCACCAGGTAACCTTGACTCTCTGGGCTATCCCTGAGAAAACCTAAACGAGCTGACTCGGTGTTAGATGAGCTTGTGTTTGTGTCAGGAGGTTATAGTGAGGGATTCGTCCTCTGGCTGGGATCTGGGTCCAGACCTCGACCATTTCAGCAGCAGGACTCGGCAGGTGCTTCAGTTCATGAACCCTAATAAGATCAACGTTGACTTGCTCGTAGATCTCCTGGACTACTTGGGTATTATACCATCATCACATTTTGAGGCGCTTTATGATTTTGTTGAAAATTCCTTCTGTGACTGTTTGGTGTTTCTCTGCCAGACAAATCGCCACAGTTTGCAGAGGTGGATGGAGCCGTGCTTGTTTTTCTCCCGGGTCTGGCTCACATTCAGCAGCTTCACGACGTTCTCTCGTCGGACAAGAGGTTTCGGGAGAAAAACAGGTATTTCTTTACTACTAAGCACAAAATTTTGCTTTCAAGCACAAAAATCAGTGAAAGTAACTTAATATGACCAGTTCCCTTTGTTCTGTAACCATATTTCAGGTACAAGATCGTGGCCCTTCACTCTACTCTTTCATCCAAGGATCAGGCTGCTGCCTTCACAGTGCCCGCTGCTGGTGTTAGAAAGGTATTGTTAGTTGCCACTCATATCACTCAGCTACCAGTTCATGACACTTTCATAAACTGGTAGCTTTGTGTCTTCAACTACTTTTGTTGGATTGCTTTTTTTTCTCTTTTAGATTGTGCTGTCGACCAATATTGCCGAGACAGGTGTGACGATTCCAGATGTTGTTTTTGTCATCGACACAGGGAAGACTAAAGAAAATAAGTAAGAGTTCTTGAATGAATGATTTACGCTTTCTTGCTTACAAAGGCTTTTACGCTTTAATAGCCCATAATGGGTCTGATTCTCTGTTGATTACAGCACATTTTGCAGCTCATACAGTCTTAATTATGAATCACTGTGACTTTTGGAGGTGAAAATGTGGCACAATTTCTGTACGCAATTTATGACACCATTCATACACTGTTTTATCATTATGCAGCATATATTCATAACTTTTTTGCCTTTACATACCACAGCCTCAGGTGTTCAGTGTGTGTGACTGAAAGATAACAAATAGGGACACATTTCTCTGTGATATTAAAAGTAACATCATCACAACAGTGTGTTAATGATGCCCTTAAATATGAAACCTGAAGTATATGATTGCAAAAATAAAATCTCTTCATACATACATAAATGTTGATCAAACGTAATAATGTTGATCAAAAATGATACAGAACTAGAAAGTATATTTAATGTATCTGTGTGCTTTAATACAATATCTTCATACAACTCTCCTGACAGAATTTGGCACAAGGAGTATATATCTAAAATCTTTTAAAAATTGTGATAAATTTAACCATCCATTTTCTATGCTTGCTTAAAACATATGACTGTTTTGTTGTAAAGCAGCTGTGCAAACAAACAACTAAGGCAAAAAACTGCCATCGACGGTGCTGTGTTGTAAAGTTTGTACAACAAACAAACAAGATTTGTCTCCCCTTTGTTTTCCACAGCCCAGGAATATCTATAGGTGAAAATCTGCTGAACTGACTTATTGCTTTGGGCTTCTTCAGGTACCATGAGAGCAGCCAGATGAGTTCTTTGGTGGAAACCTTTGTCTCCAAAGCCAGCGCCCTCCAGAGGCAGGGGAGAGCAGGACGTGTCAGAAACGGTTTTTGCTTCAGACTTTACCCTAAATTCAGGTTTGGAGCATCTCGCTCACCGGCTCATTGTTTGCAGGCAAACCGTACTAAAACACTCAATCTGCCTGTCTTTCATACACAGACCTATTGTTAGTTTTAAACATTTAAAATGTGCCTATTTCCCTTTTTGTGACACACGTGCCACTCACACCAGGTTTGATGCCTTCATGGATTACTCCATCCCAGAAATTCTGCGAGTACCGCTGGAGGAGCTTTGTCTTCATATAATGGTAATGAAGCCACTCTTTGTCACTTAGAAATAAGAAGTCCCACATAGTCAAACAGTGTTTTTCTCCTGCGTGGTAGAAATGTCAGTATGGGTCCCCGGAGGACTTCCTGAGCCGGGCCCTGGATGCTCCTCAGCCTCAGTCCGTCAGCAACGCTGTGAACCTGCTGAGGAAGATCGGCGCATGTCAACCCAACAACCACATCCTTACGCCTTTGGGACACCACTTGGCAAGTCTGCCAGTCAACGTAAAGATCGGGAAGATGCTCATTTATGGAGCAATCCTTGGCTGCCTTGAACCCATAGTAAGTCCTGTTAGCTTTTCTTCAGATTATTTCTAAAAAGCTTTTAAGTTTCAGAGCCTTAGAAAAGTATTCCTAATCCTTGATCTTTCTCTCATTTTGCCGTATTAAAACCACAAACTTTACTTTTGTTCAACTGTTTTTGCTAAGGAGACAAAATTTCATTTTTTAGTTAGGTGATTTATAAAGGAAATTGACTGATCTGGATTTTATTTAGGGGAATGAGTGTAAAAAAAGTAAACCCTCGTCCTTTCTGTCACCACATAGGATTCTGTAAATATATATATATATATATATATTTTTTTTTTATTATATTTTTCAGCAGGATTTAAAAAATGTCTTTCTTTCAGGCAACCATCGCTGCAGCCATCACTGAGAAATCTCCCTTTTCCACACCGATGAATAGAAAGGAGGAAGCAAACCTGGCCAAAGCCGCTCTGGCCACCGCCAACTCTGATCACCTGACGATATATAACGCATATATGGGGTATGGACCAGTTTACAGACATTCATGATTTGTTGATGTTTTTGGCTCAAATATTTTCATAAAACATCAAAAACTATCAACTAAAACAACTTTGAAACATCATAGGAAAGCCTTTAAAAGTACATATAAAGAACTCAAGAGTACTTTTGTAGAAAAGTATAAATGTATTGATTCCTGTAAAGAAGTGATGAACTTTGTTATTTCCATGAATTGATATTGTTTTTATAAGTTCAGCTTTGAGGTTTCTTGAGGTCAGGAAGTTTTGCATAAAAGCACATTAGGACACACACAGGAAAGAGTTTTTTGACGGTTTTTTTTACTTCACTTCTTGTCTGCTATATAAAACTTGTGAGTACATGACAAACTGCACTCTAAGCTTACATTCTTTCTGTGAGCGCCTTGGTATTTAAGACCTAAATAGAAACCTTTAAAAATAAAAATAAAAAATAATAACTTTTAATATATTGATCACCACTCTTCTTTTTTTTTTTTTTTTTTTGCCAAACCAGAACTTCAACACAGTAATGATATCAGTTTTGGTGTTACTGAAAAAATATACACCCGAAAGTTACACTTCAGGTTTTTTTTGTTTTGTTTTGTTTTGCCTCTTGATCGATGGTTAATAAGACCAGTTGGTGTGGTTCGACGCCAATTTGTTTATGTTGCATGGTAAGTAAAGGCATCGTGGTTGCCAAACTGTGATCAAAAGAGTTAACAGTTAATGTAAACAGCCCTGGGTTGACAACCTAATAGTGCAAATGTCAACCATTCGCCATTAGTAATGTCTGAATTGTATACATTTGTTTTCTGGCATAAAGTGATTTTATTAGCTAGGTCTGTGTTTTCTGGTTGTGTTTTAGAACAAAAGTAGGGGGAAAATAATTGCTTGCCATCCAAAACGTGCGTTTTTGTGTTTATAGAATTTGCTGTTTTCTTTTAGATGGAAAGGCTCACAAACCGAGGGACTGAGAGCGGAGATGTCCTACTGCAGAAAACACTTCCTCAATCGAACAGCTCTGCTCACCATAGAGGTAGCCTTATGGTTGCTCTTCACTTGCTCCCACTAACCTCTTCACAATCCCTCCTGTAATGTCCAATCCCTCTTGCATGCAGGATGTGAAGCACGAGCTGATGAAGATGATGGAGCAGGTGGGCTTCTGGTCCTCTCGCTCGAAGCAGCGGGCGGCCGCTCCGTCCAAGCAGCAGATCTGCATCCTGAACGCGGCGCTGACGGCAGGGCTCTACGACAGCGTGGCGCGGGTGCTGTGCAATCCCCCCGTGGACGGGCTGGAACGGGTGGCCTGCACCGTGGAGACGCCTCAAGGCAGGGCTCAGGTCCATCCTTCCTCTGTTAACCGTAACCTGCAGGTGTACGGCTGGCTGCTGTACCAGGAGAAGGTACTGACAACGTCTTGTGTTTTCTGTTCACGCCACGTCTCTCCATACATCTTTAGCTAATGAATGTTCCCCCTTTAGGTTAAATACACCAAGATCTACCTGCGAGACACCACCCTGATTTCACCGTTCCCCATGCTGCTATTCGGAGGCGACATCGACATCCAGCACAGAGAGAAGCTCATGACGTTAGACGGATGGATTCATTTCCAGGTCAGAACTTGTTAGTGTGACCCTAACAAGAAATTCTTGTCAAAATTTGAGTTGAATCTGTTTTAAGATTTTGTCACAATTAAGTGGATTTTATAAAATTATAACAAAAAAGTTGACAAGCTAGCTCTTTCCTTTTTGTAAAGAGAGCATTTAGCAGTTTACTAGTTTACTTTTGCTAAAGCATTTGTTAGTTACATGTCTGAGTCTGACCCTCTGCTCTTCTATGGTCAATAGTTAGAAATTTTGTTGTTCCACTTTCAAGGCTCCGGTGCGGATTGGGGTGATCTTCAAACATTTGAGGAAACTGATGGACTTTTTACTTGAAAGGAAGTTGGAGAACCCCAGAATGAATCTGGAAGGTAAATGTAAAATAAAAGAAAAATAGACATGAAGCGTTTCTATTATGCTTCCCTGAACCTTGATCCCCTGTAACTTAGTTAATCTGGACATTCAAAAATCCCCTGAACTGTGTCACACTGTGCATCAGCAGTTTGAGAGTTATCACTCTGTCTTGGCTAAAATTGTATCACTTAATAACAATAACAAAAAACTTTCATAGTTATTTTTTGTTGTTTTTTTAAGGCAAATTGCTCCTCTGTCTGTACAATGAACCCGTCTCCAGCTAGAATATACATTTAGATGACAGATCATACAATAAAATGTCTTCTCATTGTAGGTGATTCAACTATCCAGGTGATTCTGGATCTGATCAAATCTGAACAGGCTGCGTAACATCAGTCCACCACAGGAGCTGGAGGTCACCGAGGAGGACGCATTTTACTCACATTGAGGAGAACTGTATATAAAATGCATACGAACACACTGATCCCCAGATATAGTTAAGGTTATTTTCGATTATGTTTATTGTATCATAACTGACAACAAAACAAAATGAAATTGCAATAAACTGTTAAAAAAAAATTAAAACATTTTAGATTTCAGCCATAGGAGGAATACTTATGTTTTGTGGATTTTTGTAAGAACAGTTCAAGAAATAAGTTCTTTCTTCCCGGGATATCCAGATTCGTTCCTAAGATCTATAACGTCTAGAGCTTGGCATGTTGAATATTTCTTATTAAAACCTCTGATTTACATATTAGTGATGGCATTTCTTGTACTGTGGATGGGTGTAGTGTCATCATTCTAAGATCTGAACTCTCTCTAAAGCTTTCAGAAACATAATAGTGGATAGCGGCTGAAATTAACAGCTTTTTTTATCAAGAGAAGCGGATTTTCAATAACTACATTGTGCCGAGCAAATAAATATTCTGCACACCATGTGACAGATCAGAAATTGATACTGTGCTGCTGAAGTGCATGGAGGAAGTGTTTTCTGTGCTTGGGGTTAAAAAAATGTAAAAAAAAAAATAAAATAAAAAAAAAAAAAAAAATCAATGAAACAAAGCTTATTTGCTTGTTTATACAGGAGCACAGTGACGCTTTCGGGAAAATAACACAAGTAAAAAACAAGTTGTGTAGCCACAATAAAAATTGCTGACTTGTCCAGAAAGATTTAGTTTCTTGTGTCACATCTTATAATGTGACACAAGTAAATGCCTGTGAACTATATTGGGGTTTTATGTAACAGACTATTACTAAGTAGCACATATTTGTAAAATTAAAGGAAGCTGACACTGTTGTATTTTTGTTTGTTTTACAAATAAAGAAAAAAGTCTGGAATGCATTATATTTATCTCCCCCAAGTCAGTACTTTGTGGAACCATCTGTTACCATAGAGTATTCTGAGACGCATCTTCACAACTACAAACTGGGGTACGTTTTTTTGGAGAAGTGGAGGGAATCAGAATACATGTGAACAGCAATTGTGAAGATTCTCAACTGTGACGCATTGATTGTATGTTTCAGGGTTATTTACCACAGGAAGGGTTAGCTAGCCCTCGCTCTTTACGAGGCCTGTATGTAATCTGCAAAGTTTCAGACATTATGCAGTTACTATTTCCACTGTCAGATGATCTTCTTGGTTGCTTTGGATTCTTACAGGGTCAACAAGCACTGAATAAAAAGCCACACCACACTTCTCAGGTAATATTTTATCAAAAATATTTAAAATTAATAATTTTCCTTCGATTTAACAATTATGCACTCCGTTGTGTTTTGCTCCGTCATATACATACGACTTCCACACAAAACGTTGAAGTTTATGGTTGTGACATGGCGAAACGTGAAAAAAAAATCAAAAGTTATGAAATTCTCTGAAAGTGTAGTAAGAATGAAAACAAATGAAGCAACAATATTTCCTTTTTTCCACCGTCTCAAACTCAACTTCATTTCACTAACACATTAATAAAAATACACAACGACAAATTCAAAGGGCATAGCTTCAATAATTTCACTCGTTTTCATGAGATTTTAGATGAAAGGATTGATGGTGAAGATATAGATATTATAAGCAAATATCATTTATATGAACATCATATTTAGATGTGGATTCGAAAGAGGGCTGTTTTTGCAAAAATTTAACAACTTCAAGTTCATAAATAACTTAGATTGGGACTTTTTTTTCCCTTACATTAAAAATGTTAGAATCTTGCCACTCACGAGACAGTGGTCAGTAACTTTCACATCAACAAGGAAACGAAATCCGGTAAACAAATGGCATGTTTAAATCTGGGAAAGCCTTAAGTTAATGCAAAAAAAGAAAAGAAAAAGAAAAGCACAGTTAATACAAACATAAATATGTAATCCAACCTAACTGCAGAATTCACACTGCAAATCAATTTGCATTAATGCCTTAAGATTTATGTCTGATCATTTTCTGTGAAGTGAAAATAGTGATCATGAGTGCTTATGATCAATACATTTATTTTATATATTAACTTCAAACCTATTTCATTTATTTTACTTCATAAAGTACATTCAACACATGACGAAACCTAAAGTGAAACATAGTCTGAACAGATAGTTATGACACAAATTTTCCATCTGATATGACCGCGTGTTTACAGGAAGCCTAAAAAGGGGAAGTAATGGGCTATAACGGGCAAGTCTGAAACTGGTGGAGATGTATGTGTTAATACTGGATTACACTGTACTCTCCGTCCTGCACCAAAGCGTGGTGGGAGTCATCTGCAATGAAAGGACAATACCCTTGACAACATGTAGCAAAATCTGCAAAAAGGAGAGAACGCTTTAGTGAAAGAAAACCCACCTCTATTGTTCTGTGTTGGATCAGGAAGTGGTCCCCTTCTGCAAATTCACAAATTAATGTTGAAATATAAATTGTGGTCATATTTCTGCAGCAGCAGCAAAGAACAAGTCATAAAATGAGAAGGTAAAAAAAAAAAAGATTTTGTATTTTCTTAATTACCTCACTGCTGGTGGAGGCATCCGGGAAGGCGGTGGTCCAGTTTGAGACCTTAGTCCTGTGTAGAAGTTCTCGTACACGACTGGAGCTGTTCCAAAGAAGCACAGAGATTGTTCACTTACCGGCAAATGGAAACGAATAAATAACTACTTCCCTCCGTTTACTGGTTAATAGTTAATTGCACGCTACTATCAGTTTGTGTTGCAGTCACACCTGCGGGTTTGTCTCCGGTCCGTCTGAGATTTACAAAGTGCTCGATATCTTCCTGGACATCACATTGCTCTAGTGACCTCCTCACTTCCTCATATAGCTTGGCACACACAGACACATAAAACACAAAATGTTATACATGTTTTAACTGATAAATACGGTTTTCTGTTCAAGTGAGGAAAATTGATCAAACTACTAGATCGATAGGCTGCACACTAATCTTGTGTTATAAAAGTTCTTATACTGATAAATGCAGTTACCTATTTAATAAATGAGTAAAAATGGTCAAAGTAGTAAAACAAACCCTGGACAAAGGGTGACATTAATCAGAGAAAGTCTGAGCTATTTCACACAGGAGGACAGTTTCAGTGTCCAGATGATCAGACAGCAAACATGATCCAAAAATACTAGTAAGCGCTTCCTGTGGCTTACAAAACAGTGACTCAAGGAGTCTGAATACAAATTAGATATTTTTGGAAGCATTTCCTTCCATTTTACATTTCATCTGCTACTTTTTGCTGAGCTATTACAAAAGCTTCTAATAAAACACACCAAAGTTTGCGATTGCAACTTAGCAGACAGGATAAAAAATTCCAAGTTTTATGAACACTTTTGCAAGCCACTGTATGGGCAACACCTATTTACAGCCTCGACCAACATTTATTTTCTGATGCCTGGTGATGTCTGACTCTTAAGCCGCTAAGTGCCTAGCTGTGGTCTGCAGGTAGCTGTTAAATGACACTCTGCTGTGTGGTGGGAGTGCAGCGGATTAAAATGACTGTGTCAGCACTTTTTTTACGACGTGGAACAACAGACACAGAAAATCTTCACATCTAAAGAGATCTAAATTCAAAACAATAACCTCAGAGGAACCTCAGGAGCTTATTACCCTTTTGATAAGTCAAAACTATTGACTTTAGCACTTTGAAGTACCTATAATGTCCACATGTGCATGCTAATTTTAGAATGAGTCTAAAAACTCCTTACAATGGGAACTTGTACTTAAAGTGCATTAAAAGTCTTGACGGCCCCACAAAAAAGCCACTTGTGTTTCGACAGGCCTGCTGTTTAAGGAAACAGCTCTATTATTGCTTGCAATATGATAAAACGGTTCCATGTCAGAAGTTTAAAAACTGTGTATGCATATACACAGTTCATGTGTATATAAACTACTTATAAACTACATGACAACGTTAATGTGATGTAGATCTCAGCAATTTAATTTGGAGCTTTACCTCGTCGCTGGTGACACATTGCTGTGAAAGCTGGTTGAGATGAGTCCACACTGTGTTCCTCAGGAAGGTAATACGTTCTACTGACTGTTTTTCAAATATCTGGGATTAAAAAAAAAAAAAAAGAACTGGTATTTAGCACATTGTGTGTCTAGAGCATTAATTGTTATTCTCAGTCTTACCTCGCAGGCGTTCACATGCTCCTTCAGCCAGTCATCTCTAAGTTTCCCCAGAGTTATAACATTCTGTTGGTATAATCTGTCTGCCAACGAAACAGATCCATCGCTATGAATACTCAGTTACATCGATTGGTTTTGTCTATCTTTTAGTGCTTAAAAGCCTTGCTTTAATGTAATCCAGCCAGTTCATTCCAGCGATGCTTTTTATTTTTACCTTACCTGCTTCTTCTGCGTTCAGTTTTGCCTGCTGAGCTTTTGAATGGAGCTGGAAAATAAATAACAGAAGCCTCACTATAAATTAGGAATTTCCACATGGAATTAAAAAAAAAAAAAAAAAGTGACATTTTCCAAAAATAACAAGTTATGGATAATGCAGTTTACCCCTAAACTGTGGTTAGAGTACACAGTAATCATTTATTCTGACAAAAACTAAGTTTACCGAAGTTCAAAGGTTCAGTCTAGCAATTGTACTTCATCTTTTTTTTTTTTTTTATGTCAAACTATGGTAGGTTCTCTGTGTACCTTCTCCACAAGCTTGGTGTTGTTGGTGTTAGTGTTTCGGTTCATGTTCTGATCCGCTTCTTCTTTGTCACGACACTTCTGCTCATATGTTTTCTTGGACTGGGCACAAAACCACAGCAATTAGGAACTGTCATCATTCTGAACTTTTTGTCACCACAAGGAATCAAAGCAAAACATAAATAAAATAAGAGGAAATTATTGGTCTACTTAGTTCTCCTTTTTCAACTAATTAACTTATTAATTTGAATGTTTCTCACCATGAAGCCGTAACTTTTTTTTTTTTTGTAAATAGTATAACTCGATGCTTGGACTAAAAGCAACTTGATGGAGCAACTTCCTCCATCAAAGTAGAAGTAAAGAATTAAATATTTCACAAACTGTTCAAACTGTTTTGGTAGTTCTGCTTGGCCTATTTTGTTTCCTATACTAGTTCCGGTACTCATTGAACATGATAGGTACCACATACCTTAAAACTATTTCAATCATTATGTGGAAGATTTAAAATGAACTTAAATTTTATTGTAGATTTTTTTTTTCCCATTACAAATTGGACTTCAAGAAAAAAGTTGACAAATTGAGAACACAGTTAAAATGTTAGGAGAACAGTGAAAATTCTCAGTTCTTTCCAAGAAGCATCCAGAATATGTTTATATGCTAAAAGGGAAAACATTTCTTTTTTAAAACTTGATTGAAGATATTTACAGAAGTCGCCGCAGGCCTTTGCACTGGAGTCATTTCTACTTTTTTGTTCATAAGGATTTTCCATCATTAATACATCTATTGATTTATAGAACACTTTACAAAACGACTAAAGTAATTTACAAAGATAAAAAAAAAAAAAAAACAGACAAGGACAATCACTGACTAAATCTGCTCAAGCTAATAGTTGGGTCTTCTGTCATTTTCAGTGCTGCTACTGTGCTATAAAAGAATAATGTATTTTAAGAGGTTTTGCACGCTCCAATCTGAATAGTGCTGTGACATATTTTCATCTCGACTCACATCCATCGTCTTCTTAAAGTGTGAGGACTTCTGTTTGTGGAGAGCATCCATCTGTTGTTCTATCTAAAAAAAAAAAAAAAAAGAAGGAGAAAAGAAAGATTATACATCAAATTAACTCAGGCCACCTAAAATATCACAGAACAGGTAAGAGCACCAACTTTTTTCCTTGCTTCCTTCTGCTTTTCTTTGAAGTCTTCCAGTTTCTTGACCTCTTCCCTCATACTCTGTGCCAGTTGTAAGTGTGATAGACTAACATGTTCAGTCTCTTAAAGGAGAAAAAAAAAAAAAACGAAAACGCACTTTTAGTTGCATTCAGCATGGAAAGCATGAACTCAAAGAGTCATTGTAACATTGTTGTCATGGCACTTACGTAGCTTAAACACATCCAGCGATCTTTTTAATGTGCTTAAAATATAAAAGAAAAAGAGGTTACCACTCCAAATTTACATAAATGAAAAAAAAATCATTCCCATATAGTTTCTTCCAATCATTACCATATAGTTTCTTTTGTCACAGGGAATCTATACTCAAACTTTTGAAAAGTATCATAAAAGGAAATATCCTCTTCACCAGTCCCTCTTCCTTCCTCTTAACACTTACATCTTTACACAGGAACAAAACTAGAACAGACATTTGACTAAAATGGCAACTTGTGTTGTTGAAGAAGTGGCATGTTAACAATAGCGCTTTAAGTAGGAGCCGACTAAAATATCATTTGGTAACTGAAAAGGGGCCAGTATTGTCAGCTATTCTCATTTTAATGGTATGACCACAGTGAATTCCCTTTTCATAATTAAAAAGAGTCAGTCGAGTCAATGACTGCATTTGTTAGGTTGCTTACTTCATCTCATTGTGTCCACAGACTTTCTTGGACAAACCAAGCAAGTCTTTGGCGTACCTTTCTTCGATCGAAGCCCTGAAAGGAACAGTTAATGAACAGTGAGTCTTTTAAGAGAGTAGATATATTTAAAAATATGGCAAAATTTATCTTCCAATATATTTAATAATGATCTTACATTATTTTATGTTCCAAAGTTGTGCACTTTTTAAGTGCAAGGTAAGAGAGCCATGGTTTTTACCACTGATATGCATACAAATCTGAGATGTTGCATGCAGATTTAAAACTTTGGTTTCTAACATCATTTTCACACATAGATGCTAAAATGTTTTTGTCACTCATCCTTCCAAAATAGCTCAAACTATTTTTGAGCTATTTTGTCACCACAAAATAACTTAGTCGGAGTGGATCGAGAACATTTTTGGAACGCAAATGCTTGATATTACATATTTGTGCCTAGTTTCTTAGTTTCTGGTTCAAACATGACAAAATGTGAAAAAGTTCATTTTTGCAAGACGCTGCACCACAAACGTCTCCAGTAAGATGCTCACTTTACATCTCATTGGAGAGCAAACATTTTAGGGATAGATCTATTTTGCATATTAACCTCTTGCTTGACTGATAAGCAAAACGGAATGTACAAAAGCTTCCTTGTTGCTTTGAAGCATTACAGATGGTTATAATTCATGCTGATATGACGCATGAAAAGTACGTACAGTTGCTTCTTTTAAGTTACATCCGATGACACAGCTGAGAAAAATTGACTAAATTTATCTACATTTGCCACCTTTATCATGCACAGCTAAATCAAGAGCTCTGAAAACTGGCTTAAAGTTCATTGAGCTACTTATGATCCAAAACTGATTACTGGTATTTCACTTTTTATTTTCATTTACCAAGCCCAGGCCTTTACACAGCAATCAATCAAGTGAAGAAACACAGCACAGATAGAGAAAGAAGGAAACAGGTACTCTAACCTATTTTAGAAGAAATACTTTTTAATAGTACATTACTTTTCTAGTAAACAGTGACATACAGCATGTACAGAAACTCCCCACAAGATTTTCTAACACACATGGCGCTTAAAGGCTCAATTCCTTTTAATTCTATTTTCACAGTTTTAGGTATCTTATCTCAGTAATGTCTCCTTACAGCAACTGTCATGATCAAAAAGTCTTACTTCTTGTATTTTGTGAAGCAGTTTTGTCCACAGTATGCTTTCCTTTTTAATTTAAGGAACTTTCCGTTGTGGTATTGTGCAATATGCTTTTCTAGCCATCTCTATAGTTTATTACTGTCCATCATAATGACAAGAATAGTGTTCTGTTGCACTAAATCATAAAAAGCTCCTCAATCATTCACGTTACTTTAGCTCAGGTTAGCGGTAGAAATAACAGGGTTTAATGTGTGTGTGGTGATGGGTGATGGAGCTCGGGTAGATTAATTATTATAGGAAGAAGGAAGAATTTAGAATGTGACTTTGTATGACTCCACAATAAAGTGCATCTAAAAATGCCTCACGAACACACTTTACAACTTAAATAATCCAGAAATGTTATAAGGGGATCAATTTAGAGTAGTTAAGTGTAGAAAAGAACATTTTGTAGTCTTGCTGCTCCAGGATGTAACACACCGTATTATATCTTTACCTTCAGTATCTTAAATGATAAACTTTATTGCTTCCCACAATGACTCAAAAAGCTGCAGTTCCTGTTGATTTAGCTTTTGGAGTTTGGACCTGAATAGAATCAATAACCGGATCATGTATGAGAAAAAGTCCTTACCTGGCTTTCATGAAGTCCTCCACCTCTTTGCATGTTCTTTTTCCGTCATTGAGATACTGAATGATGGCATCGTAGCCGACAGTGGAGGTCAGATCTGGACACTGAAAGAAAAAAATAAGTAAATTGTCGCATTTCCTTCATGAAAAAAACAAGACACCTTCTTACATGTTCCCTGAGCACTCTATTTTTACTGTAACATGTTCTGCCTTCAACTTCCACTTTATGTAAATTTATATGTTGAGCTTTGCCCCTATGTTAGTGTGTCCCAGAAAAAGTTAAAAAAAAAAATCTCAATTTCTACTTCTTTTTGAATGGTGTAACAAGATCAATAAATGCAAATCGGATTAAATGAGAGATTTTAGAGGGGAAAAAAAAGGTACATTATAATTGTGCAAATTTGTTATGAGCTTTTCTGTTTCATGCAATTAGCTCAGGTTTAAAGCGAATGTCCTAACTTGATTATCTAACAGGTGCATGGAACATAAGCAATCAATGAAAAGCCGTAATACATATTATCAGATCAAACCGAACTAAATTATCCCTATACGCATCAAGTTTTTTTTTTTTATTAAAAAGTACATATATGAGGCGTATAAACTTTTACATTTATTCCCCATTAGAAAATAAAGCGGAATACAATTATCTCACCCAGAAATAATCTTTGAAGTGAAGGTTCTTCATGACTGAAACAGCCAGCGGCAGAGCGAGCGCGTATATTCCCTCTGCAACAAACACGGTCGGTCAAGTGAACGACTCGCTCGGGGTCAACGTGTTGCGCGCGCAGTGACGATGACGCCGACAGATAGGTGGGTCATGGCGTTCCCAGATGATGCTTGAGTATGCTGCCCTCTGCTGACAACTGATACCAATTACAACTTAAAGTCGATCAAAAAAAAAAAAAAAAGAAAAAAGAAAATATTATGTCGTTATGACGTGTCTATATCTCTAAGAGAGCAGAGTGTGCTTTGCCTGGTAATTGAAATTTGGAAGCTGCCAGTATTTACCTTCCCCATCCTGCATAAATGGATAATTTGGTCTAATGCATTCATTATAACAACATAGGTAAGAAAGCAAAAATCATTTTAAAAAAATCCCTTTACTAAAAATCTAACTCTAAGTACTTCATTTCATTTTTGGATGGGCTTTTTTATTGTTGTACTGCAGAGAGAGATCTACGGAGTGTTGTGTGCATTATTAACAGTTGGGGCTATTTGTGATTTTGTGATTTAGAATCACAATTAAAGAAAAAAGACTTGAGCTGCTTTAGCAGAAACAAAAAACATATTTTCTGCACCATTAAAAATGAAAGTAGTCCACCCATTTCTATAAATTATTTTTAATTAATTCAATCATTTAATTAAATAAAAATAACAACAGTAGACGTGTAAGCTGAGCATCATTCATTACCAAGCAATATCAAACTTTTGAGTAACCCGGTTTTACGCCAGTTTTCCATTACTTTTAACACAAGTGGCTAGCACTTTTTAGCTTACGTCACGGCAAATAAAAGTTCGTTTAATGCAGTACCGCACGGACCACCAGGGGGCGCCGGCGGACCACAGTTGGAGAAAGACTGCACTAAGGGAACGTTCAGAACAGAAAGAAACATTTTCTGGGATATAAAATTAACTCTAGCAAAGCCATTGGGCAATAATTTCACGTAGAGTGATCCGTCCCCGCCCCTTTCTGTTTGCTGCAGGGAGTTTCTTCTCAATAATGTAGCTATGTAAACTAAACATCTGCTGAAGGTATCCCAGAATTACTGACGTGTTCAGACAAGTTTGGACCTGTCCACTCTCGCTGAAGCCACTGGTATTCTTAAGTTTCACCACCCAGGAATGGCATGCCTTCTTCAGGTAATTTTCATTCACTGCAATGATTAGGGCTGTTGGCCCCTCGGCCCTATATGCCCATTCTCCCGCCCTCCACTGAACCACAGGATCTGAATGTCAGCCTAATGCAAAATAAACCTACTCTACTCCTTTGTTTGTGTCCCTACTTGCCAGTAAATCTGCTGAATTATTGTAAGACAGTTTTTATTGTATGGCTAATTTATAAAGACCATTCTTTGACCAGCAGGGAAGTGTTTGCGCCTCAGGCCCCGAGAAAAGTTTTTGGAAAGTATTTTCCTGGTTAGCTGCAAGGTTTCTTGAAACTTGATCTCGGAGTCACCAGTGACTGCAAGATCCTAACAGAGGGAAATTATTTAATATTTCAATATAAATCGGATGTGTATTGGAATATGTGTTGTTTCTGTAATATGACTGAGACAAAACCTAAGAGAAGACAGAATTCATAGTCAAGATGTATTTTAATGACTGCCCCAAGTATCGACATTATGGGAAAGCTGCTCAGAAAGGAGATGGGTTCTTCTGTCTCCCAGAGATGCATATGTTTGTCATACCAAGACTTTAATAAAACTTCGATAAACTTTTTGTTAAAATGCTGGCTGAAGCTGTTAAAAGGCGTCATCATCCACAGTGCAGTGTGTCCTGTGAAATGGGCCAGGAGGAAGTAAAAAAAAAAAAAAAACCATATAAACCCAGATCGCAGTTTCTAACTGCACAATTACAAAGACCTTCTTGTACGGAGATATGTCCTGTGGCCTGATGAAACTAAAGTGAAACTGTTTGGTCATAATTACATAAATTACATTTGCAGGAAAAAGTGTGACACTTGTGTGACCTGACCGGGAAGTATGGGGTTTTCACTGCTCGTCCATTCAATAGAAATTATTTTCAAATTTTAACTGACCTGGCTAAGACAAAAGAAGTTTGGTTTGATTTAATAAGACAAAAAATTTATAATGCTGACTTTTTATTGAGTGATATACATTTTTGGTTTCAACTCTAGTTTTTTAACGTTACTTTTCTTCTTATTACAATAAATACCAAAAAATATAGTAAAATTGATTAAAAAAAAAAACATTATCTACCTCTATGATGTAGTATCTTTTCGATCTTTGTTTACTTGTAAATTTGTCTAACTTAAATAAATTAAAGAAGAATCATTAACTGGAGTGCTGGACCCATCAATTGATAAACAAGTTCATGGTACATTTACAGTGAGTACATAAACTTGTACTCACAGTACAAGTCCATTACCTTGTACTTGTACTGTACAGTACAGTGCAAGTATTTGTACTGTACTTGTACTTGTACTGTACAAGTACAAGGTAATGTAGGCACATTACCTACAGTATGTTATGATAACAGTGAACTCAAAAACATTTGATAGTGCTATTATAAGCTGTGGACACGCCTTCTTCAACCATGTGACCAGTTTGTTTCATTTGTAACTTCCAACGTGGAAGAAGTCAGACAGGCAGAAGAAGCACTTCCTCAGTTCGAATGTGACGTTTTACTCGTTCCTCATTTACTTCCTCTAACTTTAAAATCAAATGTATGATGAAATTGTTCATGTTAAAACAGTTTTTAAGGATTGTTACTTATTGATTGGTGTCTTTACAGTGCTGTCTATTTTGTTCCAGCTTTTTTTTTTTAACATTTTTACTTTCTGTCACGCTTACATGTTTTAGCTCACCAAATCCAATTTAATTTTAGACAAGGGTCATTTGAGTCTTCAAATTGCAGTTTCATTTATTTAGGGGGAAAAAAGTGAGGGTCAGCTGTTGCTGTGGTGGCAACAACTGCTGTCTGGCATTTTGATGCTGTCTCTATGTCTCATGCATCCCTGTGGAGAAATATTGGCCTATTTCTTCTTCTATATCTGTTTAAAATCTGCTGCATTGGAGGGGGGTTTTTTTGCACAAATGACATACCACAGCTTCTTAATTGGACTTGTGTCTTGATTTAAAGTTTACAAGTTAATCCAAGGTGTATTTGCTGGTTTACTTCAGATCATTGTCCCACTGTATAACCCAGTGGTTCCCAAAGTGTGGGGCGTGCCCCCTACGGGGGCGCCGAGCCTTTGCAGGGGGGTCGCAGGAAGCTGTACGGATGAATGAAAAAAAAAAAAAAACAAAACTGTTGCACACAAAAGTGTTTCACTGTAAAGATGGTTTGTAGTGTGATTCATTGCAACCTTAAGTGTGAAATAAACTTCAGTGAAGTTTGAAAACAAAATAAGCGTATAGGTTTATGTCTAGTTGAACGATGTGTGTACCCAGTTGATTTTTTTTTCTTTTCTTTTTGGGGGTGAGATTTTATTGTAATCATAGGGGGGGCCAGAAGAAAATCTTTGGGAACCACTGGTACAACTCAAGGTTGATTTGAAAAGCTTTCTTTCTTTTTTTTTTATTTTTTTTTATCTTTGTCTAATGTCTACGTTGATTTCAAGATGAAGTACATCTTTCTGTGAAAAAACGACCATCTTTGATTGCAGGAAACAGTGACAAAAGATGATGAAATCTCTTCTCAGACTATAAGACACACGAAACAGAGAAATCAGCCATGTGCCACGAGACCTGCTGTGAAAGTGTGTACTCACACTAAGACAGTCAAAAGTGGTGATTGTAAGCAAAAGGACCTCTTTACAACAAAATTGCCAAATAAAGTAACAAGGCGCTTTTGAGTGACGTAAAACTGTTTTCGCTAAAACATCAGGCCACCGATCACCTGACTGCACAAGGAAGTTTATTCAGTGGTACTTTCCCCTTTCAGAGCAGACATGTTCATGTAGTGACATGTTCATGTGTTCATGCTTCTGTATGGAGGATTGAGATTTGCGTATTTCACTTTTAATATTGTATGTAACATGTTCATTGTGTTGTTAACTACACAGTGTGGCTGTTGCTTGCAGTATTCTGGGTTTCTGTGTACATTGTGAATACAATGACAATGACAATGACAAAACTTTGGAGTTGTGTAACATTTGAACACAAAAACAATCCTCCTGTCAAGTACCTGGTAAAGCTGTACACTTACATAAATGTATCTTTATGATAAGCAAGACTTCATTTATTGGCATGTATCCAAACACGGGAGTAAGAAATTATGTCATCTTGCATCATATGACTCTCTGTAGTTGTTTACTTTCGATATCGCACTGCTCTGAACTCATGAAGTTATCACATTTTTAATTTGTGAGTATGTTCATTGGTTTTCTAGTACTATCATGCCTTACCAGTAGATGTGTGTAATATGGAGAATAAAGATAATACATCTTATGCAATATGTTATATCCTGATTAGAGAAGTTTACAACAATATCATAAACAAGTTCTCAAGTGGGTGGAGCTTAGCAGGGGATTCCTTGGGTCGCTACGTCATCAGACCTACTAGTACATAAGTGTCACTTCCTAAGTTTAGTTACAACCTGTTCTTCCTTGTCAAAGCAACACAGCAGGCGTTTAAAAGCTCCGTGGTCGAGGAAAACTGAACATCTGAAAACTTCTGGTCTAAGATGACAGTCAAAGTGGAAAACCCTGGTGAGTTAAAAAGGATCTATACAAACCCGTTTGAGTAAAAATGTGCTTGTTTTACACTATGGGTCTTAACGTTTCCAATTGTAACCTTGACCTTTTTTTTCCTGCCTCACAGATCTTCCTGCCGCTGTTGAGCTCTGCGCTCGCGAGCTGCGGCAAGTTGGGGATAAATTGTACTGGAGATACAAACTCCTGGAAATGCTGCTCAAGAACTATGAGACTGTCAGCAAAGTAAAAGGAGAGGTCACACCGACACAGACGGAATCATGAATTCGACAAAAACTGGCCTTGGATGAGAACCCATTACTGGTCACGACGTGGTGATCCTTGCGAGGGCTTTCCACTGCGGACGCGTCTGGCGGGACTCGCCAGTGTGGACTTTGGAGTGAAATTAAGATGGAAAACAAAACAGGCGGGAGGATGTTGATCCCGAGGCTGACTGGACCAAAGAACAACGACTAAAGATACTGGAACTAAAAAACACGTACATTCATGCACTGACTCATGTTTACAGGATGTTTATTTAAGAGTTGTAGCAATGGGAAACGTTGGTGATTTGTTTAAAAGGTTACAAATGAAACTATTTCTTTCTCATAATAGTTACTTGTACTGTTTTTGTTAAATGGGATACAACTGTGATGTGTCGATGGTTGTAGTTTTATTTATTGTTTTAAGTATTTATAAACTTATTTTAATTTTTTTTTCAAAGTTAAAATTTTGTCAGGTTTTATACAACCTGTTCTGTCATTGACAGCATTGAATAGATGTTAGGCAGAGTATATTTGAAATACTGTGTCTTTAAAATGTAGCAGAAAAACCTGACCAGATTATCTACACCTTTACAGATGTATCTGTGTGTGCCTGATGCTGAGGATATTGTAATTAATGTCTTTTTTTTTTTTTTTGCACTGATACTTGGATCTTAAAAATAAATCATCCTCAATACTATGCTGGGACTTATGTATATTTTTTTTATAACAAAGTGATGAAATTGTGAAAATTAGTTTTCTGGACAACATTTTTACAGAAACTGAGACAAAGGAAGCTCACATTTGTTAAAAGCATGAGCTATTTCTCTTTTTATTTCAGGGAGGATTTTTTTTTCAGATATCATACCTGGATTTGCGTTCATATTAGATTTTTAAATTTAGAACTCACATTGAAATATGCCTTTCTCATTCAAATTCAAAAATACTTTACTGATCCCAAAGGGAAGTGAGAAACTGCTGTAACTCATATTTATTCTGATTTCTTCAGAGTTGCAGGAAGTGTTTGGCTGTGAGTAGGAAAGATCTTGTGAAGCAGTCTGTATTACAGCAAATTTCAAGAAGCCTCTGACTAAAGATAATCCGGTTTTCTCAAACAGTCTTATGAAGAGGATTAGACTCACGGTTTAATTTGTCAAATTTTATTGACCGAGGGTCACAAACACCAAATAAAAGTTTGCTGAATGCTACAATGAGAGAATATGTTGGAGATTTATATATTGTCTTCTAAATGTACAATGACTCTTAGCAAGCAGGCAAAGTGGTTACAAAGTGGCCTAAGTCAACTTTGGAGCAATGCTAGCAAATACTGAGGAAATGTATTTAAAGTACTGATTTTGAAGAATTGATATATATATAAAAAAATCTCTGACATATTATCTTATTATTGTAACATTTAGAAAATAGGAATATTCTTGATTATTTTAAGAGACCTTAAAATAGGTTTAAGTTATTTAGAAAGTGAGGGGGAAAAAGAAGGATGTTATACATATATATAGATGAAAAATTGTCAGAGGTTGGGAAGGACTAATTTTATCTCAGCAGAAAAAGGTGAGAAAATTAGTACCTTAGATTAGCAGGTAACATCTGAGCAAAGGAAAAAGACCAACAACAGCAAGAACACCACAAACAACTGCTCTTCATCTGGACAATACTGCCCCCAAGTGGAAATAACATGCAAACGCCTGCGTGAGTGGCACCAAGCACATAAAGCATGTTGAGGCATTTTAGCCAGTGGTGTCACTTTCCAGTCCACAAAGGCCAGGGTCCTGCAACTTTTAGACGTGTGCCTTTATGTTTTACAATCTTAAGTCAAATGGTTAAACTGCCTCACTAGCAGGGAGTCGAGCATTACAAGAGTTCTGCGAATGAGCAAATATTGGAATCAGGTGTGCTGACGCAGAGACATCCATAAAGTTCCAGGACACCGGTCCTTTGAGCCAAAGGTGTCTCTGCTCTAACACAGCTGATTCAAATCCTCTCCCAGAATATCAAACTTCTGCAGAAATCTGCTAATGAACCAGGGAAAGAATAAAAACCTGCAGGATACCAACCCTCCATGTTGGTATCCTTCGTTATGTGCTACCTGTGCTGGTTAAAGTAAAATCCAAATAACATAAACAGAGGTTATATTTGCAACGTGACATAACTTTAATGTTCAAGGGTTTTGAGTAGTTTTCCATGAGAAAGTAAGACTATTCAGTATATTAACTACATCTGGTGACTGAATGTCAAAGATCCATACCTTGAACCATTTTTATGCTCAAACGTTTGAATCTAGTGTTATAGTCGTTGATAAACTCATTCTTACCTTGAGGACAAACACTGGAAACTACATTGAGAACTACAGACATTACTATTAATAAATCATAAAATTTCATAGCAGAAAAAAAGAGACATATGGATGCATATGGAAAACATAAAAATAAAAAACACCAAAACAGTGTGAATTCAGGCACTTAAAGGATCTTTACTTTATTTTCTGTGGTAATACAAAAAAAGCATACAGAATTATAGAGAATAGCAGAGTAGATCCCTTTCATTGAATTCCATTAGATCATACACGTAAAAAGACTAATAATTACATACAAGCCTGTTCTCTGTAGCTACATCCGTCAAGTACCCCGGCCCCTCCACCAATAGCATGCATGGTCTCTTTGCTGTAAACGCATTGGAACAGTTCTTCATACCCCTTGGTATGTTGCATTTAGAAATTAAAACCAAACAGGAAAGAAAAATGTATGCAATCAAACAAAAAGCAATTTCACATTACACAAAGATTACATTGACTAGAACTCAATTATATTTATGATCACATTTTTATTTGTGAAAGTAAGTTTTAACTGACTTGCTCTGAATCGTGTTTTTGGTGTTAAGTTTTTGTTCCAACGGACTACATCTTCTGGATTTGTCTGGGCCACAGCTAACTCTCCCATCTTCTAAAGACAAAACAACATCCCTAGGTTTTTTTATTTATTTATTTATTTTTTAACAAAATCTGTATGATTAATGACTAGATATAGAAAATAAAACTTATAGAGTCATCAACTGCAAGATGAAGCCTCTAAGGGTCACCTCATCCAAACCACCCATTTCATCTTCTTAAGATTTTTACTGATAATTTCCATTCTTTCGTAGAAGGAAAACAGTTCACACTCAAGTTTGTGGATCAGCAAAGTGGGGAACCAGACCTGTGAATTTCATAAGGCGGATAACAAAAACTCCACTTGAACGAGACTCTTAAATCGTCATGGGTGTAAAACCAGCTGCATTCAGTGAAGAGGTGTATTTCATCAATAAGAACAAAAAGGGGGGGGAGGTTTGACACTAACATGGACCAAACTGAAACAAACCTGTGTAGTAGAAAAATCAACAGCCTATTTCAGTAAGCAGTCTTGTAACTCTTACACTCAGAGATCCCAATCTGAAATTAGTTTCTGAAAGCACCTTGTTTTAATTCACACTCAGAAAGCAGAAGCTGTTATTAATCAGAAGCGGTCTACATAGGGAGCTTTTAATTTAATTGTTTTTTTTGTTTTTTTTTGTCAGAGTTGCTAAGGTTCATCATTTTTAATGTTACTCAACCCTGTGAAATACCTATAAATACAATCCAACCTACAGGGACAAAGACTGAATAGAACAGGTGATAAATGAAAGGCTACTCCAGGCCTCAGTTAGCTACATAAAACAACAATGGTGAGACTAGCCATGTAATATAAACACAGAATGGACCCTTGCAAAAAAAAAAAAAAAAAAGAAAGAAAGAAAAAAGTTTTTCGTGTACTTAAATACACTCGAGGTGAAATTCTTCATGTAAGTCACTAAAGGGTCAGATAATGAACAGATCTCGGGTGTTTTTATCCTTCCTTTCTTCCTCAGGATGCGATGAGAAAGAAAGTAGGAGAGAAAGCATGATGACAAAATAATGAGAAAATCTGTTAAACATTCAGGTAGTCTGTTCTAACAGTAACTACCCCAAACCATTGGGGAACGAACTGTTGGAGAGAGCAGGGGAGGTGGGGGGTGCGACCTCGGTGTGCAAAGAGTATCTACAGTCATGTAATTTTCCATCTTTCTGAATTAACACGAGGGAGCGTACAGAGACTAGTTTGCAGACCGTGGCCAGACCTTGAAGCAATGCAGGTGACGTTTCTTCTTTTCTTTTTTTTTTCTTTGATGCGACGCTTGACCCTGGTCAGTTTCTTCATATTCACCATGACAACTGCCACCTGCTCTGCTCCCTGGTGCCATCCTATGCAAGCAGAGCCTCGTCCGCTCGTAGTGTTGATGTTTTTTAAATAGATCCATAGTCCGCGGTGGCAGATCACTTACCTCACTCATGTGAAAGCAGCCCGTCGTCGTTTTCCATCCAGACACCATTTCTTCAAATCAACAGTTACTTGGTGAAGCCCACCACCACTCAAGACTGCACTTTGTTAATATTGACTACCACCAAAAAAAAAATGTCATCCAGAATAGATGTATAAACAGGCTCCTCAACCAGAATAGATTGTCTCATTTGAGTGAAGTCTGTCTTATTAAGTCCTTCGACCAA
Organism: Poeciliopsis turrubarensis; assembly: GCA_010277015.1. Lineage (NCBI taxonomy): Eukaryota > Metazoa > Chordata > Actinopteri > Cyprinodontiformes > Poeciliidae > Poeciliopsis > Poeciliopsis turrubarensis. Next base: position 2,040,394 of record VMRN01000004.1, on the reverse strand, counting down.
TTAAATAACCCAGACCACAGCCAGATCGTTTCAGTCTCAACCAGTCAGGCATTTTCATTTAGTAAATGCAGCGACCACAGCCCACATGAGTTCATTGGCATTGGGCTTTGAGCTCTCCTTCTCGGGCTCCAGCTCCAGCAGGGTGTGGACTCGCTTCATGCCCAGGTCGTACTGGTCATCCTGGAGGGGGGCGAAGGCATTCTCTAGAACGTCGGACGAGTGAGCCAGGAGAATCAGGGAGAGCACCCGCTTGTCCATGCGATGAGGATCATTGACCCACTTCTCCAAAACGGAATCCTGGACTTTCTTGACAAGGCGCTGCAGTGGATCAAAGGAAAGCGTTACTTCACAGGAAAGCCAAATGAGACAACAGAAGTTTCTTTTGCAGACGACAGTCATGCGTTTAACAAATCACTAAAAGTAAAGGGGAACCCACAGCATTTCCAGCATTCACCAAATCTATAACACTCATTAAGAGAGTCGAGTGGTCAGTACAAAGAAAGTTTCACAAAGCTCTAGAGCTTCCTTTGATTTGGAACTCTAAAGCATCTTCAAATGTATCATACTCTGAAACACACTGCAGTGTGAGGGTAAATATAAGGTAATTTAATTAACTAAGGCTTTGTGTTTATGGCTGTATGGATTCTCTCAGAAAACGAGTCTTTTCATGCCTCATTTCGACACTTACAGACTTGTAGAACAACAATAAAGCTGTTAACTACACATAATAGAAAATTAGGTGTGATTTTATGCCACATAGTAGTTTAAATCCTTCAGATTAATATGAAACAAATCATGACCTGATTTGTACCCATTTTAATTGTGTTGTGACGTGAGCCGTCTAACAAATTCCTATACAAATCTGAAGAGCATGTTTTAATTTCATCATTTAAAACAATGTACAATGGCTGTATTATTAACATTTGTTTTTAAATGCACAGTCATTTAAAAAATGTAATTAAAAATGATTATTCTTAATCAATACAAGAAAAACGTAATCGACACTAGAGCTGCCTCATGTATTAACCGAGAAGCTTTTTGCGAATTTCCACAGCTGTTTGGATAATTTATCTTTGGTATTTATACAATTTCACAGTTTTAGGATCTTGAAATAAAAAAACCACAAAGTTCAGCCGCCTGAAAGAACATTGCAATACCACACCACATCTCTATTAAGAATTATGCTGCTAATTTTATCTTTGAAATAACAAAAACCACCAACAATGACAGAAATTTAAAACATCCCACCAATCACTTACTAAACTAATGCTGTTTTGAAACCACAGTTGGCTGGCCTCCTGCATATATTAGCCCAGTTGAAACACAAAAACAGATAAATATATTTTAAACATTTTTGCCTCATGCTATATGTAAAGTGAAAAATATGTGGTAGATATTTCAGCTGTTTAAAATCTGTCTGACTCTTTATTCCATGTTTTGTTGGCACAATAAAACAACTTACATTACCAAATAAATTAATTACACAAAATGTGAAGAGCTACACAGACATCCTCATTTTGGAGGCCAAAGTATGATCAATCTGCAGATGCAATTATAAGCTAATGAAATTAAAAAATAAACGTATACATGGCAATGTCTGCTTAAAATGAAGCAAAATGCAATAGCTTCACCAATAGCTGGGTCCCAGTACTTATTGTTTAAACAATGTTTTCAAAGCAAAATTGTTAGCTAAAAGAATGCATTATTTAGAGAAAAAGGACAACAAATACAGGTCATAGCCTTGGTCACGAGTCATTTCATTGTTCATTTTCACATCCTTTCATTTCTACTCCATTTCATCTTCTATGCCATTCTGGAAGCTGATGAAATGCTGATCTAAAACTTCAGAAAACAGAAGTGCATCATCTACTATTATTGAGATTGCAACACATAAACTTAAAATGCAAGTTATGGGTTAAAAGAAAGATGAAAACTTCCTTTTTTAGTCTTAGTGATTAAAAAAAGTGCACGGGCTTACCCCTGAATAACACAAAAACGATGCAATGCTGCAGAATGTTCAGTCTGAATCCCCAACTAATTCCTCCCTTTAACATTGAAAATATTCACTTTTATATTAATAGATTTCTTTAATAAAGAAATCCAGCTGGCCTTTACATAACAGCAATATTTATACAAAGATTAAACTACTTCCAGGTGGGCTCTATGTACTCTGTGAAGAAGTTAAAGAGGTACGAATACTTTTGTGAGGTGCAAAAATCATAAAACACACAAGCTAAAAACAAATTGCATACTTTTACATTTCAATAAAACCTTATCAAGATCTAGTGTAGCTGAAGCTGTGCTAGAAAAGGTCAAACCTGTTGAAAATTAAACTGAGGGTGTGGCTACACTTCATACAATAGCAGTCTGACATAGCAGAAAGCTGAAAAATGCTCTTACCTGTTATGTTACACCTCGACTCGTTACTCCTGTATCAGCTGAACATATCACAATGAATGGACAGGTTGAACACTGCATTATCATACCTGCTTGATGGTGCTGTTGGTTAGCGGATGTGTGGTCATGTCAAAAAGCAGGAAGTTCTGTTTCTCTGTGGTGAGGACACCCTTCTCGACCAGGTTTTTAGCCAGACGCTCTCTGACGTTTCGGAGCTGGTAGTGGAGCTTCAGGGGATTCCAGGTCTCTCCTACGGGTCAACACAAAAATGTAGCTTTAAATGACCAGAGTTTCTTCATGTTTCTGTAAGCCAACTCCCTTTGGTAATATGTTGCCCTTAGGCAACAGACAATATCACAATACCAAGAGGTTAGAAATCACCCTTCCAAGTCAGCATAGTGAAGATATATAATTAATAGTAATGGCGATGATGAGCTGTTCGGATAGTGGTAGTTGGATTGAGAGTGTCAACGTTATTATACCCTTCATTTCCTAAAAGAGGCACAGAATATAGTGACAGTTATTGTGTAAATGGAGGAAAATATACGGAAATAATGAGCAAATAACAACAAACAAAATCAAATTTGTCTCTGATAATTATTCAGAAGATTGAAACAAAATCAGAAAGGATGACTCTTCCACACATCCATTTAATTCAATAATTTAGTGGGTTGTCCTAAATTGGTAGGAAGGATTAGCACACAAGAGCAGAGGGAAGTTTAGGACTGAAAAGCTTGCAATATGCTAAGAATAGAAGTCTGCACACTTGATCCTCACGTCATTTACCGTCTATGTTTTGATCTTACTTAGATCGTCATCATGTCAAAACACCTGAATTCTTACAAATTCAGCCAACATTCATGAAACAAAAAAACATTCATACATTGTTGTACAATGCTTTTACATTTAAAATTGCATGTGCAGTACTCTTGTGGCAATTGAATGTTTTACACGTTTGCGAAACATATTTGAAAAATGCACTTTTTCAGACTGGTTATTTAGGGTCATCCTAAAACAAAGTCCTGAAGAATTTCTTCTCCAACATGGCGTTGTGAATTTCCTTTAAAATTTATGAATCACATTAAAATTAAAGATAACTTCGGTGACTTAATAACTCAAGTTAAATATACCTCTGCTCAGTTTTGGTTTTCAACACCGACAGGAAAGTCCAAAAGCCTTCAGGCTTCAGTTACTTAACTTACAGCCTTAAAACCCAGCTTGTGGTAAGCTTCATAGCACTGGCGATTGACGAGTTTGAAAATCTCTGTAATCAAACCAATAAATTCGTAATTTCTTTCTTTAAGAATTTTGGCATGGTGCAAAATAGTCTGAAAACATCTGCAGGAACTGCAACACAATAATTTCAATTAAAGGAAGAACTTAAACATACACAACCTTGCATCCTGAAATTAATAATGAGATGCATTTGAAGGTAACTAGTATGGTATCAACTTGGTGGGATTTTGACCTGCTTAAAAATGTAGATGGTTAAATGTCAGTAACCTTGAATAACAAGGACCAAATGGGAAAACTACTTTGTAGTACAATAGAGGAAATCGGCACAAGATATGCAAATAAAAGCACACAATCCACTTGGGCAGTTTCATAATGACTGCAAGCTTTGTTTTACAAAGTCAGAAGTGCTTATCTCACCACTGAGGAGTTCTATCCAGCTCTGCACAGTCTCTGGAGGCTGAGTTTCTTTAATATGCTTCAAGGCCTCATCCAGCAGCACATCTCCTGTTGGAGCATCAGACTTGCAGATAACCTTGCAAAGAACAAAAAGGTAATTGTCAGTGGCAGATAAGTTAACTTAACTGGATTCATGTCTTATGCAAACAGAAATAACAAGAGAGGCAAGGAGTGCCTTTGTTGGAAAGATAAATTCTTCCTCTGACCTCTGAATCTTTACAAACAAACTAACTCTACGGTATGCCATATTAAAAAAAAATTAGGTGACAAATACTCACCTTTCTTGCCAGGAGGCTTTTCCTCCGCACACCGCAGGCCTCCAGCTGTATCCTTCCTCTGAGGGCCAGTTCTACCAGCATACAGCCGCGGAGGCCGGAAGAAATACAGTCATTCCAGAAAGACGTGTAGCCCTGAGCGGAGAAGAAGAAGAAAAAACGCTTACTTAGCTGACGTGTTGAGCAAGCCATGGTATAACACTTCCAGGTTTCAAAGGACCTCCACACCTGGAGGACTACCCAGGTAACGCAAGCCGTGGAAGCTACGTAGCTCGGTAAACAAGTAGCATAACTGCTTTGATCCGGGAAGTTATAAACCGGATGCTTCGGTACCGCACCAGACCGCCGTGTTCAGATAATACAGTTATTATTGAGCACCTTGAGAGAACTGACACGTTGCACGTCGGTAAATAGACGCTACTTGACACACGCTGGCTAACAGGATTTACACCGCGACACTTTAAAGTCAGACACTTTAAGCTGAGCACAAACAAATCCCGGAAACATTAGTTACAGAGTGGACAAACTCGGTGTTCTGTGTTGACATTTAGCCGATGACGCAACGTAAACACTTTTAATAAATTAACGGATTACAAACAGCCCGCACCTCTCGGTCCTTGAGGCCCAGAAGCAGGACTTCCTCCATTAACGTCAGCCTGGTTTCCTTAGAGTCCCCCTTGTCCTCCTCCTCTTCTTCACCTCGGCGAGCCTCGTCTTCCTCTCCACCAGAATCTTTCTCCTTCTCGGCGGCTGCGGCGCTGCGAATGGCCTCGGTCCTCCGTTGGACGAGGCCCGAGGTTCTCTGCGTGAGAGAAGTCATAGCTGGGGCTCCGAAGCGGTCGGATTCAAAGACAGGCGCCTACCTCGGTGAGATAGGGAGCCGTGCAGCATCAAAACCGAATTCTGGAAGTGGAAAAAAGGAGGTGAAAGACAGGTCGGCCAAGAAGAGACAGCGGCCGTTGACGTTAAGCTGGGCTCGGTGTTCTAGCGAAGACTCTGCCCACTTCCTGATCCAACATGGTGGCGGTGTTTCTGTGACGTCGAAGAAGGTCTGAGCAGGACAGTGAACGCTTCTCTCGTGTTGCCTTTACTGTTGTGGGAAAATCCAACACAACAGGTTAAAAGCGATTCAGATTAGAGATTTATCAAATAAATATTTTGATGTGAAAGTTTCAATTCAACTTTATTAAATATAAATATATTGATGAAAATGCATTCATTAAAACTGAAATTCTTTATTTGTTCACTTTGTGGATATCAATATGAACATAGGGTGTGAATATAATCCAAATGAACGTACAGGCTGTGAATATTAAAAATATGTGTAAAACTGTAAATATTGATACTCTTTGAATACTGCCAATATTGACGTATTCTGTAAATATTATCTATAAGATCGGAGGCTTTGAATCTTATTAATATGAACCATAAGCTGTGAATGTAATCAATATGAATGAACGCAGTGACTATTATTGAAATCAATGTAGACTGTGACTTACTGATAAGAATGGAGGTTATTAATATTAACAGGCTATGAATATGGTTGATATGACTGAAATCTTTGAATATTATTGATATGAAGAAAGGCTGTGAATTTTATTGATATGAATATAGGCTATGAATATCATCAATATGAATTTAGGGTATAAATATCAAAAGGAATGTTGGCTATGCATATCAATATGATCAAAGCTGGTGAATGTTTTAAATATGAATGAAGGTATGAATATTATTGATAAGAATGAAGGCTCTGAATGAAGCATTAATCTCAGTTATTTTGACATACGACAGAAACAGAGACAAGTCAACTGGATCAACGAGGAAGAAGAATTAACATGAACAGCATAAAATCAAAGATGGTTTCCATAAAGTTTTCTTGCTTTTTTTGTCAACTTGACATTCATCTTCCTCTTTCTGCATCTGTTGAAGGTAGAGGTTCACCTACTGATCACCTGGTTAAAACATCAGAAAGCTGCACAGACTGAATTTTCTAAATTGATGTTTTATAATTTAGTGAATTTTACTGTCTCATTTTCATCCTGCTGACCGTAATGCTGATATAGAGATCTGCATGAACTATAAATTATTTAGCTTCATCTTCTGTCAGGCTATGGGAATCAAATGCAGAAATTCATTTGATTGTCATTTTGGGTTACAAAACATTTGGCAGCATTAAAAAAAAAAACATATTTAATGTGATACTTTGTGTCCAGAGAGGGGTTGCAGACAGCTGTGTATGATTCGATGCACATGCGGAGCAACTCAGAGCGGAGTGGGTTGAATTTGCTGCAGGACAGGATGCTTTCAGTGGGAGCATACTTCAGTCAGTTACACGTTTTTCCAACTTTGACTTTATGTACACCAAAAAATTAGCAAAAGCTGAGGCTTCTCTGACTATTTTTCAGTGACAACTGTGAATACGATTGTCATGTACTGAGATGACAAAACAGTCCCACTGACAGACACTCCAAACATGCTTTTTGCTTTGCTCATTTTATGTTCCACAAATTTAAAAGGATGGAGTTTGAATAATCTCTTAGTAAAGACCTTTATTATTAATCTTTAAATACAGACATTAACTATTTTCTTTAAATGCATTATACATGCAGGTTTTGCTTTAATGAACAAGGATTGTGTGCAATATTGGTTACAGACACAAGATGGCAGACCTTGACTGGAACCAAAGACTAGCCTTGTTTCTCTTCATCTACTTCTTCTAACATTTACTCTCAAGATCTGTGAAAAAACAATCTTTTCATTCCTATGTCTTGTTTTTAATGAATATTATGATACTCATCTTAGTTTCACAGGTAAAGCTAAGCCTGATGGAAAAGATAGAGCTTTTTGCTATTACATTCTAAACAGCAACAACAGATCCCTGCTGTTTTCCCCTCAGTTGAAATTAGATCATTGCACTAACTATGTGAGGTTTTTGATTACTACATAGAGTAAAAACACTCACACTTTAAAATGAATGCTAGAATGAACATAAATAGCCTGGCAGGCTTGCTCACCATTCACATAAATACACATATAAAAGTAAAGGTTAAAAACCAAAATGAGTGATTGTGTTGTAATAATGACGCCAGGGACTTTATCATTACTCGCTAACGAGAGGACCTGGCACGAGGTAAACCACGCTGAATCTGAATGCTTTAGGTTTATGACTCCAAAGAGGCTTGGTCTGTTACAGAATGTGATGTTTTGTGATCATTTCTCAATTGAGTACCCAGTTTCCAAACTGAAAACAATTCACCACCAAAAAGAGAGAAAAAATTAAAAGAACTTCCCAATAATTTGTATTTGCTTAGAATTCAAGCGACATATAATCTAAACTGTCAGCCATACATACCTCAGGATTTTGGATACATATCCCTGAAATCTTTAAATATGAATACTTTATAGTTATAAATCTATTATTATTAATATCATTATTAGGTATTTACACCATAGCTTTTTATGTCTTACCTTGAAGAAACAATCCACAGTTGCAGCTAAAATTCCAATTCTAGGATATTAGTTTTATATAAATTCTTGTGTAATGATGTGCTTTGCTTACATAATGAAGAGCATTAACTACATGTCTCCTGATACGCTGAAGTCACTTCAGGAGGCCCAAATAATCCATGGTTCTCATATAACCTGACAAAAACCCCCAATGTTAGAACCCAGTCTCGATCAGTGGAGTTTTGTGGGTATTTTTAATTGAGGCAATGTGTGTGTTCACAATAACAAAACCACTAATGGACTCTTTATTGGCCCCATTTCTGTGGTTTTTTCAATGCAGTCTCAATATTTCACAAGCATCAATAAAATTGTGCACTGTTAAACACAAGGCTGAATTTAAAACTTCTTAAACGGTACCCCAGTGCATGAATAATTGTCCTCAATTTTGCTAATGATGAGCGAAAACTTCTCTGACTGTAGCAAATTTTAAATGTGCCATTTACATTGCATGGAATGGTGTATATTCTTCATGATTTGACTTTCAGTAACTTTAAAATGCATTCATACTTGTAAATTCTTGAAAGTGTGGAGAGCATTTTTTCAGCACCCCGTTCTCTGATGCCCTTAAAAACTCTAGTGCAACAAATTGCCTCTGAAAATCGCATAATACGGTTGTTCTCTGGAAGTCTTGGTGGTTTGTTACAGAGCATCAGCAAACAAACAGTGTTATGAAGACATCAAGGAGCACAGCAAACAGGTTGAAGATAAAGCGAGGAGAAGTATACAGCACGCTCTGATTATGACACGTTTTGAACATCTCATAGAACACTAATCAATTCATCTTCCAAAAATGGAAAAATGGAATCTGTCAACAAATATGCAAGTATTTAGAACAAAAGCAATTTTAAGTTCTGTTTGCTCTTTACTACAAGCCATGTAGTAAAGATTAAATGTTTTGGTAAATAAAAACCAATGTAAAAAAAAAACATGGTGCTGGCAGCAGTATGATGTGGGGGAGTCTTCACCTCATCAGAGAACAGGAAACTGGATAGAGTTGATGAGGAGATGGAGGAGAGGTAAATTGGGGAAAAGGCTTACATTAAAGCAGGGCTTAGGACCCTAAACAAAATGCTGGAGCAAGAACTGAATGGATTAGATCAAGTCATTATCAACTGATAACAAGACCCACTCAGAGCTCAGACCAAAATCTCACTGACAATCCATTGTAAAACTTGAAAATCGATTATCACAGTTGGTCTCCGTCCAAAAGCTTGAGCTATTTTCTACAGAGGATTGGCCAAACATTTAAATTGCAGGAAGAGCTGGTCTGGACTTACCCAAAAAAGACTTGCAGCTGCAAATGCAAGCCATACTTTTTATTAGATTTTTGAAAAACCTTTGAAAACTATGTATGCTCCCCACGTGTTACATTTTATAAAAATTTAGTTGAAGTTCGGGGTTGTAAAATTACACAATATAAAAATGCCAAGGGAATATGAATAATTTTTTCAAGGGACCGTATATCCTTGAAGACAGCTATAATCCGTCAGGAGCCTGCAATGTAACAAACTGCCTGCTTTCATGACATGAAAGAGTGGCTCTAAAATCCCTTAGAGAAATAATTCCTCCAGGCATTAGGAAATATGCTTTGTGTAAATAATAATCTCTTCTACCATCACAGCCAAGACAGTTGTTCAGCGCTGACCATCTATGTAGAATAGTTGCACGCTGTCCAAAATGAGAAGAAGCGCCAGTGTTTAAGGATTAGACCTGGAAAAAAAAGTCTCACGGAAAGAAGAGGTTTTAAAAAGTTGTAAATATGAGATAAATTCATTGTAATCTAAAGTAAACTTGTTGATTTCACAGAACTGCTTTTAAATTTTTAGTTTTGGTGACGATAACACATGCAAGATGGGGATTAGAATTTGAAACGCACAGAGTTCATTTTAAACAGGACATGACTATTTCCTGATGTATCAGCCAATAATCTCCTGCCCCACTGACACTGTTAATAAACCTCCGGGGCCCGGTGAGGCCTGACACAGATCTACGGTTTCAAATACGAAGTACAAAACATCTGTATTTTCCACTTTGGCTTCGTGATCTTGGCATTCTGGTCCTGACTCAGGGCCCAGATCACTCCCGGGAGTCCTGAAGGAAGCTTCACTCAGTCCCATATTGGAGCCATTTCCTGTCTCTGGAGTGGTCAAAAGGGATGACCCTCGGTGACTCTCTCGTATAATCGTGCGCGAGTGTGTTCACATGCACACATGTGCAGACGCTTTTAGGAGAACACCCCCACAGTGAGAACAAGGGAAGTCGCTCACACTTGAGTGGCAGTAAGTGAATTATTAAGTCTCTCAGCTGTCTGGTACATGATATCTCACCACAAAATAATGGCAGAGCAATTATAATAACTGTTTAATGGCTTGTGATATTGAAAAGCTTCAGTGTTTGTTTGAATTTTGAGCAAAAGCAATAACACATTTTTTTTTTTTTTGGAACATGCATGGCTCGAAAATAAATATCCTATCAATTTTCCCACAATTTGTTAGCACTGTGAGAAACACATACGACGAGAGGCCTCAATGTATGGGAACAATTAAGGAATAAAAGGTCACATCTGGAGATTTCTCAGTGGATGCTGTTGTTTCTCTGTCTTTGGGCTTGTGTGAACTCCGATGGTGAATGAAACAGAAGCTCAAATGACAAGACAATTATGATAGCGGCACTCCCGAGGCTGAGGCTTTCGAACCCGATGGCTTAGATAAGTACGCTTAAAAAGAAATGGCACGGAGGGGAAAGAATAATGAAATGACAGAGTTGAACATGAAGGGGAGGGAAAATGCCTGTTGAAGCTCCAATTCTGCACAATGACAGGAAGTCCTGTCCTTTTGCTCCATTCACAGTCAGATGAACAATAAACATAACAGTGAGCTAATCTACAGCCTGTGATACAACTGACCAAATGTTAACCTTACTGCACAGCGCAGGCTTGAATAAGTGTATTGTAATTCTTGGGACCAAGAAAGTATTAGAGAAGGCTCATCACACGATAAGTCAAGAACGCAGAACGAGAGAGTTGAAATAAGAATTTAACAACTTCGAATAATCTTGTTAAACAGCTTTTACTTATAAGACTCAAAGATACAGAAAGTTTTTTGTTTCCAAGCCTTTAGAGAAGTTTAGCGTACGCTTGAGAAGGTTTACTTATTTGTGTCTCACATCATTCAACTCTCATCATAGAGTTCATGATAGAGCACCAGTAAGATACATATCGAATCAATATTATGCACCATTAGAATGATGAGTCAAAAATAAAGTCTGAAGACTTTGATTATTTCCTGTTAGTTACAACTTTAGAGAGAAAAGCTAGTCCCAGTGTATAAAATAAAAAATATACTCTGTATAGTCCTACAATTAGTGTATGGTGTGTTATACACACAATTATGTAATTGCATAACTATTCACCCGTCCGTCTGTCTGTCTGTCAATCCATTCATCATCCATCCATCAAGACTATATAAAGTTAAGCCCAAAACTATTCATACCTCTTACTGATGTAGAGAGAAAATATTGTCATTCAACCAAGTTTGTTCCTGACAGAAAATCGGACGATCATTTCTCAATTAATTATAAAACAATGTAAAACCATTGTCAGTTTAGGGGAAAAAAAGAAGCTGCTTTTATTCCCATGTTGTTTAAAAATGGAAGGACATAAATTATGTATACCCTGCCCTTCCCAATTATTAGTGGAGACATTTCCTTTGGCATTATGTCAATTAATGACCAGCTCTTTGCATGTTTCCGCCACTACTTCTGTAGAAAGCATCCAGTATTTGGGGTTGAAAGGCCTCCTCCATTTGTGACTTTCCTTTGTGCAGCAGATCATATGTAATGCATTAAGTGTCTCAATGCTGGAATTTCTTTAACGAAAAGTGAAACTGAAATTGCTCTTTATCTTTCTGCTCGGCGTCCATATTTGTGTGATCCTGCCTTTCCCTTGCTCTGCCTGCTCAATTTCTGCAGGAAATCTTAACAATAGGAAACCTCCAGGGCTTCTGAAACCTAGCTGGAAAACAAACACACTCAAGCTTGTGACCTCATTTATACGTAGACGTGCATGCATAGAAAAAGTCAACAGTCAGCTGCTCATTAACTTGTACATCAGAAAGAAAGCGTTCATTTTTCTTAAAAGGAAATACACTTGTGACTCACTTGATTCATTCAGGCCTCTCATTACAAGACTACAGTAAACAGGGTGATGAACAAGCACAGCTGACCTCAGCATTTGATTTATTTGTCTAGCAATAGTGACGGAGTAACTGAAGGAAACCCTGCCCAGTCAAAGACAAAAACAACCCTTTTTGGAACATAGCTTAAAGCAGGTTTTCCTAGAGGGGACAATTATAAGGGACTTTTCCGTGATTGAAAAGCTACATGAAAGGCATTGTGGAGCTTCTTTCAAATCTGTTTTGCACCAATATTATTTTAAATGGAAGTCATTGGGGTCAACCTAAATATACGCGGAGCCGCAGAAGAGGAAATGTAACGTTAAAAGAACCTTCCTAAAATCATGTGGCAAATTAGTTCCTAATATAAGTTCCAAAAACTTATATTAGGAGATATTTTCAGAACTTTTGACCCTCTTGTGGTCAGAAGTTCACATAATCTCAACAGTGGCATGATTGCTGCATGACATTTTTATTTTTTTGTGGATTTTTAAAAGTACAGAGATATGTTTGAGGTTTAACATTCCTAACAAAAAAAAAAAATATGATGATAAAATCTTAGCAAGATTGTGCTGCTTATATCATTTATAGTCGCATTTCAGTCTCTCATGGTATTTTGAAACACTTCAAACTCAAATCAGATTTGTTTTGTTTTTCAGATTAAAGATAAACATTTGAATCATAAAATGCCAATGATCTGAATGCTTCTTGCACAGCGGAAGCACTGCAAGGGCACTTGGAAAATCTGAAATACACTGGTTCACTGCAGATGAAGCGAGCAAGTAATCCCGACCAGATGACTTCTTGTGCTGCTCTTTAGTTGTGGTCAAAGGCCAAACAATGTTCTGCCCAGAACATGAGGTTTACAGCTGAAAAAGTTAAAGTGAAAGTGAGCACGAAGAGGGGGCAATCAGACCTTATGATCTCAGTCATCATCTGGTTGCACAGTGGGAGGTCAAAGAATGGCACGGCCAAACACAAAACACACACCCACACACAAATACTCATATTTTATACTCCCACTGAGGAGCATAGACTATACCTGTGGAGATGTGACCTCAAGAGAGCCAGAAATGCTGCATTCGTGCACAGAGTTCAGCACAGCAGACATTTTCATTTGACCAGGGCCAACCATGTCAAAACTTAACTTTCACACAGTTATGACATCAAAATGAATAAACAAAGTCCATATTGCCCACTGTGTCAAAGCCCTTTGGCCATGCCTTTGACTGTGACATAATATTCTCATTGTGCTGCAGACTCTCCAGCTTTAGAGATTCTTGTTTGCTACACTTGGCATCATATTTCCGATATGGGTGTATTCACCTTTGCCTCCTCTGACATTTCACCAGTAAACAAACCTCTGCTTGCAATTTACAATGAGTAAAAATGGTGCAAGTAAAATAACATGTAATAAAGTAATGAGCAAACACTATGACCTTTAACCTCAAACTCTACAGTGTTAGACCAAACTTATGTTTTTTTTTTTTTTGTTTTTTTTATTTTATTTCCTTTTAAGTGCATTTATCATAATATCTTCTGCTTGCGGCTGTGCTTCTTCTGACCTCCTTTCTGTCAGCTCTTTCTTAAACTGTTAAACTGTGAGGAGAACTTTCAGAATCCTCTCCCTCCTAACACACCCGGCCTCCACTTGTCCATCCTGTTTTTATGTCAGAAGTCACGCCAATAAATTACCCCACTCTGAGCAGAATGCAATATCCTTTACACATAAAGGCTGTGAGACATGCCAAGAATGTAATGGTAAAAGCCAATGGGGACGTGCATGCTGACATGTCTTCACAAAAAGTAGCCTTGAAGCTTAATAAGACATTTGTTGAGGATTGATGCAGCACTAAACTGAATTGTGTGGCACGTTCTGGTGCATGGTTATCAAGGCTGTTGCAGATTTCTGCCCAGGTCCTTCTTGAAAATTGAGATCTAGATTTCCATAGGGGTTTTAAATAAAGGACATAGAAACAGAACCGTGACATGTCGTGACATGAAAGGTAAATTACAGAATACATACATGAGCAGGAGACATGATCAACCAAAGATCCTCACAAAGCATGGTGCTGCATTGTCCTTGTTGAACTGCTTGCAGAGAGGCACAGCAGTTCTGTTATGGTTCTCAGCAATCTGAAAACAATCCAGTGAAGCCCCACCAAATTTCCTACAGAGTGACAACAGGGTCTGGGGACAAACTATTATAGAAATTTGATTCCTGTTTTTGTTACACGGACACACAGAAAAAACAGAAACTTGATGGGTTTTAACTTTTCATTCTAATTCTACAACAATGACATTTGCCATAATGTCAAAGCTCTATGTCCATGTAAGACTTACAGTATCCGAGTCTAAAGAATATGTAAGCCTTTGTGAACAAAAACCGACTATTCAACATGATATTTTCTTTGAAAAATGCAGCATGAGTTCACTAAGATTCCAAAAAGTCATTGTGAGCAAGTGTTGACAAAATCCAGAGGAAACAAGTGTATGCAAGCCACCATTGTTGCTTCATTCTCCAATATTTTCTCACTTCTCATTTTTGTTTCTGGCTATAAGCGATGATCTAACACACCAGAAGCAGCCATTTCAGCGTATAAGCATTGCATTTCTTGACAATCTGAAAAAAAAAAAAAAAGAAAAATAGTACTTTTTGTTTGCAAGGCAAATCTATGCAATCTTGAAGTGCATTTGTTGTTTTATTGATTTTTTTTTTTTTTTTTTTTTTTTTACCAATAACTGTACCCTTCAGCCTTAGTTTGAAGACTAAATTCATCAAAATAATTTTTGTAGGCAACTGAGTTTTAGTACAATTGGAGTTATCCAATGTCTCACTCAGGGACATTGGCAACAGATAAAACAATGTAAGAGGGGTACTTTGAAATAATAATAAAAATACGATCTATTTTCATTTGCATTCTTTTTATCATACTCTTCTCAATGATCAATGGGAAGATCAATAACTGCTGTTATTGGCATTACAGCAGTTAAACACTTTTTGTAATTGCCAAACGTGTTTCTCTTCATTTTCATTTTCGATGAAATGAAGAGCTCCAGAGATCGAAAGGCCTCCTTGCCATCACCCTAATCTTTAACTCCAGCATCTCCACAGATTCTTTGCCGAGTCTGGACTCGGGAAAAGTGTTATGAATGTAACTCCTAGACAGAACAAACCTGTTGGTAAAATTAAACTAATACTTTAAATCTAAATTTGCATGAAATGTGATTGTTTTGGGGATTGACCACATAATAAAATTGATGGAAAAGGAGTTTACTGTCTTAGTGTGGCTTGAGGTAATTTGTGGAAACATTGCTTTTTTTGTTCTCTCTTTATTATTCTTTCCTTCATTATTTTTGTGGTTAACTCCTTTTTGTTGACTAAGCCATTGCTGATATTATTAGTTTTAATTGGTTTTGTTTTTCTCTTAGATATCAGACACTCCTTGGCCCATCTCCCATATCTTCTGCCATGTTTCTCTCCAGGCTGACCAAGCTACCTGCTGCAATTAACTTTGTGTACTCTTTGTTTTTATTCTCCCTAGAGGGAGTGATCCAGTGCATTTTTTCTGTCTACTTCCTGCATTTCCAACCTTAGTCCATTCCTAGAAGACTGCAGGTCACAGTGAGCCTCTTCCTCTCGTTCAAAGGAAGCGGTTCCTCTCCAGCGTCGCCACATGCTTGGTACAAACTTAATCTTGTTGGCTGGGTTTCCTTTAAAAGATTACTTTTTAAGTAATTGTCACAATAGGATCAGCTAGATTTCACTCTATACCGTACTGTATATAGAACTCAATCTGAGTGTATAATTACAAAGTAATATAAAATGGAATGAATTTGACCCGTTTGTCTTGTATTTTGAATTGCGGCTACGTGAATAAACTGATCAGAACTGAATAGACCAGCCAAACACAGCAATCTATCAACTTGGAGTGGGCTTTTACTGCATGAATGTTTTAGTAGATAATTGTCAGCATCGAGGCTGACTAAGCCATTGCTTCCCATCATGCCGTTCAATAATGTTACACAATTAATTTTTGTTGGCTCAAAGACTGACGATGCAACTTTGTAAAAAATAAAATAAAATAAAAAGGTGCAGTGGTTAAAAGACATAGCGGTTTATGAGATTATTTTAACAATTACTAGCATACTTGCTCATCACAATTGCATTTTAGTTTTATTCACATTAGATTCAGATGCCAATATAATTTTATGCCTATCATTGTTACTGTTCTTTTATGTTGCATGTATCCAAACCTACAAGATATTATGACTGTTTGAAAGTGATGAAATTAAGCATCACTGTGGCGGCTGGAAGCGACCCCACTGTGTCTGTGACAGAGACAGAGGATCGGTTTTTGGGGTGTAACTGAAACCTCCCTGTTGTTGACGGAGTCAGAGGTTCCTGACCTTGTGTTGGCCCTGTGTGAAGTAAAGCTCCAAGTCCCGTCTAACATGCAGGGAGAGAAGATGGAATGGATCCCTAATTGATGCCCTCATATGTCAGACTATTGTTTTCCTTCATCCAAAGGGTGAAACCTGGGTCACTTTGAAGATACTCGTACGATCCTATTTGGGTGTCAGAGGATCTGTTGGACGCAAAGACGATGCGAGCAAGACGAGAACATGAACGTTTGTAGCTGGAACTCAAGTTTGGATCCTTGTCAAATATGACAACTGCATAAAAGGTCAAGTGTATTTGTACAAATAAAAATACCAAAGCTAAATATTTATGAAGCGTCTCTCCCTACAGTCTAACCCCTAAATTAAATTACATGTGACTGAATGCTTTCAGGAATCATACAGACAGTAAAAAGTTTCCATGCGTAATTTAATCTCAGTGTGTACGCATCTAGTTAAAATTGTATTATATGAAAAAGAGAAAAAGAATGGAATACTACTCTGGAGGATAAACATATAAACATAATGGAAGAAGTTGTTTCAATTAGACAAAACAACAAAAGTACATATTTTATTTGCACATTTTGCCTTACACATAAAATACCACATGTGGGAGAAAATTTCAGAGTACACCTTGAACTCATCGTCCTCATGGGAGCATCATACCCTGGAGATGGTTTTCTTAAGTAGGAACGTGGAAACTGAACAATTTTGGTCAGCATTTGTGTGACATAAAACACACAAATGCTGCAAAATACTTGACTGGAGTGAACCTTCACCTTCAAGCAGGACAACCCGAAATATATAGCAAGAGCTTAACAGGATAACATTCTTGTTGGAATGGCCTGTCCAGACCCAAATACAACTGAGAAGCATTTTTTAATTGAAGTTGAATTCTAAAAGCTTGGAGCTTGTTGAAATGGTCGATGGCAGAGATCTAATCTAATCTAATCTAATCTAATCTGATCTAATCCCATGCTTCTCTGGATTTGTTTTGTAAAACATTTAGTCAACCATGTATCCTTTTCATTCTACACATGCATGACTGTGTTTAGAGTGTCACAAAAAGTCTTCTTAAAACACTTTCGCATTTATGATTAGAATGTTACATTGTGTAAAAATAAAAGAAGGAAATAAACTCTTCTGCACTGAGCTGTGTTTCAAAATGACTGAGGAATTATTTCCCGTCTAAGAAAGTTCATAAAAGATGTCAAAAAAAAAAAAAAAGACCAGACGGTGAACACAAAAGAGGAACAAACATTTAGGCACAACACAATTTCCATTTGTTCATCTCCGTCTGGTTAGTGTCAGAGATTTGAAGAAAGTCAAAAGTTGTTCTCATCAAAGAGTAATCAGAACGGATGGATCTGCTTTCTGTCACTCTGAGCCGCCACCAGACTTACTTCTTTCCCTGGAGTTCATCCTTCGGTGGTATTGCAAAGTCACTACTATATGGAGCCGGTTGTGCTTTCAGCAAAGGGATCTCTACATTGCTGCAGCAAGAGAAGCTCATTTTGCAGCTCCCTCTAAGTGCCATTAGTAATTGTTAAAGATGAACCATGTAGAAGTAAAAGCCACTTCTACAGTCAGTCTCTGCAGCCGCACAAAACCGACATATCCTTATATAGTGAAAGTTTCTCTCCAAAAACTAGCAGCTGTTGGGTTTTCAAACTGCTTTCCAGCATTTTTGTTTACTGTATGTGGTTTATTTCTCAGCTGGCAGAAAATCTGCAGAAATTCCTCATAGAGTCATTGTGAGTATAAGTGAAAAAAACTCTTATTTAAATGAATGCAACTGACAGCATATTGCAAACTGGAATTGTTCAACTTCAGGATTTTTAAATAAAACAAGAAATTTGTCTCTACACAAAATTCTAGCTCAGCTAGACTGGATGGTTAGCCTCTGTGAACTGACATTTTTCAACTTTTCCCATGGATTCTCCATTTAATTTTCTGCTGAAGAACAGGAACCCCACAGCATGAAGCGGCCATCAACTATTTTTTAAACGGTATTTTGTGGTGTTAGTTTTCCTCCACTCACAACATTTTGTAAGTAAGTCAAAACGTTTTGCTTATTTCCTCCAGCCAGAGCGTCTTCTTCTTCATATTTGTAATTACAGAACTTCTTAAGGCACTGGATTTCATATTAGGGAAAAATAGTAACAAAGGTGCAATATTTATAACTAGAATATATTTTTATATTTTTTATTTTTAAATTGGAAAACAAAGTAGCATTATTTTTGCACTTCTTTGTCTCGGTCTATTGCTTAAACCCCTAAAAATATGTTCCAATTCTTGGTCATTCTATGACAAATTGTGTAAAACTTTAAAAAACTTAAATGCTTTTGGGAGGAAATCTGTTATTCCACAACTTTGTTTGTCATCAACTACTAAGGTTCTCTATTAAGGGGAAAAATGTGTGAAGATAAGCAGCTAAACATGTTTTAATTTTCGGAGCTATCCGTTCTGCACCAATAACAGTGAATACCAAACATAGCATATATTTACTGTGAGCTGTCACTGACACTGTCCTCCTGTATACATTACAGATTCCTCAGATCATCTCTGTATATGGGCTTCTACTGAAACAGAAGCATTGTCACTGCAAGAAGTTTGTTTAGCATCAGTGATGTAATGTTGTGAGTAAACCAGGCCAATTTTCTTCACTAAAAGCGATAAAAGTTTTTTGCACAGCAAAGTGGAAGCTAGAAAAGAGGCTGCATGAGGAACGATGGCACTTTATAATCATCTTTGAATCTTTTCTGTTGAAAGAATTCAGAGCTGAAATTGAAAGACAAAACTTTGGAGCCCTGTATCAGTTCAGTCTTAATGCTCTCTTCCTGTCTCGGTGCATAGAGGAAGTTAAAGAGATAGGGAGATGAAAAACACATTAGCATAGAATCCCACTGCTAATAGAGGCCCGCAGCACGTCAAAAATAAAAGTGTTCGAAATGAAAACATCGATTACGATTAAGACGCTTTCCACGCTTTGTTACCAGAAGGGTAAATCAAACCAGTAAGCTGAGTCGTGGAAGAGGATGAGGAAAGGGTGGGTGGATGCGTGGGGATGGGCTATTTTGTGCAATGAAGCTAATCAGAGTCTTCCTGCGTCTCACTCAGGGACGTCTGTGGGGGCTGAAGACAGGAAAGACTCCTGTAAACTGTCTCATTTGTTGGGTGTTCCTGAGGTCCCGTCTCGAGCAGATGTGCTTCTTTGTTTACACTAAAAACGAGCACATGCTGTGCTTGATATGTACACCTGATGTGTCTTTTTTTTTTTTTTTTTTTACATATCCATCTGTTTTGCTTTTCTGGAAATAAAGCTTTACATTGTGTAGATGGAGAATTGCTATTTTTTTGCTCTCCACGTTGCATGTTCTTTGTGTTTAAACAGATCCTAATATTTAGACACCGACATGGAGTTTGGTGACTCTGTTGATATTCAAAAAAGAGAGACAAGCGTGAAGGTGTGAATGAGTATACGCTGTGTGCTTGAGAGCCATGCATGGGCTATTTTGAGATTCTCTCTGTATGATAGCCACGAGTGAGGACATTTCAATGTTGTGGTGTTTGTCACGAAATTTTGAACAAAAATATTCAAAATGTGCTTTGTTTTTATTCAAAACAAGAAATAAACGCATATCCCTTTGCGCTGCTAGAATACGCTTATATATTCTTATGTGATGTTTATTGTTTAGATTTTAATATATCAATGAAAGCAGATGTTTTTAAAAATGAGAAATAGTTATATTTGTCATTCTCATCAAAGGACTATAACCAACTCTAAATGAAGATGGCTATTGATAAATGTACCAGTGTGTGTGACTCTTGTGTTAAGTGTGCACGCTTAAAACACCCTTAACAGCATATGTGGTGCAAATTTATCCCAGATCCAGTCTGAGTATCGATTCATGGAAATGTTCCGAAAAACAGTTTTTTGTTTTGTTTTGCGTTAGTGTAACACTGCACATAAATCAATGATAACCAATCAGGTATCAATTTCCAGGTGCAGTAAATGGATCTTCACCCGTACTCCTGATATAACCCGTAGTGATGTGTTCATTGAATCACTTCAGGTTAACCAAACTTCTTCTTCTTCTTGCCACAAAAGCCAGAATATGTGGCTACAGGTTGTTCTGCTGAGAGCTCCCACCTGAGCTGCAGCTGATTTAATCTCTCCGCAGTCCTCGTAACTTCACAATGTGTTCATCTGTTGTCGTAAAACACCAATAAAATGCTTTGAGGTTCTTCTGAGCTTAAATCATTAGGATCATGCTCCAAATAGGTGACTGAAAAATATATTATTATAGGTGTGCTGCAGCTGCGTAGAATCAAACTCGCGTCGCGCTTGAGATAAACCAGGCGGTGCTGAAATCCAGTGCAAGATTTTCTATTCAGCAGAATGTCAGAGCAGTGCTGTGCGTCAAGAAAAAAATCCATGTTTCTTTGAGTCTTGATTAGTGTGGACAATTTTAAAACAGGTAATCACGACAAGCTTCCTCTGTTTACATTGTACAGTCTACAGGGTAAAAGGCAAATGAGTGATACCAAACATCTTTCAACAGCCACGAGTTAAAATGCTGAGTTTTCAGAGCTGATTCTGCTATATTACAAATGGGTGACCTCAACTCTCAAAAGCAACACAGATATGGTGAGTGAGCCTGGATCCCAGTGGGCAAAACTTCCCTAGATGGTTGAAAGGCACGCCAGAGAGTAATTTTACTCATTTTTATCAGAAAACACATGGAAGCAAAGCTGTCTTTTCTATGTTTCCTCATAAGATTTTCACTTTCCCCCTATGACTCGCCAATCATAAATGCATGTTTCCCCCTTCCAATTGAAATACTTTGACTAAGCCACACTGCGAGGCACCATTCACCTTTCATAATGCAACGGCTGCGTTAGGAGACGCCCAAGTTGCTTTCAAACTTCTATTACTTTCAGTTCGGTCTGCTCTGTAGATAAACTGTGGTTTTGTCTTAAAATTTAATTGTGCAGCTGATGTAGGCTATTTTTCTCCCCCCTTTCTTCTCGGGAGGCAGAGAAACCAAAGTCAGATGCGCCTGTGGGTGAGAGAACTTTACAACTCTGAAGTCCCCGCCCTTCCCTGCCTCTCCTATTTCCAGCTGAGCCGAGCGGACGCGTATTTCCCGCTGAGCCGAGCAGCGGACGCGTACAAAAGAGGCAGCATCTTCTGTCAGCCTCAGCAGGGACCCATGGGCTCCTGTTAGCGGCGTACCAATCGTTGCTTCTTGGGGGATCTTTGGTGAAAGACAAGGAGGCTAAACAGGACCCGCGTGGTGCGCCAGGATGCTGCGGCTCGGTCAGATTTCCACCCTGACAGCAGCGGCAGTTGTTGGTGAGTAAAGACAGAAAGTGAGCTGCGGCGCGTTTCGGCTGATTGACGCACGAATTGATGTGACAGGTGGAAAAGATGGCACGCGGCTAACCGTGCGTCTGTGAGCGCGCGGCTTCGTCTCCCGTAGTGTTCTCGTTGCGCGCGCGCGCTGAAGAGCACTACAGGAGAAATGCCCGTCTGTCCAAGCGAGGTCATTTTGACAGCAGCTCTGCCTCTGACCTCACTCACCGCAACCTGGCAAACTCTCACTTTGAATTGCTTTCACATTTTCCATGTTAGATTAATACAGACACACATTTTAATACGTTTTCAATTGGATTTACGTTACTATTGAAGAAAAAAAAAATAAAACATAAATAAAAGCCAGTGCCTTCAGAAATCTCCTTTTTATAGTAAATAAAGCATTTGTGGGATTAAGTCTGTGAAAATCCAGAAGTTTGGCAGAAAACATTGGTGAGAAAACTACCTCATCAACGCCAAGCAATCACTGAAGATGGGCAAAATATAGCGACTGAAAACCTACCAGGACACCAGACATCTGCTTAAACTGACAAAGAGAGCATTATTGAGAAAATGCAACAGTTTTCCACCATCCATGTATTGGGCACAGCAAGAAGGTGAAATGGTCAGATGAGACCAGAGTTATGGTTTTTTTTTTTTTTTAATCCAGGTGATGCTAAGCATATAACCTCCATCAACAACCTCACCATGGTGAAACATGTTGGTGGCAGAATAATGCTGTGGGGAGGCTTTTTCTTCACAATTTCTATTTGAAAAAAAAACCCAAAACAAAACAAAACGTTGCTACAATACGATAAGGTTTGTGATTTCAATATTCCAAAATGTAAAGAGCAAAGCACTGAAAATGAGGTGGAATACATCGAGCCAAGTTACTGCATAGTGCTCAGGGTAAATGTTAGTTTATACGACAGCACAGGCCACCATCATTGAAGTAATCAATCAATCAAGTCACTTCAGGCTTTTAAAATAACATTTAAAAATTCTCCATCAACATTTGACCATAACCTGACTCGGTCGTCTTCAAAGCTTTCTCAGGCTCAGTCTTAAAGCTGCAGCAGCTATAAAAGCTCTAGATCATTTTCAAGTGTTTAAAACTAAACATAGAGTTCGTGTTTTGAGAGGAGAGAAAAGAGAGGGCAGCAAAGCGAAGGAGGACTGTCTCTTTAATTCTCAGATTCCTTTGCTTTCATGTGATACTGGCTTGTGATGGTCATTAGAGAATTGAGTTAGGAATAAATGGATAGAAGCGTGTGTCTGTGACTGTGAAGGAATCAGTTTGAGATCACATAGTGAACCATTAGTTTCACGTTCAGACTGATGTCAATTAGATAGCCACACCTGCCACTTATTTTAATATACTCTTGAATTAATCTGTGAATGGACTGAGTTGCTTTTCTAATGTTTTGACGTTATTTAAAACAAACACTTCTCTTGAGTAGATGAACAATCCAGTTCCTTTCTTTTTTTGACCTCTCAGGGTGAAATTCGGAGACCATTGTTGAATTATCTTAAATTTTCAGTCATGTTTCAGCTGGAAGGATGGTACACTGATCATTTTCCACTCCAGTTATGCTTCTTATTTCTCAAGCCATCCTTTTTCTAATATCTTTGGAGACGTTTGCTTTTTTATCACGTTAATAGAAAGAATTGTACTTTTCATTTTTGTTAGGTTGACTATGATTGTCAACAAGAACATAACATGGATTTGAGTCTTTAATAATTGATTTGAAGCGTTTTTTTTTTTTTTTTTTTTTTTCTGGAGTGGTGTGGTTGTCTCTTTTTCCTGGTCGAAAAAGAGTCAAAATCGTACACGCAGCGTTTAAATAGAAACAACCTTTATGGAAAAAAATCTCCTTTGAAAGTTGCAACATGATGCTGCCACCATCGTGCTTCACGGTTGGTGTAGGGTTTTCCTGGTCTTCTCCTTGTCACTATGGCCAAAAAGCTCAACTGTTGTCACTTCTGAACATGAACCTTCCTGTAGAAAATGTTAGGCTTGTCATGTGAGTATCTGCAAGTCTCAGTGATGGCTGTTATTAATTCGTGGTGGAGGTGCTTCTTTCATTATTGGCACACTCTAAGTATATGTTGCTTCCTTCAAAATAGCTTCGTTACGGAGAATGACTGGGGGTCAAGCCAGCTTTGAACCTCGGTGGTTCCTGTTTTTTTGTTTTTTTTATCTCAACATTCAAACCAGCATTTTTTTTCCCTCTGAGGACGGTTTGGTTTAGATGCCTGAAACAATGGAGCTTTTTCAAGGAAACATTGTTCATAAGTGCACATTAAAACTGACTTCCTAAAGGAAAAAGCAGACGAACTTTAAGCTTTTAAAATTGCTTAATGCAACCCCATTGAAAATTAATCTGCAATGAACGTCTGACTCCATGGTTGGGTTGGTATATGCACTCCCATCTATGAACTTTCATATAAATATATGACTTATGAGACTTGTTGCATGAGTGCACGTTGCGACAGACTTATTTCTGCTTTTCACATTTCATGCTATTAATAATTTCAGAAGCTCTAACAAGTTAGAGCTTGGTGCACTCGATGCACAGTGAACACAATGAGTTCAGTTCACACATTTAACTTCCCGGATGCATATGGGATGTTCTGATATTCAGGCTGCTGCTGGTTGCTTGATGCAGCTGTTCTCAGCAGGCTCATTTCTATGTTTGGGTAGATGTTGTGCTTGAGTTTCACACCTGATCCACTTGGTTTAATCTAACAAAGGGTAGATGGAGCCTCTTTTTTTTTTTTTTTTGTGAACTGGATTGTTTTCACACATCAGAAGCCAGAGTCGTAAACTGTTTATGGTTTAAAATTTGCTCTAACATGGTAAAAATACTCGCGTGTGTGACCTGAACGTGTGAAAGCTGAATCTATTTCAGTAAACTGCCTCTATCACAGAGATCACACATAATGGGATGCTTGTCTTTGGGGTGAAACAAACAGCCAAAGGATGCTTTGAAGACCATACACAGAACAAGAATAAATGTTTTCATACACAACTGTGGGCTTAATGAAAAGTACAATGTGTTTAATGTCTGTTTTCAAAAATGATTTTCAAAAGAGACTTTAAGCTGATGAATAAATATATAGAAATGCATAGTCCAATTTAATGTTAAGGACTGTAGATTGTGCTTTTACACTTGTAGAAAAAAAAAAACAGATTTAAAAAAGGTGTTTCCCAGTTTAGCTTGCCAGATGTTAAACTTTTGCTTCTGTCACAGCTTGTTTGGTTCAAACATGGAGATAAAAAGTGAGGGGTTAGTTGAGCTCATCCAAATTTAGAAAACACAAAATTCTCCTGAGGATTGGAATGCTCAACCCCCCCTCGCAGTTTCTCACATCTTGAATCTGGGAATTTGTCTTTTCCACATATATATCCCTGCAGTGCAGGACTGCTGCAGCAGAGGGTCAGAGAGGACGGTCATTTCACTGAAAGCCGTGCGGTCCGGAGACAGAGTTCTCCAGACATTAAAGCTTTAGATTAGATTTATGAACTTGGCGAGACGTTTGGTGAACCCAGCCATCTCAGTCATTAGCAGTATGTCTTTTTATTCACCCGCCTCCCTCCTTTTGGCGGTGACCGTATCTTTCATTTGAGTCAGCTCTCCGCCCGGGTTGCAGCCCTCTGCACTAATCTGTCTGTTGGCATCAGCAGACAGAGATTCTCTGGAAGAATGAATAATTAGGTCATGCAGTGTCAACTTACCCAACTCTTCCAGGTTATTTAATTCATCCTCTTTAAAAGAAATGCTCGGTGGCAGTTATTAAAATCTTTAAAAGCTCAAACTACCATTTTTTTTTCTTTTTTTTTTTTTTGCATTTATTTTGCGCTCATGTGCCCATTAAATACAGGATTAATTCAAATCTAAAGCTTGTCTTATCTCTGCATTCTCTGGGCCTCGGAGGACAGGAAGCATTCAGCTGGTTATCAGTGAGTAATTCAACAGGCAGCGTCAGCGCAGTGATACACATGTCACAGGTACCTCCTGAGAAAAAACATTCACTCTGAACAGTTTTATACACTGCCTTGGGAAAGTATTCAATCACTTTTGATTTTTTTTGTTACTTTAGAACTACATATTTCAGTGCATTCCAATGAGATTGTGTGTGTTAGACTTCATACAAAGTAGGCAATAATGAAGCCTACTTTGTTCTCAATAGGTTTTACGAATAAAACTCAGAAAAGTGTGCCTTCCATTCATATTCAGCCCTGCCCTTGGGTCAGAACGCCATAGCAGAAACTTTTGCTGGTCTTAAGTCTGGATGTTTCAGATTTGTTGGAGAATGTCTGTGAACATCAATTTCTTTTGGATTTTAGTCTGGACTTTGACTGAACCGTTTCATCATACACAAGTCAAACCAGCTTTCTTCCTGTCCCTGGTGAAGAAAATAATCCCCAAAGTGTAATGGTGCCACTCTCTTGTTGAGTGTATTGTTTTATGGAGGAGGTGGTGTGTTCAGCACTTATGACATTTTGTGTATTTGACCCTAAAGCTCATCTGATTAGAGCACTTTTTTTTTTTTTTTTTTGCTGGCATAGAGCTTCTTTTTGCTTTTTTTTTTTTTTTATATTTTTTTTTTTTTTTTATAAATAATTTTCTTTCCACTCTTGACATTCAGAAAATGTGACAGATATATATTTTCCAACTTCTTATCCTGGCTTCTGATGAATTACTTGAGGAGTCTGTGGCAGGTGTGCTATAATTAATCCATGCAGCATGTAAAGGCATAAAATATATGATCACATCTGTCTTTTTTTGACAGACAAAATGATTGGTGCTCTGTTGTCTGGCAGCAAAACCAACTAACAACCAGAGTGAAGAAATCTTGTGTGGGTTTGAAAAAAAAAAAAACTATCTTTGGTGAAATTTTTGCCAAGACAAAGTTCTCAGCAGACCTTGCAGACAATTTCCTCTCACACTGCTGTCTTATTGTGACTTCCTATTTGGAAGGGATGTGACCTTTTCACAGAAATGGATCTGTTTACACTTACCCTCATGGTTGGTGCTTGACAACTTTGTAACAACTTCTATCTTCTCTGCACCACGACCACAAGTCGTAGATGAAGCAACCACAGTCACCAATATTTTGGAAATATAGTTGCTGTGAAGAAATAAATAGTTTTGAAGTTATGTATGTACATCTAAATATTTAAAACTAGATCAACTACTCTCCCTATGAAGCCTAGACGTTTATGAAATCAAACATGTTTCATTCATTCGCAGGTTACAGAGCGCAATTTCTCATCGTTTTTTTTTTTTTTTTAAAGAAATAGCCTTTTCATCCTTAAAACTCAGGCAAAAGTTGCAGAATCATTTCTTTTGATATAAAATGTACCCAAAGAATAAAACAATTTGCATGTTTTCTTTCTTTTCAAAGGCCAGTCAATGTTTTAAGCTGTTCTAAGTGATACTTATCAGGGCAGAGTCACATGAAAACCCTTCTGATAATGAGCTGATTGTGGAGCATGGGTGCACATAGAGTTGAATAATGTTGGAAGAGGGATCATTTGGCGTGCTGTTGCTCTGTGTGGACAAACTGAGGAGCATACATTTACTTGATGCACTGTTAGTCTTAGGAAGATTCAAACCAATTTACCCCCAAAGCCTTCAAAACCCACAAAGCCCACCCACATGACTCAGTTTCACACTCCACTGCTTGAAAGAGGGCTAAGAAGGTGCATCTGTGACGATGTTACCGACCCTGTGGTCTGCACAGCATGTGTGCATAAAACCACCTGTGTGCATAAAACCACCTGTGTCAAGTGATCCTAACAGTAAGTTGAGTCTGACACATGATGTGCTTTAATGATTGTTTTACAGGTACTAATCAAAAGTTGACATTATTTATCACGAGACAAAATAGAGAGTTAAGTTACAATGGTTTTAAAGTCAATCTTTGATGGCTTTGTTCAAATGTACACAGCATAAAGGAAATAGAAACAGGAAATGGAGGGACGTGTCAGAGTTATGTGGTTAAACCGCTAAGCCGCTTCTCAATATTTATTTCCATCACTGAACGGCTGCCTGTTGTTAGAGGAAACATGACGATTCCGACACTTTGCTGGTTGAACATAATCTAAACGTACAAAGTCAGAAATAATGTACCAGAGTGGAGTAGTCGGTAGTGATCTGATTTCTACTGTTACCACCCATCTGTTGGTGTAAAACCAATTTACTACTGGTAACTATCTACAGAAAAAACCTGCAACAACCTCTTTTTTTAAAAAAAACAACCAAACAAACTCTTGTTTCTTCCTCCTGCAGACATATTTCTTCTTTTTTTTATTCAGTTTTTGAGTTTTATCATGCAAGTTTGTTTGTCCTGTTCATCTCTGTGTGAGATGGACCTGTTGACAGACTTGCATCAACTGCCTAAACTTCAGCCGTCTTGCATTCCTGGAAAGGATGAAAGTCGTGACGCTTTTTATTGTGTTGCAGATAAAAGTCAAGAATAAATATTAAATAAATAAATCTGGACCTGAAGATAAATAAAACATCAAACTTTGTGTGTTTCTGTTCAATCTTTCAAAAACTGTCATTATGGCCACATGATCAATAGGATGAACATTTGATTTATCCTTTTGTGTTTTTCCACCTGATTTTATGATCTCGTCAGGATCCTCACTTTATCTCGTTTGCTTTTAGCTAAAAATAGTCTGCCTCCTTCCGTAGAGATTTCTTCTGTTCTTGCGTTTTGTCACACTTCACGGTTTCAGATAAATTTTTATATCAGGCTGAGATAACCCAAGCAAATACCAAAAGCTGTTTCCAAATGATGGTTATCTTTTAAGGGAGAAAAGCTACTGCAACCAGCCCGTTTGGCTCAGCGAAGGCACAAACGGGACTGATTAGCGTCTGATCTGTAGCTCCAATACAGCTCTTAAGTATATAACCACAGCCATTGATTACCCTTAGGGGGATCTACTTTCTCACAAAGAGCTTCAGAAAGTATTTTTCACTATGGGTGCAGTGAGGATCGCATGACATTTTGGTGAAGTTCTTAGACATAAAGACTTCATTGAAATAGACTTTTTATTTTCTGTCATGTTTTAAGTTTCAATGTGAATCCATCTGCAGAGGCCAGTTTTAGCAGAAAGATACATATTTTTGTCTTTAAAGCCTGATATGTCACATTCAGTTGTTTTGCATTTGATGATACCAAGGGAGTGAGAAGGTTCTTGATTGTATTTAGGTTCTCTTAAATGTAATATTTTTTTTAAAGGCTGAGCTTCCCGTAGGCAGCCTTTAAATCCCAACACAAACCAACAATCCCCCCACTGATGATTAAAATGACTGATATCTGGAATACATGAGAAAAACACCCGCGATGATGCAGCGTGACACTCTTGTCTCATCTTGCAAAGGTCCTGACCTGCAAATGGGGCCGAGCCGGACACGTGTACATACACGCCAACACACACTGAACACAAGAGGCTGTGTGTGTGTTTTCACGCTTCAGCTTCCAATCATCACTTCTCCTCCGGGTGTTACAAATTCAACAAGTTCAGGAGCATCCTCTTAACCCCTGTGAGCACTGGCTTAATTGTTCCCACATTGGCACATCCTCAAAAAAAAAACAAAACAAAAAATCCTCAAAACATTCAATTGTAGGATGAAAGAAACTGCGTTACGACTTTCAGAATCCAAGCAGCAGAGGGAATCTGTTATTTCCAGGAGTTGGTGCCTATCTGTCCAGTCGTGCCACCATACAAAGCATTAGCACTGAGTTATTCCTCGGTCACAAGACCTTTGCCACTGCACAGTTGTTGTTGTTAGGAATCAGGAGCAAAGCGGAGGTATGCAGGGTGCAGGAGAGTGGGGGGCAGGAGACACACTGAGGCAAAGGGAGAACAGAGGGTTCTAGGTCGGGAAAATTGCTACTGTGGGCGAGACGATGGCGAGCCACAGAGGAGGTCCATTATGAAGAATTTTGTAGTGGGAGGGGATTTCTTTATTGTTAGTGTTAAAACTGTGGACATGAAGAAATTAAAGAGGAAAAGCGCCACACAACTGCTTCTGTTTAAAGCCAAAAGAGAGCGTGGGAGGTTTTCTGATCTCTGCAGCTCCTTCCTTGGGGATTGGTCAAAATTTTCACTCACAAGTATTGGTACATACATTTACGAAGAATGAGTGTTTCAGTCTGTTGATAAACTCTTCTTGTTTCCCAGCATTGATGCTAATTGTTAGGAGTGTTGTGGGGAGCGATGCAGTTTGTGGGAGTTGTTTTTTTTTTTTCTTTGTTCAACAGGGTTCATGTCTGAAGTAATTTCCTTTTCTGTTTTTTCTTGCATGCACAAACTAGGACTTTATCCCTTTTTGCCAGAATAAACACACATGTGGTGTGTTCCTTTTTTCCACAGACTTTGCAGACATACTTTATTCCCATGGGGATTCTCAGTACCTGCTAGGTGTTGATAGCCTTAGATCCTAGATATATGTGCTTGCGAGACTTTCTGCAGTCAGATCAGCTCTGCATCTGTGCGCCAGGCCTGTTTTGCCCTCCACCTTTCATTTTTCACTCCCATGCCAGCAGTGGTCCGGAGCTATCCATCAATCTGGCATTGTATGGGGGGAATTCGGCGTCTGCTGGGAGTATTGCCTTCACATTAACTCGTCCAACAAGAGGCCCACACTGCGCTGGTTAAAACATCATCTTAAATGTTTTTTTGTTTTTTTTTAAATGTCTAACTTTAGAGTAATGCTGATTGGTTTGTCCATATTTCTATGATAAATTCTGCTGAGTTGCATGCCACACCTTTTTGATACTAAAATCCCAGCTGCATACTGTAAAAGCATGACACTGACTTGCATTATGTCAACACATGACTGAAGCTATCCATAAAGGTTTATTTGCAATTGCATTGTTATTGCTGAATGTTAATCTGAACAGGGTTTAAAAAAAATACTACAAATCCTGAAATTAGTTTTTGTCTTAATGTAATTTTATTTGGACATAAACATTGGGAAAAAAATTCAAGACATGGAATGATTAGCTTGGATTCTAATGCTAATGATAAGCCTTTCATTAACATTTACAAACATAAAACTTTAAGTCAGTCATGGCCTTCCGAAAGCAAATGCGCTCATTCCTGCTTGTCACCAGTGCTTCTAGGAACCTTATCTTTTGATTTTCTCTGCCATTAATCAAGCCAAGTTTGTACAAAAATATTTTCAAATTTCTCATTCTGGCTTTCTTTTTCTTCTAGCAGCTCTCACTGTGCTACGGCTCTTATCATTGACTCATCCACAGTAGTTTTTGAAACTATAAAATATGAAATAGCATTGACATTACTGAAAAAAATGCTAGCATTATTTAATTCAGGCCTTTCAAAGCTAAAACAGGGCACATCTTTAAGACATAACACTGGTAAAATATAAGTTGACTGAAAGAAGAAGTGCAAATGAACATTTCTTTTTTTTATTTTATATTTAGACAATTTTCCATTTCAGTTTTCTATTTCGACCGACTGGGTCTTTAGAAATGACTACAGAGTCATTTCTAAAGAAATGCAATGACTGTGCCTTTATCTTGTAGCTGTCTAAAAAAGATTAAAAAGTTGCTTCTGCTGAGGCTGTGGTGTAATTCTAAAAATTATATCTGTTATTGACTAACACTATATTTATTTATGCACGAATGTGTTGCACAACATATCAGAACTAACAGATCACCTAAAATAAACAAAAAATGTGTTTTTGATCTCTAACTTATAAGGAAGAGATTTATTTTTTTAAAACACATTTGCTGTATATACAGTATGAAAACACTCTCATCACTTTAATGTAAGTACTTCTATTAAACAAAGTTCTCAAGGTTAACATTGAGCTGGAGTATAACAGAGAGATGATTCGATTGATCTAACAGAAATCAAAGCAGACAACTAGTACAAAATAAAATTGTTAGCCCTAAAGAAGTGCACTTTCTGTCAGATTTGATTTAGGTTAAAAGTTCTAAAATGCAACATTTTTGTGTGCAATAAATGTCCATGCACAGTGCGAACAATTCTCACATTTTGGATTGCAAGTTGCGCATTTGCAGGGGAATATATTCCAGTTTTCATGTGTTCCGTCATGTTTTTTTTCTCCCAATAGTCCACAGACCCTGCGAGGACTGGATATTTCCGGTATTTGCATTAGTGGTGCAGCATAAAATCCCTCTAGTTGTTGTTTGTTCCTTTTCTGTTACGCAGCTGAGCATTACTTGTGTTCTGCAGATTGTGATAGCAGTGACCACTATCGTTTGTAACAAGGGCTTAATGTTAAAAGTAACGGATACATTAGCATAATCACTTGTTTCCTTTTTGTCCTGGACTGTGCTATGAAGAGTATACCCTTCTGTTTGTTCAACTTTTATGTAAGTTAGCCTCTTAGTGCTAACTTACAAGAATGAAAGAATACCAAGTAAGTAAAATACATATTAGGTTGTTTATAACTGTTTTATCAAAGTCATGTAAAAAACAGTTGTGACCTGCATATTGATAAAATTACCAAAACATTTCTTTCTTTTTCCAGTATTAAGATCTTACAAAACGATCATGTTACAGTAATTTCACTGAGCTGCTAACATGACCATCTGCGTTTCCTTACATTTTTTAAAAGCAGCTTTTCTCAGGAAATGTGTGTAACAAAGTTGATATAACAAATGAAACAGACATCACTCATTCTTAATTTCCCTGCTTTTAACCAAAATATCAGACAGGAAGCAGACTCCTTTCTGTCAGTGCTAATGAAAATTTAGACGTCATTAGTGGTCTGTTCAAAACCCCTGCAGCGTGGGAAGTGAGAGTTTTCAGTTCAGCTTTATGATTAAAAATACCTTAAATATAACACAAATAAACTGAACTCCACAATCCAAATAGATTGTTGTAATTTTTGTTTTTGTAAAGGAAACAATAATAAACTTCAGCCATATTGCAAGAGCTGATAATTCCGGGCTGGTTTCCTCTCACATTTTCCTCACAAGACATCAAGATTGTTTCGTTGCTTACTGATTCTGGAAGGAGCTTGGTCTTTGACCCCTGTCGGTGTGTATTCTTAGCTTGACACAACCCGGAAGTGTGCTTTCTTCCAGCTGCTCCATCAGCTCCAAATCTGTTTTGCTCAGCAGATTCAGCTGACAGTATGTGCAGTGTGTCTGCTGGAGGGATTTGGTTAGGAGATTTCCAGGCACCCCCGCGCTATTGGAGGAAGAGATTCTTGCAGGGATGAAAGCTTTTGACAGCCGTCGGGGGGGGGGGGGGGGGGGAGATGATGTAATCTTGTTGGGCTGCATGTTTTCTGCACCAGTGAGAAAACAGAGCTCCAGAGAGAACATCTGGAAGTTTCACAGAGTGTAACCTGACACCGCCAGGCATGTTCAATCAATATAGGACGGGACGCAAACATGGGAGATGATGAGCTTTTTCCTTCTTTCTATTCATCTAAAGATGAATAGAAAGAAGGAAAAAGTGAATGAATGATGATGAATGATGTTGGGGGACCGAGGGATGGACAAATGGATTAATGATTGGATGGAGGAGAGGAAACAGCCTGAGGAGGTTGATGCTAATGATTCTAGCCATGCCAGAAAACTGACTGGACCTGCGATTTTAGTCCAAGCTGAAATACCTCAGTAACAGTTTTCGTCTACACAGACAGTCAAGGTATTAAAAGTATCTGATGTCCTCACTGAGTATTTTTGGGACGGAGAAAAGGATAGGAGTAGCTTCCTTCAGCTACTTGACTGGCACAGCAATATGTAGGAGAGGGGCAGCACTGCCATGCTTTGTGCTCCATGCAGACTGAGGAAACTGAGACTACCTGATGCTTTCTGTGAGAATTTCAAGCCCAAAGAAATGGTTTAAATTTTAGTACCTTTGACTTTTTAAAGCCTCATTATACCTCAGTACCCAGTAACTATCTTGTTCTAAATTATCAGTGTAAAATTATGTGCAGTCATTTTAGCACTTCATTTTGCCCTTTAAACAAATTCCACCATTGGTTAAATGGAACAATGCCCCTATTTGTATCATTGCTCAACACTGAATTGTGGAAACGTGATAACCAATAAAAGTCAGACTTAACAAGCCCTGTGAAAAGGGCAGAGATTGAAGGTTTAGGAGTGAGCGATGGAGAGTTGTTCCTGGATGCCTACTGTGTAAAAACAAAAGCAGCACCAGCTTTTTGTCTCCAGTAATGGTTTTCTGCTGTGCAGCAGCATGGAGAACTTTACAGAGCTGCTGCTGCTGCTGCTGCTGCTGCTGTTTCCACTCACACTGTCAGCTTGGGTTATTTATTCTGTCCTCCTCTGCTTGGAGACATTTACTCTGAAAATCAGAAGAATTCAGCCCCCTGTTTCCAAGTGCATACAAAGACATGAACACACCCACATTCATAACCCCTCATGTCCACTGCACACCCACGCGCTGTCAGTTTGCCAGGATGCAGAGTCTGAGCTGACGTCCAATGGAGAAAATGAAGTCAATACGAGGAGATCAAAATCCTCTAAACTCGGCGTAATTGTTCCCAAAGCCGTTACACCAGAGAGTATTAATATTATCGCTGAAAGAAAAACCAACAACAAAAGAACATGAGGAAACTGTGTACAGGAGAAGCACTTGAGAAAGCATGAGAACGAAGATAACCAGGGGAGAACCAATAAAGATAAAAGAATAAAGGAGGAAATCTGGAACGTATTTCAGTTTCATAAGTTTCATGGCTCGAAGCTGCCCCTGGTTATGCCAGATGTCTGTCTCCTGCCAGGACGTCTGTTGTTAAATGCCAGCAGATGGTGCAGAGAAGTTCCAGGTCCCACCCAAACCCCTTCTGACCTTATTCCTTCTCAGTGTGTCCAAAATGTTCAGTCAGTCTTGTTTCTTCCTTGAACATTGTTCTGTTTGTCAGCTAGTATAGATGTTTCCCCCCTTTTAATTACGAACCACCTAGCTGCGTTAGATTATGTTTCTCACACCTTCCTTACCACAGCTCATTGAGTGTGAGTTTCAGGGTCCTTGATGACCCTGTTATCCAAAGGTGCTGATTTGGTAAGCTGTAAAAGCTGTTTATAGCTGGTGAGATGCGCTACAAATGAGCAGGTGCCAGTTAGATGTGTTTTTTTTTTTTCTGACTGTAGCTGACTCAGGCTTTGAAGCCTACAGGTGCAGAGCTGGGTGACTTTTATGACTGGTGGGAAGTCTAACAGACCAACAGGTGCTGACCAGTTCTGACCACGTGACCACATCTGTGACGCTTTGAAGAACAACAACATTGTTTAGTACTTGAGTACCTTTGGCTGAAGAAACGGGGTGGTCTGCAGAGCAACATGTTTTTACTGAAACCTTCCAAACTCCTTCAAGTAGATGTAGAAAGAGCTTGGCTGAAAGCAGAACCCTTGTTACACATTTTGTTTTTTCCCCGCTGAGCAAGAACAAGACTTTAAAGCAAATAAACAAAGCAAAGATTAGTGTTCTGGCTCCTTAAATGCCTTTGACCTCAAAACTTACTGTGAGTTCTGGCAGAAATAAATTGATAAATGGGGTTTGAATTATGTTTACGGCAGAAATATTACACCAATGTTTCTGGCTCTTCAGGCTGGTGGATCAATTGACTCGTTTTTCAATTCAGCTGTTTGTAATTGATATACACTTAATCTACACACAGTGAGCACAGTGATGTTTAGTTAAATGCATAATAATCGTCAGTCGACATAATTATTGTGAGTCAATCGAGTGTATTTGTATGGTAGATTTCAGCAGCAAGGCCGTTCAATGTGCTCCATGCAATAAAACGTCCATCATGTTGCTTTGAAATCTTGCATCTGATAACTCATTTGTGTGATTGTGGTCAGACGCTTTACTGTTAGAATTTTTTCTTCTAAATGTTTTTTTTTTTTTTTTTTTTTCCTCCATTAAGAAAATCTGTTACATTGTGTGAGAGGGTATAATCAAAGATGCTGTCATACCCAACCTGTGACCAGCAGATGACAATGAATTAAAAATAAAATACAGTTCTGGGCTCAATATTCTCCGAAAACAACTGGAACTTGGGTTTTTTTCTGAAACCGTTTCTCGTTTCCTTTCAGCCAATCTTCACAGTGGAAGATCAGCTCATAGTGAGCATAATGTAAAATTGATGTAGAAAAACCCCCCAAAACAAAACAATAAAAGCCATCTCAGCTGTTGTCGTGGTTACTAGCACAGAAAGCGACAGTGGGCATATGCAAATTTGCCCTGTTAGTCATTGTTTATAACAACCTTGGAGGCCCAATCAATATTTAAACCCCACTTACACAATGAAAAAACAATATTCTCTGTAGACTTCAGAATTAGTACTAATGATTACTACTTTGTTTTCTATAATTATTGCAAGACAAGCAGAACGGCCATGTTGGTGTGGACAGGGCATTTTTCTGTACATGCATTGTGTGAGTTGCACAGTGAGTTAGCTCTTGTTTTGCATATCTTGAGCCAGGCCTGGCTCAATCTGACAAAACTTCCACTCATGTAAGTTAAAGACCATATTTGTGTTGCAATTTCATCCAAAACGCTTCACACCACTTACTCACACATTCACACACGAACGGGTTTTCACACATTCGCTGAAGGTGGCAAGCAG
Organism: Poeciliopsis turrubarensis; assembly: GCA_010277015.1. NCBI lineage: Eukaryota > Metazoa > Chordata > Actinopteri > Cyprinodontiformes > Poeciliidae > Poeciliopsis > Poeciliopsis turrubarensis. The sequence continues at coordinate 2,003,967 of VMRN01000004.1, read as the reverse complement.
CTTCAAATATTTTCTTGTTGTCAGCTCTTTTCTGTAGCTGCTTGATGCTCTGCGGTGGTGCAATTGAAACTGAGCTTATTTGCACAACAAACCAGAGTTTTTCAGCCCTTGTAACATAAGGCTACAGTTTGTGTAGACTTGCATGTCAGACCCAGCTCCTGCCTTCAAGGGTAAAAAATTTTAGATCTTCTTTTTGACATGACCTAATTACTTTTAGTGTACAGCAGACGTTTTCTCAGAAATTGAGGGTTGAATTATTTTTCCTACAAAATAGCTCAATTTAAATAGCAAAAGCCATTTTGCTTCAAGACTGAGTTAAAAGAAAGAATAATGACATCATTTATGAACACGCTCATTAAACACATTCTTCTGTAAACATCCTGTTTCGAAACATTAGCAAGCTTACACTTAAATACAAATGGAAATTACTGCTATAATGTCATTGCTTTAGCTTAGCTAGTGACCTAAAGTACAAAACAATTAGATAGATATTTTTCCTCAGATCAAAACTGTTGTTTTCTCAAAAGAACTACAAGACAAGTTGCAGTTATCTAACAAGTTGGCCAAGTGTGGTTAGAATGGGACTCACAGTCCAAGTATAGGACCTATAGTCCAGGAATTGCAGTACCAGAGCAATTTATATGTCTATTTCTATGTTTAAAAACAAGTTTGTTCTTCATGTTTTTAGCCAATTTCCATCTTCAAACAGAAAAGCTCCCTTGTTGAATTCTTGGGCCGTGTTTAGAATTGCTCTCAACAAAAACTGGTTTTAAGTTAATTGGACACAGTGAGGTGGTACCAAGGACAACACAATGTAAACGACAGGCACCTAAAGTGTGCCAGGGCACAGAGGACGTTTTTCTGTAATTTACTTTTCAGGACAGCTCAACTGTGATTTGCACTTGAGCTCAGTGCTCAAAATGAAAAAAAGAAAAAAAAAAGACCTGACTGGCCTGGAGCCATTTTAAATCAGCTAAATTAGCCATGTATCTTGCACTGTCCATGTGTGTATGGATGTGTGCCTTTAGAGTTTAGGGGAGCTCTGTAATTAAATTAATAGGGACAGGAAATGGATCTCTGGGAGAGAGTCACAGAGGAAGAACAGAAAGGATGGAGTGTGGAAACAGTCAAGATAATTCATCCTGGCAGAGATTCCTTCATGTAAAAACTGGGAAGGTACAATAGTATCTGAAATCTTTGTCACTGAGATTGATACGTTATTTGTTCTAACTTTTCTATTTAAGTGAGGAAGCCATAACACCAAAATTGCCATAATTGAAGGACTCTAAGTCACCTTGAACTATGATCTGCATTCTTGCACATGTTCTTTTCATTTGTGACAAGTCTTTTTTTTCCAAATGAAGTATGAAGTGCACTATGTCCTTTCACTGTAATTCAAAACAAGGATCAGAATCAATTACTTGTCACACTTGGCCATGAAATTCACAAAAATATTCAGACTTGTATTTGATATTAATGGATCATTATTAATTTTCACTCACTATTATAAGTATAATAGGACATAATAGATATTGAAATGAATGAAGATTAGCATTTTATCTGAAACGATATCATGCAGCGTCCAAATTTCACCACATTTAAAACAAACTACAGCCTCAGGGTTTCCTTGCTGTTGAGGATAATTTATGTTGGCACGATAACTATCACACCTAAAAGACATGGAAAAGAATTACCCTTTAATTCCCACACCTTCTGTGTAATGGCAACAAAGTGACAGCCTATATATTCACACAAAGTTAAAAATGTCAAACATATCTTAACCCTCTAAGGCTCAAATTACTTGCAAAGACTAGCTAAGTAGCATTTAGCTGTTGCAAATCTGCAACATCTGCCTGGAGAGGGTTAAGAATGTCATATTTTACAGTAAGGGCAAAATTTCAAGATGAGATATGGTGCAGTTATTAAAAATAGCTTACACCAATCCAAAAGATTGTTTTGGCAATAAAGCTCAGGGGTTTTGAATACAACTGTTGTTAAACTGGAATCTGAAGCGTTTATGAACCTCAGGGTCTTTGCTTTCTGCAGATAAAGTGGGTTTGTTGGTGTTAAGTAGCTACCAGTGTCCAACAGTGTGGGTTGTGTTAGAGAGTGAATTTGTGAACTGAGGTTGCTTTTGGAGGTTTCCACCATGGTCTGCTGAGAGACCCTGTGAGCAGAGCTAATCTCCTGGAGGGTCTATATTTCCACTTTTGCCAACAAAATGTGCTTGAGAGAGAGAAACACAGCTTATTTGACCCTGTGCCCAGGATGAATCTTAATGTGGTGTTTTCTTTCTTGTTATCTTTAAAAGAAATTTATTTTCTTTGTTAGAATTTTGCTGATTTTGTTCAGATCAGAGCAGTGAATCAACTGGCCAAACAGCCACCATCATCACACTTTGATGATGGTGGCTGAAAGAACTGTAATTACACTGATCCAGACATTACATCATACTTTTCTGCAGCTTTTGGGTCAAATGCATGAACAAAGGATCCCCATCAAACACAAACAGCTGCTTGTGTTTGTGTCTCCGTGTATGTGGTCCATGTTCTGCTTGTAATCCCCTTGTTCTTCCGCACCGTGCTGCTTCTTCACAAGACTCAGAATTAAATCAATTATCCTGGAGGAATCCACTGGCACAGTAAGCATAAAGAGTGTCATTGTAGCAGAAGCCCAAAGAAACATGGAGGGATTAATATAGCGTCTCTGTGATATGTTCAGTCGGAGCCAGAAGGAGCAGAGGGCAGAGAAGAAGTCATTGTCCCGCACGTCCGCCTAAACTCTGACCAATGTGCTTCGCTCTGGTGTATGAAATTCCTCCAACCTCCTCCAGAATGATTGAACGTGGGCATAAGCATGAATGTGTGTGTGTCGGGTTTATCTGTGTGGCTCTTGTCTCATAATTTCTTTGCTGCCACGTCTGAATGACGGCAACATTTGACATTTGAACTTAGAATTTCTCCGACATGGTTATCTTGTTTATTTGTCATTTCCGAGTCGCATCTTTAGTGATTTGGAGACATGCCCTGTGAATGTTTATGACTGTCAGAAAGAAAAAAAAACAAAACAAAACTCGTGCACTTCTCCTCTTTTTAGATTTCAGTCAGTTTATTTGATATAAACTTATTGGAGAGCTCTGCAGTAGACTAAAATAACTAAGTATGTCCTTCATCTGTAAACAGTCTTATGACCACTGACCTTTTGTCTTCCTTGTTTTTGTCTTTGCAGTACTGCTGACATGTGTGTTGTCCTTCAACGTGGACCAGAAGAATGGTATGTCCTTCAGCGGTCCTTTGGACGACATGTTTGGCTACACTGTCCAGCAGTTTGAGAACAGCGAGGGGAAATGGTGAGCTTCATTCTTGATAATCTTTACTTCTGTCCAAGGTAGCTTCACTGTTCAGTCAAAATCAACATGCAACTCTGGATATCTTAATCTCCTTCTTATTATTACAATTTCCTCATACAGCACATTAAATAATGACAATGCTTTTTTTAACAGTACTTAAAAAGACCAGCAACACTTTATTTGAAGACTGACATGACGATCACAAACATTGCATGACACCTGTCATGAGCATGAAGGCGTCTTTATGAATGTTCTACTGTTGTCATGAAGTGCCATTTGGCAAATGACACTTTTAATGCAAAGTTGCTTTAAAAATTGCATTAAAAGTGCCAACTTTGCATTAAAGTGTCATTATTTACCAAATAATTCAAAGTTGGCACTTTTAATTGGCTTTTAGTGCATTTCTAAAGAAGCTTTGCATTAAAAGTGTCATTATTTACTGAATGACCCTTCATGTCAACAGTCATAAACATTCATAGAGTCCTTTATGTTCATGAAAGGTGATATGACATCTTTATGAAGGAGTCCTATCGGTTTTATACACACCCCTTCCAATAAAGTTCTACTGAAAGACCTTTAAATTCCTCTGTAAATTTTAATAAAGCAGTTAATTATCAAAACCACCAAAGTCGGAGAGAGTGAACAACATGGTGAGATTATAAGAGATTACTGAGGCCTTCAGGAAGAAGGTTCCAGGAGTTTATGAGTCTAATTAGGGATTTAAGGAGACCTCAAAAGAATCTGAAATCAGTCATTCAAATATGTGGCAATTGGAGGATGTTCAAAACTGCCAACAAGCCCGGGTCTGGCAAGTGAATTAGCACTGAAAGCAAACTGCAAGATGATAAAATCTCACAAAGACTGAACGTTGTTAATAAAAAAAAAAAAAAAAACTATTGCAAGCACTGTTGAGGTGGAAATTACTTTTTTCAGGTGAGCGCTTACAAAACCTGCCAATAGGTCAGAGTAAAAGTAGCTTCACAGTTGATGCGTTGCTTTTATAGGAAGAAAAAAGAATCATAAACATATGAGAGACAGTCTGTCTCCCTTGCAGCTGCAGGAAACAACATCTCCAGGACAGTTACCCCTGGGTGTGTATCTGAGAGCCGGTTCATTTGGTGAAAGTTCAGAAGCATTAAAACAAAAACACAACGTGATGTGACCATCAGATTAATAAAGCCATCAGATATCACCCTGCAATAAAATCTGGCACTACAACGAGAGGGCCACATGAAGCTTGGAGGTCCGAAGCGATTGACTGTGCAGAAAAGTTGGTGACCTCAGTGCACCATGCGCCTCAGTTTTTCCAGATCATGTAATTTTATACATCGGTGGCCTTGGAAGTGACTGGTACACTTCCAAGGCCACCTATCAGATTTAATTATTGGATCAGTGACCCAATATTTTTCTGTAAAATAGAGTATTTATTTAAAAAAGAAGATTGAATGCAATTATCGCATAATGCTCAGTAACAGAGCTGCCTGACTAAAGTTCAAGGTGTTCTGCTGAAGCCTATTTGATGAGATTCGTTTTATCGTAAAAAAAAAAAAAAAAGAGCTTTGTTTGTGTGTGTGGTTGGCTCTACTTTTTCACTTTACTGTCACATTAGATGCTGCAGCAAAATAAAATAAAATGACATTTTAAGCCCAGTTCGCCCTTCCAAAGTTGCAAAGTTCAAGAAGTTGGGATGAAACTCCAAATTCAACCTGAAATCCACTGAACTGACGGCGTTAATAGTTTAATGTACTCTGAAAGGTATTTTTCGAATCATACTCATTGTTAGAGGAACTATTGATGCCGACCAATAATAAAACTTTACTAAAAGTCTAAAAAGAAAAACAAGACATTGCTCATTAGTAAGACTAAGACAAAAATGATCTATTTTCAGATTATTTCACCTTTAAACTACTGTTTCAGGAGTTAGTCCTTTTTTTTCTTGTAGAAAATATATTGAATCTGTAAGAAATCATCAGTTCTGATGGTACTAATTATTCTAGTTGCTCTGTTATTTTTCTATCATCTTGAGAAATTATTTATTTTGAGGAACTGGAGGGGGTCTGTGCAAAAAATGCTCAGGCAGAGCGTTTTCTTTCTCCAGGGTAATTCCGTAATTTAATTTAATTAAATTCTGAAATAGCCGAGGAGGTAAAACATTCTCATTAATGTGCAAAAATAAGCAAGAGGGAGCACAAAAGACGCTGCTGTAACAGAGATTCTTGTCTTTATTGACTAAAACCATAAATTGCTCAATATATTCAGTGTACTTACAGCCTGGTCCTCAGAATCACCCTGTAAATACACTGAAACCAAACGTCCCTGACTGCCTGCTGCATTAACTTGTGAACACACTTTTAAAGCCTTGTTAATACTCATCAGTGTGTTATAAATTGGTTTCTTATTTCTATATCTTGTCTTTAGTTACACCGAGCTTCGCTGGTTCAGATTGCTTCTTTCCAGCCTTTTGCAAAACCACATTTGATCTCAGATAAGTCGTACCTGGTTCTGCTGCACAACACAGAGCTCGATAAAGCTCATGTGATGCAAGTTACCCTAATTCATTCACTGCTAATCAGTGGAGTCAGCTGTGACCGTAGCCATGCTATTTTGATTTTAAGCCATCGGGACAAAAAAAAACCTGTCAAAGTCCCAGTGAAAAGAAATTGAACCCTGAGAGAAAAAACAGGGGGTTAGAAGCCAGAGTGCAGACGTGAGAGACGCTGGATGATTGAGACGAGAACTGCAGACTTTGTGTTTAACAAACTTCGCAATCACATGGTGATTTAGCACAAATATTGCCACGACCGGGAGGCGACTAACTCGCTGCAGATGTAGCCACCAGTTCTCTGCCCTCAGTGGTGTTGAAAACTAAAACATCCGCATAAATGCGGCATCATGTGGCATGATCATAATTCAGTGCGCTGCAGCTTTGGTTTGCCATGAGTGTCATGTTGTTCACGGGTGTTGCAATGAATCTTGGGAATATGTTGCATTGCTGTTGAGTCAACCAAAAAAAAATGTTGCAAGACAGTTTGAGGAACACTTTTTACTTGTTCCTGCAGAAATTCAATGTCAGCAAATAAGCCAAACCTGACCCAAATGTTTGTTTGAAACATTTTTGATGTCATAATTGTTCACTCGGCATCTGCTCACAGCTGGACTTAAAGAATACCTGCAGAGTGGCGTAAATCATTATGTCGTGGTGTTTCTCACAAGCAGCTGATGGCGGTCTGAGTCCCTTGTTGTTGCGCTTCGTTGCGCGTTTTAAATGACCCCATTAGAGTCGAGGAATGTTAATAAGCCTAAGTGTTCAGAGGAAGGCAGATGACCGCCTGTTTTTAGCATCAGTTTACTGACGGGGTGGCAGGATTTTGTGTAACATACACACGCACACGCACGCACGCACACACACACACATGTATCGTTGAGACAGTTAGGCACCCTGACCTTAAATAGCAGAAACAGGCGCTCAGAAAGAGCAGCGCTGCTCCGTCCAGCAAACAGCTGCAACATTTTAACTGAATTTACTGATGTAAAAACCACATGGAATCTTTTTTTTTTTTATTGATAACTTAATGTGATAATACAGTTAATTAACGTAAGTTACTTAGGCCAATCATGATAAGCTCTAACAGCTTTTCAAGTCAAATCGACCCTAATATTCATGCTTAATTTAACAATAAAAGTATAATTAATCCAGGTTTAAAGCATTGTTAATAGCTGTGGACCGCACAGTAAGTCCTTTAAACCCGCCAACTCCAAATTGCTGTAATAGCACGTGTGTTCTGCTTATTATCATAATTGTAAAAATGATCATGTTTTCCTGTTGCTTTTGGCTGTAGTTTCACTCAGCCAACAGTCTCATTTTTTTTGTTTCCTTTCCTCAGGGTTCTGATTGGATCGCCGCATTCAGGCCAGCCTGCTAAAAGGACGGGAGACGTTTACAAATGTCCTGTTGGACGGGGGAACAACACCTGCATCAAACTGGAGCTGCCAAGTAAGAATAACATATTTTTGCATTTAGGTTATTAATACAATATAAAGGTACATAAAGCCATGAGCGGTACTAGGGGCCAACCGGGGCGAGTGCCTCTGTGGAACGTGTTCTGGCCTCTGATAGCTCCTGTACTGAAGAAATGATACTAAATTAATTAATTTTATAGTTTTTAAAGGTAAAGTGTTAGAACTGCTAAAATTTGCCATAATACTTTTCCTTAAGTTGAAAGTTTGAAAGAGATGCCATTAAGCCAAGTTGTGTTCTGGATTTTGGGGCACAGATTAACAGATCACTTTCCCTTCTCCACCTATTGCTGTGCACTGCTGGTCAGTTGGCTGAAAGAATCTTACACTGACCAATGCCCATAGGCTGAATGTTCACAATGGCTATGCTAAATGGTAAGTGTTCTGTACTTGTATAGCACTTTATCGAGTCCGAAACGCTGTGAGCTTCATGACTGAAATCATCCATTTTATGCCACCATCAGGCAATTTTTACATGAATTGTCCAGCCTAAGAACATAAAACTGACGGAGATGATGATAGAGTTCAGAGTATCGCATGAATTGTTGTAAGTTTCATACTATCTCAATATGTCTTTAAACTTTCCTCAGTACTATCACAGTAGTTTGTAAGTGAGCGGGTGTAAAGAGTGTAATTATTTTTAGGAATAATAAATAAAAAACTTACAGTTCTTAAATTGCATTTGAACCCATTTTATCAGTTCTACATTGTGAGTCACATGACCACAGATCATGCTGCCTTATAAAAGGATTTGGTTTGATTTAATAAAGATGTTTGTTTCTACCTCTAGGCTAAGCATTTTTAAAGACAATAAAAATCAGTTAGTTGTTAAAACAAATCTCTGCTGTACAGAAACTTCCGTGGAGCTGAAAACGACTTGAGTGAACCAAATTACATCCAGATTAAAAGATAAAGGAAACATCTCAAATTCTTAGCTAGAATGAGCTTTGGGGCTTTTTCCTGTTTCTGGTCTTTATCCCTTGTTCATCAAATACCATCCACTCCTTCCTTCTCTGAAATTGTTTGTACCAATCTATTACAAAAGATTGCTAAGTAAGTGGAATGTTTGTATGCTCATTAACTTTCTGACACTTAATCATTTGGCTCTTTTAGTATGCGATACCTGAAAATATTCTGCTTAGAGTAACTGCTAATCTGATTGGGTTTTGACTGGAGGACGTTGCTACAAGTGAACAGGAAGACGGATGATAAACAAGGTTGTGATGTTTCATCCTTCCAACTTCTCATAATTGTGCAGATAAACAAGGCTTATCTGCTCCACAGCACGCAACAAAGCCTTTGCAAGTTGTCCATCTTTGTGTGGACATTGGTAGAGAGAGGGCGAAGTGCTGCACGTTGGAACAGATCAGTGACTCAGACATGCTTATAAAACTCAATCAATCATTCGGAATTGAATTAGCTTTGCACTTTCAGCCAGACTAATCAGAGACAAACTTGGATTATTTTCCTCCTTATTTTCCTGAACTTTCTTTGAAAGTGAGCATGACGCATCAACCACAACTTGGATCTCTGCTGGTATTTCTTCATCATGCCCGTTCCATCACCATGAGCTGTCAATCAGTCAGTCTGTCGCTCTGAGCGTTTTTACGAGTGACACACAGCAGTCCCACTTTGCCAGCTCTGTCTCCACATTGGGTTTACAGTTTTCCCAGCACAGACGATAAAGCCCAAACCATAATGAGTGAGGTTAAATGGTGCGGCTGATGTGTTGTAATCTTGAACCACCCTTCCATCCAAACAGTGAAATTGGAAAGTGGTTTTGCCACGATCATTACGCGTGATGAAATGCTGCCAAAAAGTCACCTGACACCCATGTTTTGAGACTTGGTAAAGGTCTGTTTAAATAGGTGATTTATGGTGTGTATGTAGGATATAATAGAATAATTATGTAGGTTATTTGTGCATACATGCATAGATAACTAGTCAAAACATCATTAATGCCTTATCACAAGTTCTGTTTATGACACATTCTTTCTCTATCCCACTTATAATTGGCGACATACAAAAAAAGCAAGGAAATTCTGTATACTTCTCAGAATTATTGGCATGCTATAAAATATTATATTTATTATTAAGTACACTAAAGTCTGTTTCCTAAATAAAAATGTGTAAAAGAAACAAACAAACAAAAAAAACCTCCTCTCTATTGCTACAGGCATTTTAGGGGGAACATTTCTGAAGCGTAAACTGAGCTTTCAGCATATTATCGAAGATGATTAAAGGTTTAATCTCTACTGAAGGGTTTCTGCTTGCTTTAAAGTTCACTGAAGGGGTTCTGCCCCCTAAACGTGATGTTACCAACAGCAGAAAACACACAGAGGTTATACATGTTCTGGATCTTAATGTGTCACATCCTAACGCTTTCCTAGAACCACATTTCCATAATCCATTCCCCAGCTTGGATGATGGGAAAATTCATCATCATTTCATTCATTTTACTTGGTATCAAATAAAATCATCTGTACATCAGTATATCTGTTGAGCATTTATTGTGTGTCCAATTAAATGTCTTAATTTATTACTGACTGTATCAAAGTCACCTATGGTTGTGTTAGTATATTCTACATCGGAGAGAATATTTCACAGTCTGTTGAAGACTGATTTGTTGTCTTTTTCTGATTTTTATCAGGCTGACGGCACAGCATCCATCTTCCTCTGCTCTCCTTCCTGTTGCATGTGAACATATGATGAGCCACAGGATGTGAATCAGTCGTTAATCATCGAAGATAATTAGGAATATGGGAACAGACAAAATAGATTTTTCATCCTTATGTTTACCATATTGTCCAATCCAAAATATTCTCCATGTAATTTACTTTTGCTCTTTGGAATAAACTGAAGGCAGGATGCATATTTCTTCTCATGAAAACCCCCTCCTGGGTCGCATCATTCAGACTTAAATGGCTCTGTAAATGTGTTTGTGAGAGTATGTGAATCCCTCTGAAGAGGAAAGAAATCAGATCCAGATCATTCCCAAGTCAAGGAATTAGTTGCTAATTTTAGCCACATGTTATGATTGCTTAATGATTCGATCCCCTCGCCCCACACCCCAGAACCTTTCCTTCTTACATCATCATCTGTTTTAACAGCAATAAGCTACACTTAGAGGGACATCATGGCAAAGAGCTAACATAAACAGTGTTTAAGCATATACGTCGGTGACTATTATGTCTGCTGAACAGACAGAAGCTGTAGTCTTCCTGTGGGAAAATCCAGGAGAGGAATTTGTTCAGCTGTTCGTTTTCTGTGCTGTGTTCTGTTTGTCTCGTTGTGTTTATTCACTCGGCTTCTTTTTTTTTTTTTCTTCCTTTTTTGCTCTTTTTCAGAAAACACAACTGTTCCCAACTTGCATGAAGTAAAGGAAAACATGACCATGGGAACCACCCTGGTGACCAATCCCACTGGAGGATTTATGGTAAGCAGGAAGTGTACATCTTCCACACAAAAGACTAAAATAATTTTATTTCCTCCTATGAACTGCATAAGTTAGCCCGCGAATGGCACAGTTTGCTCTATATTCCTCATGGAGACGCGCTGCCCTGGGAATGCGATGTGAAACTGTAAACCGACTGTACAGATGGAGAAATATTGGAACGTGTTCTGTAAAAGTGGAAAGCCCTTTATTTAAGCTCGTGATGAGATTGACGTGGCATGAAAACCTCAAGCGTGTAGATGGGTATTTACATCACGCATAATTTGCATTGGGCTTATTTTAATAAAATAAAGAATTGAAAAAAAAAATGTGTTTCTTTTGAAGTAAACACAGGATTAGATTTCAGGGGCAGAATGAAGGTTTATAAGACATTGTAAATGTCAGCCTTACTATATTTGAAGTGTTTGTTAAATATTTTGTAATTGGACAGAAATTAGAAGCGTGTGTTTTTTACACTGATGAATTCAGCAGCGAGAGATGAACTATGAGGACTTTCCAGCAGCTTTGGTGGTACTGAAGTATGAAAGGTCCCAGTCAGAAGGAATGATTTACTTATTAATTGAGTTTAAAAAAACAAACATTTTTCTGTTCTTATGAGGTATTTATAGGCTTTCGGCAGTCATTAAGCTGAACTTCAGAAGCTCACAGAACAGTGAAACAATTGTAGATCTCTTGTTCAACTCAAATATTGAATATCCCACAGGGATCAAGAACATTTTGGAATATTTATCAGAATTAGACAACTGTAAAATGATCATTAATTATATTTCAAACATTTTTATGCACTTTTAGACCTCTGCATCTTCACTTGCTCTCTGCCTGATCCTCTTTTTTTTGTGTGCGTTGTTGTTGAGAATTTTCCGGCACTTCAACACGGCCTCTGTTTAGTCCTCCATTTGAGTACTTCTTTCCTCTTGGGATCCTTGCTTTTGCTCTCCAGTAGCCCTGAACCTCCTTTCACCCGTGACCTCCTGCTGATGGAAATGATAACCAGTCGTAGCTCTGTGAGATCCTCTCTTTCACTGTCTGAGTTTATTTTTGTGTGTGTGTGTGTGTGACTCTTGTCTCCACAGGCGTGTGGTCCTCAGTATGGCTACATGTGCGGCCAGCAGCAGTACATCTCAGGAGTTTGTGCGAACGTCAGCCCGTCATTCCAGATCCTCAACTCCGTAGCTCCCGGAGTGCAAAGTACGCCTGAGTAACACGCAGCTGCCCTGCGCAGACCATGATGCATTATCGGAGCAGGATAAGCGATAAGAAGTATCTACCGATCACAGCGGTACCACCCAAGACCCCGGCGTCAAACTCACCCTCCCTTACCAGGAGAGGAAGATTAGAGCATTCTTCTTTAATGTAAACTTGTCTGCTACCTCGTATTCCTCTCTGACTTGGCCCAGCCCAACACTTCTGCTGCATTGTATGCCCAAGTTAGGAGACAGTTTACTGCACTATGTTTCCCTGGAAGGAAACAACCAGGAAAAAAAAAAAAAAAAAGCATAGTGTAAACAGAGTCCAGTCACAGCCTCTATCTGTTTGTCAGATTCTTTCGGGATCATTTTTCTTGCTATTCTTTTACTAGAAACAAATATATGGATGAAACATGGAGTGTTTAGATGACAGGAATAGGTCCTTTCATTACCGCTCTAGAGCGTTCCTATTATTTTCACATGTTGTCCTCCACGTTTGTGATTTCAATATGATTTATCAAGAACCTTTCAGAGAAAGTTGTGCATATTATTCACATAACCAGAAAATGTTGAGAACTGCATGATACGCAAAATCCATGTGCACTCACAGGCCACTTTATTAGGTACAGGTTGTTGGTACCGATTGAACCCTGTTTTGCTCTCATGGTTTATATTTACTTATGTAAAGGTTTTGTTGGCTCTAGTGGCCTTTATTTGAAAGTAGTTAGACAGGAGAGGGGTTTATGAGAGAGGGGGAAGACGTACGGCAAATGTCACCAGGCCAGGAATCGAACAAAATGTTGTGTTCAGGCAATTCTTCCCCCCTAATAATGACAGCAACCCACGTGCATAGCTGTGTTTCTCATTCCCACTGTGTCCTTTTCTGATAAGTTGCATGCTATTTTAAAGATCAGACAGGCTTTCCAATTATATAAAAAACACCACCACCTTTTATATAGGGTAAAATGACTAAATTAAAAACATAATGTCCTTTTACTTTTTTACATTTCAATTTCATTTTTATTTTTTTCAGATTGTACGAGCAATCTGGACATTGTCTTTGTGCTCGATGGATCAAACAGTATCTACCCATGGGAAAAAATTGTTGACTTTCTTGTCCGTTTCCTGGAAAGAGTCCAGATTGGACCTAAACAGTCTCAGGTCAGTAATTTATCAGTACCAGTTGCTCTGGAAAGTCATTGGAATCTTTATTATAACTCTTTGCGCAAGCCGCAGCAGAGAGTTTTCCACTAAAAGATATTTTCACTTTGCAGCCTTGTATTTGAAAGTCAGATTATTCATTGAAGATGAGGTCCTGTGCATACAAAACAGCGTAAACAGGCTGCCTGGGACAAGCAGACCAGGATGGGAAGGAGAAAGGAAAATGTGGAATAACATTTAATACAATATCTATATGTTTCCCAGGTGGGCATTGTGTCCTATGGCAAGGATGTGAAACACCATGTCAACCTCAGCCAGTTTAACAACAACAAAGACCTGCTTAAGTTTGTCAGACGCATTCCTCAGCACACCGGGACGAAAACTCACACTTTCTTGGCCATTGACACTGCCAGGTACTCCGCATCAGCTGCACTTTTCATTTAAACTAATTAAATTAAGTTGCACTTTTCAGATGTGTTCAGTGATTGGCATTCTGGTGCCATGTTACACCCATCCCATTTAAATGTCTGTCCCACATGGTGATCAGAACGTAACTTCAAATGAAATGTGAATTCTGTGCAGAAATTCAAATGGGATGAATTTACTTTTACAAATATATATATAAGACAGCATATTTTTAAGATTACATGCTATATGTTTAGTTTCCAGCACAGGTAAGTTTCTAGTTGACAAATTTTGTAGCAATAAGCAGTGAGATGGGAGTTATACTTTAAGAAATATTGGATAAAGTTTAAATAAAAGAAATTTGATTCTTGTCAATTGTTTTACACTCAGTTGTATTTCATGTGCCATAAATCTATCAGCTTAATAAATACAGTATTAACTTTTCAATGACTTTTTAACAACAAACACTAAAAATGAATAAAAACAAAATAGCTTTGCTGGGAATTTTCAGCACTTTTTGGCGTGGATATCCACTTTCACCAAAAATATTTCAATTTTCAAAAATACTTCTCTTTCGGACTGTTTTTAAAAGACCCCAAAAATGACAAAACTGAAGTATATTTACATTTATATTATTTACTGTCATTGCTTTGCAGTGTGATTTCAAGGAATTTTCAAACATTTTAAACAGGATTGTCATATATTATCTTGTTTTCTCTTGTAGGAAAAACTAAGCTTTACCAATCTATTGCGGTTCAGTTAATTTGTCCATTACATTATGCAAATTGCCTGGTAACTTGAAACGCTCAGCTGATGTACAAAAGTGAATCGTCTAGAATTTCATAGCTTACTGTTTTTATATTTAATTGTGTACTTACTTAGGAAGGAGGCCTTCACAAAAGAGAGAGGTGCAAGAACCGATGCAAAAAAAGTCATGGTGATTTTGACTGATGGAGAGTCACATGACTTCCACATGCAAAACAAAGTCATTGATGAGTGTGACCAGAATAACATCGAGAGGTTTGGCATTGCTGTGAGTACAAAAGTTATATTTGCCTTGTCAAACATTTCTGATCATTTGATGTAATTTAACGAGATATATTTTGACGTTTACAGGTTTTGGGATACTACAAACGTGAAAATAAAAGTGAAGAAGACGTGCAGAAGTTTATTGACGAGATTAAGTCAATATCCAGTAAACCCACACAAGATCACTTCTTCAATGTGTCTGATGAGCTGTTCTTGGTGAACATAGCAGACACTCTGGGAAGAAAGATTTTTGCCCTGGAAGGTAAAAACCACAAAGTAATACCTATCAGGTTTCACATGGCACATGCAGATGGTTACATCTACAACCTCCATCCTGTCTGCAATATGACTAGATTTGGCAAATATAACAGGAACACCATGACTGTGTTCATCTGAACAGAAAGTATTTTCATTAAAACCTAATAGAAATTATGCATGATGTCCAACTGGCACGTAATTTAGTTGTGTGATTTTTAAAAATTATTTTAGTTAAAACACAGGCAAAATTTCAACAGGCAATCCACACATGTTCTGTTGATGAAGCCGCTGTCCTCCAGATCAGAGATTCAAAACTAACATTTTTTTCCAGTTTGACATAAATATTAAATGAAGACATTTTTACGAAGCTGTCTCGTAGCCACAAGATGGTTTTATTTTGTGCTACTTATCTATGCATCGCTCAAAGCAATACATTCTTCCTCAGCAACATCTGGAAACTTTACCTCTTCCTTTGAGATGGAGATGTCCCAGGCTGGATTTAGTGCCCATGCTTCTAAAGTAAGTCGAATTTGGAATATCAATATCTGAATATAAAAAAAAACATGTTTTAGAAGTAGGGCTGGAGAATGAAACAAGAACAATGTATATTGCAACAAGCAGCAGCGTGTTGCTTGTTGCAACAGGCTGTAATGAGCGTGTAATGAGCGTCAAAACGCGTGACGCTTTGAGCCTCCACAGAGTCATTCAGAGTCTGTGTGGAGGCGCGTTGGGGGCCATTGCATGACACAATTTTAACAGTTTGGAGTGTTTTGAGCTGTTCAACACGTCCAACGCTCCACATAGACTTTCAGTGTAAACCGTACGCACCTCAAAACGCTTTTAGTGTGAACGCACCATAACATGTGCAACAGCGGTTTCATGTTTTGCCACTTTGCCACCTAAATGATTCAGCAGAAATGATGGCATTCAATGAAAACTGTGAATTAAACAGGGAAGCTCATGCCATAACTTGGAATTATTTCATATATTTAAAACAAAAATCTCATCAACAATTATCAACATCGACTGACAGGAAACACTTATATTGTGATAAGTTTTTCAGTCATATGGCCTATTTAGCCCTGTTTAGTCACATACTCAGCTCGGAGACATTTCCATTATTTTTATCTGTGATGGATCGTCAGCCTTTCTGTGATTCACCTCAGTCAGTAGATGATTGTAGACATAGTCCTTGTTTTTCCCCTGACCTCATTCTGCCGCAGACTGGTGCTGTTTTGTCTGAATGCATTAGAGCATTAGTGAAACCCAAGATATATACAACGTCAAAGATGCTTTGGGAAGCTGAACTAGATGGTTGTTGATTTTTGCCCCCTCACTCACTGCTAAAATTCATCCAATAGGTATTTCCTGCATTGGCTCAGAACAAACAGGTTCCTTTCTTACGTGTCCCCTTCCTGTTCCGGACTCGTGCTTATCACCTCCTCTGTCGCCGTGTACAGTGATTGCGCCCGAGGCGACTTTCATCTTTACACGGTCAAACAAAATGAGTTGTGCCACGGAGGACTGAACATGCGACAATACACTTCCACAGTCATAGGGTGACTCAGTATAGAGCTTATTTAAGGCAGTTTGGTGTGGCCAGTTACCCAAAGAAGGACTTATCTGACCACACCTAATCTGATTAAATTAGAATGGATGAGTTTCTTTTTCTTCCAGTTTCATTTCATTTTCTCGCCAGTGAAATACAAAAGTATTCATACTCTTTGATGTTTCAACCACAATTTTTTTTATATAAATATTTTACTCTACAATCTACAATTTTAAAGATTAAGAAAGAGACAGATATGGTAGTTTTACAAATGTTTGTATATTTAATCAAGTCATTTAGCCCAACATGTTCTTCCGACATTTTCTGTGTTGTCTCCCGTAGGACGGCTTGTTGCTAGGAGCAGTAGGAGCATATGACTGGAACGGGACGGTGGTCATGCAAACTGCTGAATCTACAATTACTCCAGAAAAAGATGAGTTTTACGATCCCAAGGATCGTAAAACCGGGAGAGGACTGGCAGAGTACTTAGGTGAGTCAAAACCTATACGCCACACGTGTAGAGATGATGATGAATCTAAAAATCAATAAAAGGAAACAGAAATAGCAGATATCTTTGTCTTTACGTTTAGCTTTGAGACATTTGTACGTTGTGCCTTAGTCTCTTTGTTAATGTCAGACTGAAAACAACTTTAGCTGAGAAAATAAAATAAAAATTCCAATGTATTAAATTAAACACTCCAGCTGCAGAGTCAATTTTTGAGTTATTGCCAAATAGAAAAACATGTAACTTGAGTCTGACAACTGATGTGCCTCTTTTTTCCCCTCCCAATAAAATAAAGCATACAGACTCTCCTTTCTGCTTTCTGGCCTTCTATGGCTTTCAAACCAACCACAGCCTCTTAATATGAAATTATTTAATCAACATGTCGTTAGATGGAGCACTGCTTGGTCCGGTCTGTAAACCCAAGCGATGGCACATGCTTTCTCCCGAATACCAGGCTGCAGCTTGCAGAGATGCTATGTTCCATCCTGAGGAGGTGTCTGCGCTTGCCAGTTTCCACTGGTGTTTTATGGTTTCCTCTACACAAGCCGACATAAACAGTGGCTCGTAGAGGCATTTATTAATATCACAAAAAGCCTCCCTGGCTTTTTGTGACATTGTAATTTTTTTGCGACTGAACATTGTTTTTTGCAGGGTATGACGTCCAGTCTGCATCCACCCTTAAAGGTGTGCTATACATCACTGGGGCACCAAGATACAACCACACGGGTCGTGTAGTTATCTACCAGCTGACTAAGGAAAACAGAGTTGAAACTGTGCAGATACTGCGTGGTGAGCAGGTCAGTATTTATCAGTTCATCTCTGCAAATGCAGTAGGGATGGATGTACAAAAATATTTGCTTAAATATTTCAGCAGATCCTCCCCGGTTTAGAAGAAATCTATATTTAGATATGTGTATAAATGACTGCAATTTCAGAGTGAATTATGTCTGATGAAACAAACAGTTATTGGGGCCATCAATTACATGGGGAAATAGGAGGTTTTAATAAAGGTGATTACATTCTTGGAGAGGATGTAACAATCCAATAGAATAAGTGATCATCATCAAATTTGACCACCTCTATGAAAGAAGAATGTTTGGCACTTTTCCAATCTGGAGCAGACGGGTGGAATTTTGGCAAGCTAGACATAAGACAACAAATTTGTTTGCATACTTGGTCATTGTCGATTTGAAAGCCCCACCTGTGCCGATGCGTTATCTTCATGGCTGATGTCTTAAGATGTTACTTGAACGTCACGTTATTATGTGGCGTCCGCATAATGATGTTTCCTCATGGTACCACCAAAGTACTCTTTTCATTTCTAGTTTTTGCTGCTTGTATGTTAAAACAATTTGACGTTGAATTATATTTGACGTAAGAGGTCAAAAATAGAACAGGTTTTTGGTGTAATCAAACAAATCCTGGTGAGCGAATGGTTTCCTGCATCTTTCTGCAGATTGGCTCCTACTTTGGTAGCGTCCTGCAGACTATTGACGTCAACAATGATTCCTACACAGACTTCCTTTTAGTTGGAGCTCCGATGTACATGGGTCCAGAAAGAGATGAGCAGGGTAAAGTCTACGTCTACAAACTCAATGAGGTACATGACACCGAAAATATTGCTACTCGTTGGACATTTTGCTGCTGAAAAATGGAGTCATGAGAGAATCATCCGACGTTCTTTATTCCCAGAGGGGCAAGTTTGTGCACAAGTTTAATTTGAAGCCGGTGAACCAGACCTGTTGTCCGGTTAACTCGGAAGGCTGCGTCATGAAAAACGAGCCATGTGGGGCTCGGTTTGGTACAGCCATAGCCGCCGTGTCGGATCTCAACCTTGACGGGTTCAACGACGTGGTGATCGGTGCACCTTTTGAGAATGACCACAGAGGAGCCGTCTACATTTACCATGGACACCAAAGCAACCCTTACCTGAACCTAGTTCAGGTGAGAATGACAAAGGCCAAATGCAGCAGTATAATCAACAATAATATTTACTTAAATTAAGATGGGAAAAAGACTGAGATTGTCAAAGATGTCTTGAGATAAGTGAAAGCTTTTCTCATTTATCTTTGACAAGAAAAGGCCACCTTAAACGATCACGTTATTGAGCTTTGCTTTTTTTTGTTTCGACCTTCTCCGCAGCACATCCCAGCAGGTGGGGATGGGGAAAAGGTGAAGTTCTTTGGGCAGTCCATACATGGAATCATGGACCTAAATGGAGACGGCATCGTTGACGTCACCATAGGAGGTCTGGGAGGAGCTTCCCTGTTCTGGTGAGAGGACTCATCCTCACAAATTAGTTTTCAGCCTTTTTTCTACACATTCCACTTCAGTCGTAACCAGCAACGGTCCTCGCTTCCCAAAGGCATCATTTTAGAAGTCCACTTTGCATCGTCTTATTCTGGGTTTTTACAGCTGCGTTTGTCCCATTGGACTTGCAAGCTGAAGACAAAGTGCTTCCTTAATGATCTCTGTGTTAAAACCCCCTCCCACATACAGCATTTCACTGCTCGACACCAGTATGTTGAACCCGCCCACATTACGATCGAGCTTCCCATGCAGATCTTCTCCCACAGCGTGTCCTGGTAAGAGGTCAACAACGCTGTGTGAGAACTACATTTCCTATGTGGCTTAGAGCCTAAATAGGATTTGGCAGCATGGAGCCGCTTTCCCTAAACTCATGATCATGTTTTAGCTAACTGCAGCTATCATTCAACAAAATTTAAATCATTTCCGAAGCAAAACTATTACATTTAAATGATATCTCTTTGTGCTTTTGACATCTCTTTATGTTCCATAGTGTTTGCTGGTAGAAAAGCAAAAGAACCATGCTTTTATGGGGATTTTTTTTTGCATTTTTATAGAGATATATATTGTGTTCGGCAAAACGCTGTGCTTTTTTGGTAGTTTTAATGTGAATGAATAGGAAAGAGAAAATATATATGTATATTTTAAATAAAAATCTAACAAAATTTGCAGCACGTTTTCATTCACCTTCAAATCTGCTAAGGAATGCCTTTGCTGCCTTTGCAAGACTGATTTATGTTGCAGATTGTTCTCAGAAAAATAGTTCTCCGTCAGATTTGCTAGCGTGTTTATGAAAATGAATCTCAGATATCTTTAGGCTGCACAAGTGCCAAGCAGTTGCACTGCATTTTCATATAGAGGTATCAGACTGAACTCTTTGGATTTTTATTGGTGAACATTGATGAAAAGCATATAAAATGTTCTGTCCTCTTTTCAAGTATTCATGACTTTGTGTTGGTTTGTCACACGGAAGTCTTTGAACTGCATCTCTTTTCATTTCAAAAGGTCAAGAGATGTTGCCCAGGTGACTTCCAGCATGACGTTCGAACCCACTAAAATCAACCTGCAGCACTCTCAGTACCAGTGTGAACACAGGGGGCATAAATCTGTTTGTGTAGAGACCACGGTGTGTTTTCAATATCAAGTTAAGTCTGAGAAGAGAGATTTAATCTCCACAGGTGAGCTGTTGAGCACTTTGTGCTTCCCTTGCTTCACAGTGCATACGTTGTTGCTTCTGCCACTCGCTGAACTCTTTTCTCTCTGCTGTTGTTGTGTTCCTTAGAAATCCGCTATAACGTAACTCTGGATGTTCTGCGTGGCAAAGCTAGAGCTTCATTTATTGACCAGGACTTGGACAAAAGTGATCGTAAGGTGACAAAGACATTCTCCATCTTCAACGGACAAAGAATTTGCAAGACGGAAAGATTCATAATGTCGGCAAGTACTCTGACTTTTACAATATGCAGTTGTTGATTACTGAGCAACAGCAGCCATCAGACTTTTAACTCTAATCCAATGTTCTCTGGATTTACTGACAGTCCATTTTGCAGCTTTAATTTCAGGTTTTTGCTATGTTTAAGTGATGAGTTGTAGAGAGGACAAAATGAACTGATGAGGGGTACCTTGGTGAATAGGAGGAGCATGACTCAAGCATGAAGCTGACTTCTTCTGACTTCTTCAGTGATGCTACAAGATCGTATCAAAGTCTTAAAAAACCCAAATTAAGTGAACGCTTCTGTAAGGAGATGAATTACTGCATGTGTTCGCTGGATATGGCGTTGTAGTCGAAGGTCTTTTTTGATCTATTATATCACTTGTTTCTTGTTTCTTGCTGCAGCAGATGGTTTTTAATGTTGGCACTTCAGTGTGTACAGGAATTTCCAGTGGTTTTTTTTCTTCTTTTCCTTTTACACCAGTCCTTCACTGCAACATAAGAAGTCACTGATTAGCTGTCCTTAAGCAACAGAAAGAGGAACTAATCAGTGGAAGCAGCTGCTCCTGCTGTGTGTGTGTGGATGATGAATATCTGCTCTGTTCCTACTGTGCCAGTCTGTGCAGAAATTCACCACATATTCCAGGGCAGAGCTTTTTAAATTAGTCTCGGACATGAACACTGCCTCTGTTCTTCCGTTGGCTATTCCTGCAGAATGAAACTGCAGATTTTGACATAGTGGTAGAAAATAAAAATGGTATACTGTGAACCGAAAGGGTAACTGCTTAAAACGAACAGACAATGATCCGTGGGCCAGTTTATTGAACATCAGCAGCCATGAATAAAACCTCTGGACTGAAAGGTTTGCGTCAACGAGATGGTTCACACGTCGAGGTTTTGTATTCAGTGTCATTACAGAAAGGACCATTATTCACTTCTTTTGGGTGATTCCTCAAATAAATAAATAAATAAATAAATAAATAAATAAATAAATCCTTAAAACAAAAATACATGTACAAATATTTCATTCAAGTACATATAAAGTTCATCTTAGGAATGAGACAAAGCTACCAGCTAATGCTTAGACCGAGTCCGTGTTTGGATTTCTCTGGTGGTTTCAAATTACTTTATAGATAAAAATATGAAAAACGTGACGTAGATGGGTGCTTAGACCCCATGACTTTTATACCCTTCGAAATCTGAAGGGCATGAAAACGTTTACTAGGCTTGAGTCTTAGACCCACATCACCAATTCTATCACAGACAAAATACAGTATATAAACTCTTGAGTCTGAGTTTTTCTTTTCCAAACCGCAAAAGATCACTTTTCGATGTGTTTTGTTCAAAAAAATAAAAGTCAACATTATTTTGTATCTTTTTGTCTCTTGTTAACATCCTCTCACCATGGAAGCCATATCCCCCCCTGTAGCTTAACAAGTAAATACATCATCTCAACATCTGCTACACGGACTGGTGCATAAATCTGTGCAGACATTCATGGTTCCCTAAGGATGGATTCTGATTGTCAGACCTTTGCTCAGCGATCAGTTTGGTGTTTTTGTTTAGAGTAAAGGACTGGGTGGTTTACCTGTGAAGTTTTCTCTGAACACTAAGTTGAAACGGTGTGCAAACATAGGCCCGGTCCAATGCTTGTTCTCAAAACACTCATAAAGCTTTGTCCCACAGATCACGCAAGTTGTTGGAAGGTTTCTTGAGAGATTTGCGTCCGCAGTGACATGGCAGCGTCGGTTCTGAACTCCTTTGCATCCGTACCATCAATACACAGTTCTAGGTGTGACATTGAATTATAAGTGCTAAGGGGCTGAAAGGTTGTGAGTTGTAGATTAAACATTCTCAATAGAGTCACCCCATCGCCACAAGAATCAAGTTGTGGTGACTCAACTGCACATGTCAGATTTGGCAAAGATTCTGCAGCTTTAAAGTGAATCCATGAATCAATCAGTCGCCTATAAACTGTTGATTATATAAGGGAAGTTAGCTCAGTGTTCTGTTTTGTTTTTTTTTCTTTTTGCTTACATTGTCCTCCTTTTCTCAATCCTTTTTTCCCCCCCATGTATCCGCTCTGTCTCAGGCCCAACTGGACTTCAAAGACCCGTTCAACGTTACATTAGAATTTGGACTTACTAATGAGGACCAAGGCCCTGTGCTGGACACAAACCTACCCAGATCTATCACTAAAACAGTAAGAAGACTCTGTATCTCTCAGCTGTCTATTTCACTAATTCAGATACCAAATACCATGAAGCAGAAGATTTCAAACAGCCTTACAATCCATTTTTGTTTACATATTAGACTTTAAATACCTTCATGTTAGCAATTTTGTTCAAACAGGACATAAATGCATAACACAGCACATTTTCTTTTTTTTTCGTTATTCGTTGCTATGAAAAGTATTTGGGATCCTACAGATTTTTTTCTGTTCTGTTTTTGCTTTTTTTTGTTGCACAAATCAAAAATATTTTTAATATCTGTCAAAGATGTAAAAAGAAAATCAATACAAAATGTAGTTTTCAAATTAATGATAATTTCATTTTTTTTCCTTGACCACATAAAATATAAAACATAATAACCCACTGTTCTGTGTAAAATTGCTTAAATGCAGCCACATCCTTGCTACAGCATGATTTATGGGTTAAGTCCAGACTTTGACTAGGCCACTCTAAAACCCTAATTTATGATGGGCTCTGTTGGGCCCCCCTAACAAAAATTCAGAAGAAGTCATTTCAAATGACAAAACTTAATTATTCACTCAGAATATTCATCAGGCATATTAAGATAAATATTTTACCTCGGTGTAAAGAAAAGGTTTTCCTTAAAGATGTTAGAATCAATAAAATTCACAATAAACTTAATAGATTCTGTTTGGTAAGAATCGAGTTGAGTGAAAATAGTCAAAAATGGAAAATATTATCAGAAATATTTTATGATAATTAAATTGTGACTAAATCTAAATTAAACTTTATTTAATTTAGATTTTTAAATTACTTTGAAATTACTTGGCAGTAATTTAAAATGTGCTGTCAAAATTACCTGTGAATGTTAACAATAAGACTGTTACAAGACTGTTTATTTACCAAAACACAATTACATAAGATAACATACTAATCTTGTGTGAAGGCATGCGAAAACAATATGAGAGGAAAATAAAACATCAACATGTCATCATTTGAATATGCATCAATAAGCCAATATAACATGGACAGACGGCTGCTCTACATTCAGACAAAAATAAATAATGTTTGTTTTTTTTCTCTCCTGTAAGAGTCACAGACAGAGTGATGTAAGCCTTATCTAAATTAAACATTGTCTGTCTGTCGGCACAAATAAACCATGAGTAAAATGTCTTTTGCGGATCTGAACATGCTGCAGGAGATTCATATCGGCAACAGCTGACTGCCGTCCTTCAGCGTTTCCCACAAGGCTGCCTCTGTTGGTTTTAATGGCCAGGGAAATCTTCCCACACTCCCACATGCAAGTTTGTCGTAACAAGAAGGTTTGCAGATTATCAGTAACAGTGAACAATGTTTCCCGACAAAGGCGAGAAGTATCACAGAAGATAACCACTTTGTTTGTACATGATCAGTCTGTTTTTGTGACAAAAACTGCATCAGTGTCAAATCTCCTGTCTGTGAGTTAAAGGCCTGACCTCCTTCTGAATGCAGCAGTGCACAGTGTTACTGTGTTACAAGGAAAGGGGGACACTTTTCAGACTTCAGACTGTTGCTACTGAAAAGAAGACAGAAAGAAAAAAAAAAACAGTAAAAAGATGCGTCTTTGCTCTTTGTTGTATTGGGTCGATGTTCGCAGCAAAAACTAAAACAGCCTTTGGGAAAAGGAAGCGGAGAAAATCTGCTCTGAATCCAACGGTTTCTCAGGTCGCAAAATGTTTTGTCCTAAGCACTGTTTACTTAAAATCTGTGCTTTCAATTTGGTTTTGGAGTCCAGTTTTATTCCGTACTATGGATCTAGCCCTGTACTTTGATCAGACCTTTCTGACAAATGAATGTCTCTGAATTATTTCTATCTTTTAGATTCCCTTGGTCGACTGCGGAGATCAATTAAAGTGCATCACTGACCTCTCCCTCACGGCAGTCCCGAGTGAGAAAAGGTATCGATTGCTCTTTAAGATTAAAATAAAAAAGTTTCCTACCATTCTTGCACATTGTCAGGAGGGAACATGAAGAAAAACTTTCATTTTTTAATGTAAAAAATAAACATTTCAAGCAATTGGTAGGTGAAAGGTGTAAGAGACATCAACAGCTGCCTTCTGATATTTGGAGTCATGTAGTTTCATTCAGAGGTGAACCGGAGCGTGACTGCCCCCCTGTGGGAAGACAAGAACATGACACTCAGTCGTGTTGACACTCTTTTTGTGTGTGCGTGTGTGTGTGTGTGTTTCTCCAGCATGCTGATCCATGTCAACTCAAAAGATAAGCTTGACGTGAAAATTGACATCAGCAACAAAAAAGACAATGCCTACAACACCAAAGTTATTCTCAACTTCACACCAAACATTAACTACGTTAAAGTCGAGGTAAGATTTCTGCTTTCTTTCTTCCTTTCTTTCTTCCTTTCTTTCTTCCTTTCTTTCTTTCTTTCTTTCTTTCTTTCTTTCTTTCTTTCTTTCTT